>CM059016.1:48943786-49524070 GCA_030272315.1 Paspalum vaginatum
TCTCCGACTACACCGTCATCAGCGGGCAGCAGGGCAACACGCTCAACAGCATCTGGTACCAGCCGGAGGAGATCTTCCCGGCCTCCGGCACGCCGGAGCAGCGCCAGCACGCCTTCTGGGTCCCCGTCAGCGAGCGCTACTACGCCCTCGCCGAGCAGCTGGAGAGCCTGGAGCTGCCGGCGTGCGTGAACGCCACGTGCCTGCCCCACGCGCCCAGGGTGACGCGGGTGCCCCGGGGGTGCACCGCCAACGTGTACACCGACAACGCCAGCTACCGGCGGTTCATCCGCGCCCACTTCGGTTGCACCCCCGTGGAGATGGAGAGCGCCGCAGTTGCGCTCGTGGCGCACCAGCTCGGCGTCCCCTTCCTCACCATCCGCTCGCTCTCCGACCTGGCCGGCGGCGGCTCCTCGCTCAGCAACGAGGCCGCCACGTTCCTCGCCATCGCGGCGCAGAACGCCGTGTACGTCATGCTCAAGTTCGTGCCGCTCCTCGGCAGCTAGGCTAAGGTAATAAATCGTGTTTGTAGCGCCCGCTATGTAGCTAGCGTCAACCTACCACTACCGCTAGCGAAAAAAAATTCTCTGCAGGCGTGCCGTACGCCGTCGCCCCGTGCAGCACCGCGCGGATGAAAGCCACGCGTCTCAAATCATCAGCTAATGACGCTGGCTAATCGAGCCGTTTATGATGCTGGCTAATCGAGCCGATCGTTCCTTCAGCTTCGACGTTTTGACCATCGAGCCGGACGTCTGCTGCGCAAAACCAGGCCACGGTTTCCATCCTCATTTATCGCATTTGTCTTCGCTGCCAAAAGGGTTTCGATCCACAGGCCACGGAGGAGCGCCGACCTCCCATCATCTCCATCCATCGTCGTGGAGCGGTGGATGACAGCTACGATTCAATTGTAGCAGCATGGCTGATCCGGTGCCCCTGTCATCAATGGAGAATTCTACGGATGCGCAAGCAGATGCAGATCATGGGAGCACTCATTCCTTTGTACCATCAGGGTTTCCACCCGAGTCAGACATCACCGGCGTGACGCTATTGCCGTCTACCCTCACTGTCGGGCCATCTATCGGTGCCGAGATTGAATATCATGGTGTTTCACCATCAAAGTCATCCTCAACCCCTGTAGTCGAGCCTATGACGCCTCACGATCAACCTACTGGTCAGGTAATGCAAATTTATATCCCTATCATGTAGTTTTGCCATTTTAATTTATATCAGGTAATGCAAATCTATATCACCTAATGTTATCCATAATGTAACTTTGCCATTTTATTTAAATCCCTGTATGCAGCTGGACAACAGTGAAGATGTAATTGTACCTAAAGTTGGAATGGCATTCAATCAGAGGCAGAGAGGCAGATGCATACGAGATGTACAACTCCTATGCTAGGAAGATCAGTTTTAGTATTAGACTAAGCAATGTAAGACGGAGAATTGATGGAACTATCTATCAGAGGCATATAGTTTGCAGTAACCAAGGAGAAAAAGGTAAACATTCAAAACATGATACTCTGAAAGAAAATGCTACTACGAGAACATGTTGTCATGCTCATGTGCAGTTCAGTGTTAGCCGAGAGGAGGTTTGGACAGTGCAAAAGGTTGTACTTGAACACAATCATTATCTTGCTAGTCCAAACAGGGTACACAAACTGAGATCCCATCGACAGATACAAGAGGCAGACAAATTACTAATTGGTCAAATACGACAAGCCGGAATAAAACTAGCTGAAGTGTATGAGTTTTTCAAGCAGTGGTACGGAGGAGCTAAAAATGTACCCTTCTCACGGATGGATTGCAATAATCTAATTGGACGTGAGCGCAAGAAATATTTGCCAGCCAATGATTCACAAACACTATTAAAATACTTGAAGAATAAGCGGTTAGAGGATCCAGTTTTTTTTTTCAATACAAACACTGCTAAGAAAAAGAAAGGTAGTGCTGCCTGTTCAAATACTTGTTTTTCAATATAATTTTTACTTCTGATTTATATGTGTAATATGTAGGAGGAAACCCAAAGGATGCAATGGACAATATAGAAGTTGCACAGGCTCAAGAGGAGTTTATAGCGAGACATGTAACATTTTCTCTTTAATATATTACTAATTTGAACTTGCATTTGTTCTAAAGTTCATGTGTTTATGTGCAGAGCCCTTTTGATGCGAGCATTGAAGCTAATATAGAGTTACCATGCTTCCCAAGCAACATGTGTGGTGATTTTTCAACAGTGACCGCCCCTTCGATGCATCAAGGATATACAAGTATCGTTCCTAATATTGCGCTACCATACTTCCCAAGCAACGTGGGTGGAGCTAATATTGCTCCTTCTACACAAGGAGGATTTACTGGTCTTCTACTTGGAGTTCATCAAGATGCCTCAGTATCTTGAAGATTACATTTTGATGAATCTCTAGATCATTAATCAGTTTAGTAGTTGTGGTGCTTTGCAGATTTTATTTATGGAACTAGGATTGTGAATTTCCATTGGTACTATTTTAGTAGTAAACAATCATATGTTACTGCCTGTACATTTGATCCATGCTTCAGAACAATATCAGAAAATTTCATCTCTTCAATGAGCATCATTCATCTTTTTCTGTCGTGATTACATAACATTGAGCACATCAGAAACATTCAGACTAGAGTCCTTGGACTATGGCTAAAACATTCACACCTGAAACACATGTTTTCGTTGTGAAATAGTAAGAGTGTATTTTCTTATTCGTATTGTTTTCATAATTTGTAGATGTTACTTCCTGCACATTCCAATGAGTGCCAGGAACATTAGAGCACTCTTTTACAACCTGAATCTGTATATTCTACTAAAACAACTATTGCCATTTAAGTCAATCAGATGCACACACACAGAGACTATAGTCTATACAGCATACATGTGAAGCTAACATCCAACACATTATTTAATCTTCAGGCTGTATTGTACATTTCTGAACAAAATGCTCTGCAGTAACAGACTCTGTATCTCCACGCCTCTTGTAGTGACTTTATGAGTATTTGGATTGTGCATCTCTGAAAATGATGCCATGTGATATTTCAGTATCTCCGTTCTAGGCCTCTGTCAAAAAATCAAAGCTCGATCCATCAAATATCAGAACAGAACCATCGCAAAACATCGATAATATAATCCTCCGTAGCGGCACTTACTAATCTGTTTCCACGCGCGTAATGAGGATACTTGTGTGCCAGGAAACGCTCAAGCTCGACTACAGTAGTGTTGAGGCTGCAGCAGATGTACCTCCCGTCGGCGGCCTCCTCCCCGGCGACGAACAGCTCGGCGCGTCACAAGTCGTCGACGTGGAATGGCTGCAGTGCTGCACCGCGCCGGAGGTCCTCTCAATGCCTTCCAGGAGTACCTTGGACGCGCAGTACGCCCACCACGGCACCACAGTGGCGGCTTCTCTAGCGGCGGTGGCGGCGGCGCCCGGCCCGACGACGAAAGAAACAGGTATGCTTTGGTTTGGGGATGGAGACCCTTGCGGATCGAGGCGGTGGGAGCTGGCTCGTAGGATCGGCTCAGCTCGCGGCGGCTTGTGGACGAGGACCAGCGAGGCTCTACGGGGCGTCGGAGCGAGCAGCTTTGAGATGCGGAGACAGATGCGTGGCTTTCATCCGCGCGGTGCCGCACGGGCGACGGCGTACAGCACGCCTGCAGAGAATTTTTTCCCTGCCGGGCATAGCATTCTATGAATAGCACGTTGGAATTTAGCGGCCGCTATTTAATACAGCGGACCACGGTAGCGTACAGCAGACCGCTATTGCGAGCCGCCTCAATAATTAACCCGTGTATTTCGATCTATTATCCACAATTCCAATTGAGTTGCCGTGAATTCCTAACACGAATTTTTATATAATGATATGGAATGACTGTAAATGAAATATACAACACAATGTTTTTTGATTAATTTAAATTTATTTTGACATATAGCCTATAGCTAAGTCCATTATAAGCCTATTTTTATTCTTATTAAGTTATATGTGTATTAATTTGTTAATATTTTTATTATTTTTAGAAGGATTTTAATGTATTCTAAAATAATGTTTCATGACATATATACTTAATTTTATTAGTGGTATTTAAATTCCGCTATTGAAACTTAGCGTCCGCAATAGCGTCATGAATCCACTATCTGCTATCCGCTACACGATACTATACGAACCCGCTATCCACTAATATTTATTACCTCGGCAGCGAGGACGCCGGCGCTATGGCCGAGGACATGTAAATTGTAATAGCTACTGTGGCGAGCTGAGACAGCAACTAGCCGCTGAAGATGAGTGCACGGGCGAGCACAAGTCTGACCGGCCCCTCCATAGAATAGGTTGTAGATCTAGATCGCTTTGACGACGACGTGAATTTGCCATATATTGATTCCAGCATTGCCAAATAGAAATATGATCTCGGCTGTCTGAGCTGCATTCAGTTCAGCAAATAAATATCCCACTATCTATTGATTCTAGTGAAAATATGAAATCACAGAAGCCAAGATAGCTATTCGTACTTTTTCTTAATGGCAACCATACGATAGTGGGAATTCAAGAACTAAGGCCGGGACCAAATGAGGTAGGGCGAAGCGACGATTTGCAGTACTCTGCCGCGTAATGTTTTGAATCTCCGACATTATTCATTGATAATATTGTCCCAACATAAATATTCAGTTTGCATTTTTATCCAGGTCCATGATATTCCAAAATACACATTCAGATCCATTAACTAATCCTATTGCTATGCCTCCATCCAAACGGTGCCAGTTGAGCTTATTTCGTCTGCGTGGACATGCTATCGGGACCAGCTGGCTGCCGGGTGTTCCATGCACCGCTGCCCCATGCACTCGCTCGCCCCTCCCCGGTGTGGCCGCCGCCGCCGCGTGCCCATGCCCACTCGCCATGCCTCCACTGGCCCTGCATGCCCACGTGCCGCCGCCTTTGCTCGGAGCACCCGTGCTCGCCGCCGGCCCCACACACCCCTCCCGGCTCGGCCGTTTGGCTGCCGCCGCTGGCCCCGTCTGCTCGCCACACCACTACCGCCCCAGTGCGCACGCGCCTGCACACACGAGCATGCGGAGACAACGGCGGTCATGGCATATGCGCTTGTAAGAGGGCAATTTAGAAGCCTAGAGCTTAGGGAAACGGTGGAGCGGGCCGAGGCCGCTGCGATGTGCACACTAATGGAGGGGGAGAGGCAGTGGAGGAGGCAAGACATGAGCTATTTGAGCTCTGGACATGGCGGATGGCATGCGTATGGGGCGAGCCATGGTGGGGAGCTGGGGAGAGGCATGTTGGGCCGGTGGAAAGCGCAGGCACCGGCGTACCGGGGGGCGTGGCGCGGTGAGCGAGCACAATGTGACGCGCGGTCACACGGGATCGGCGGCGGTGACAGCCACACTGGCGAGCCAGGGAGGGGAGAGCAGGCGTGGGCACATGGGGCTGGTGGCGGCGCGTGGAGTAGCCGGCAACCAGCTTGCCACAATGGAATGTCCATGTAGGCAAAATTAGCCCACCTGCCACCGCTTGGATGGCGGCATAGCAATGGAATTAGTTGATGGATCTAGATGTGCATTTTGGAGTACGATGAACCTGGATGGGAATGCAGGATAAGTTCAGCAATCTGGATCTGCATTTTTGGAACATCATGGACCTGTATGGAAATACAGGATAAGTTCAGGGACCCAGCGTGCATTTTACTCTATATAATATTATTCACATATAATGTTTATATAATTTATATGTTGGGAATTGGGATTAGTTTCACATTGAAATTCATAGTGCAAGAGCAAAACATAAAAGGCCGGCTGGGCAACCATAACTTAGAGGCTAGTCATCTAGGTTGACTATTGACTTAGTTCCTTATTAGCTCCATTGGATATGTGCAGTTATTTAACCTATCCTACAATTAGAATTAATATAACTGCCCGTATGACATTTACTACATTAATTTAATTAAATTAATATTTACATATTATATTAGTAATTTTTTTTGTAACAATGTAGAGTGAGGGTACACAGTCCAAATACATAGTTTCGAAAATACTCCCTCTGTCTCAAAATAATTGTTGTTCTAGGATTCAAAATTTATCCCATAATAAGTGTTGCGTTAGTAGATTAGTTTGTTTTTAAAAAAAAATTAATACGCATGCATGCATATACCACAAAAAAGGAAAGATTAACCAGGAGCACATACGCCGTATCTCACTCTCCTTGTTATGTTCCAAAAATCCTAAAACAACACTTATTGTGGGACGAAGGAAGTAAGTTTTAGGGTAAGTAGGAAACAAAAAAAATTCCTATGCTCAGTTATCTATAAAGTTTTATTGGTTGGCCTTCCTTTTGGGCTAAGTCAATTCTCCGACATATACATCGTGATGTTTTGTCCTATGTATCTAAATACAAGTCGATGGTATAGATGAAAGAGACATCTTTAAGCTGCAGTAAATATGAAAATATCACATTCTTTCGTACTTTTGCTATGCTTTCTATTTGAGTTAAAGTTAAAAGATCATCGGTTGCTTTTGTCGTCCAAAACTCAGTTCATGTGGTAGCGATATTATTGCCTTATTAAGTCTCTCGTGGCAGGAGTCATAATCCAAAGCTACAAAAAATAAAGTGGGAAAAAAATCAACAAACGAAAGAATAACATGCCTAAATCTTAAGGGATTGGCTAAAAAAACAGAACGAATTTGACCATGTTCTAGCCAAGTTCGTCCTCCTACCATGATATTCTACCTATTGATGACTGAAACTGCATGAGCTAGATTACAGATATAACAAGCCTACAGAACTAGTAAATTATATTATTGAATAACATGGAGTCTTTTTAGCCCAAAGAATTGGGCCCGATCGGGAAGATAAAAAATTAATCCACTCAAACACTGAGAGCCGTCCCCTGGAAACGGCAGAGGCATCACGAAACCTACTTCACCACAGCGTGTTCACCAGCTTGATCGGAGTACATCCGTATTCCTTTCCAGAACATTGATTGTAGGACATCACTACGCATAGCTACAAGGCCAGACAAACCAGCTAATTACTGTGCACACTGCTCCTAAAATCTGCATTCTTCCACTCGCACAGGACGCCGTTCCAAAATCTGCAAACGAATCCGATCAACATGAACAATAACGATGCAATCGTGATCAGTTGGTCTTACATTCGATTAGTTGATTAATTAAGGCATGGTTTTGGTACTCTTGGATTTGAGTGGTTTGGAAGCAGTGGAGTGCGTTTAAATCCATAATAGATCAAAAATCCCCCCAATCCATCCTAATCCGCTTCCATCCCTCTCGATTTAATCTAAAGGCTGCGGTCCCTATCAATTTAAAGAAAATTACTTATTTAGCCCTAAAAAAATGGGTGCTTACTTCATTGGCCTAAAATTTTTACATCTTACCTATCTGGCTAAAAAAATTGTTCTGGTTACTTCTTTGGCCTTTCTGTCAAAGACGTTAGCTTCTCCCGTTATAATCCCTAACAGACACGCTAGCTGTCGCCAGGCTCCTTTCTCTCCTCGCGTTCTCATCCTTTTCCTCTCTCCCGCTCCGCCCCGTGCTCGCCACCACCGACCGCGCGCTCACGCTCGCGCTCCTCAGCTCGCTCCCGGCCTCGCGTGCTCCGCGAGTCCCTATTGCTCCCGCTGCTCCGCCTCGGCCGCACACGCACTCTGCCGCCTCGGTCGCGCCGACGAGGTCCTCGCGCTGTTCCGCGGGATGCCGGGCCCCGGCTGCGTGCCCGACACCGTGCTGTACCAAACGCTCATCCACAGCGGTCCCCGACCAGGGCGGGGTCGTCGAGGCAGCCACGCTTCCTCGTTGAGGCCTCTGCGGGCTCAAGCAGCGACAGCGGCGCGCGGGGCAGGGCGCGGCTGCTGGCGAGGCAGGGCGGGGCTGGAGGCTGCGGCCGGCTGGGCACAACCGCGCCACCCAAGCACGCGGGCGACCGGGGCGAGGGTGAGTGCGGCGGCGGCGGCGACACGCCCGTCTCTCCCTCCCTCGCTCGCGCAATGCCGGCGGCGGAGCGTCGTCCGTCACGCCCGCGCGGCGGCCGCGACCGCGCGCGCAGACGGCAGAGCCCGCGTCCGCGGCGGCCGTGACCACGCTCGCCGGCGGCAGAGCCCGTGTCCGCGGTGGCCGTGACCGTCCGCGGCAACTTGCGCCTCCACCCATCGAACGCCATGGCCATTGTGTCCGGTCCGTGTTGGTGTAGGGGATTCGGACGGAGGCAGGGGAAGAAGAGAGGAGCCCGCGGCCGCCCCAGACGCGCGCCGCTGCCTCCTTCCGTTGCACGCGAGCCGCTTGCGCTGCTGCCCGGCGCGCCACCGACGGCCGCCTCGCCCACAGCCATGACGGCCGTCGCGCGCCCTCGGCAGCGGCGGACGGAAAAACCAACGGCTTGGACGGAAAGGCCAAAGAAGTAACCAGAACAATTTTTTTGGCCAGATAGGTAAGATGTAAAAATTTTAGGCTAAGGAAGCAAGCATCTTTTTTTTTAGGCCAAGAAAATAATTTTCTCTTCGATTTAATCTAAAGAATGCGTTTGTTTCATCGGGGCGACGCGGTGCGCCGTTACTTGCCTATGCGCGAATCTAGCTACAGCACCGTTATTCAGCTCACGGCTGCCACACCGCGCTTCGCCGTGCCGCGCACGCGAAACGGAGGCTAAGAGTACCTAAACTAGACCTAAAGAATCAAAGATGTACTTAAACGACACCGACAAACCTGTCCATCCAGATTTGCGACAGCTTGTCCTGGTTGCTGATCACCAACGAGGACGGCGGCTCCATGGTCACCGACGACCCGAACCGTTGTGACGAAGGCTTGGTGTCTACGTCGCACATGATTCTCGCCTCGATCAGCTACCTTGCAATGCTCGCTGAAGAACTGACGCAGTCGAGCGCTATCCACCTCCCGCGGCAGATTACTCACCCAAACCCTGAAATAACACCCCAGTTGTGGCTCTATTGTCGTCACTGCTATCCTGCGTGAGGACTCAATCTTTTCTCTGATTTCCTGCATGCGCATGCATGGGAAAAATGAGGGTGTTGTTAAATTTCCAATATGTTCTACTATTATGCAGTTGAATATCATGCATGTATGGATTTGAATAGCATGCATGTATGGATTTGCACTTGGCAGACCTCGTCGCTCCATTCGGCCGACACCCACGTCACCGTAAGACACCCAGTGTTCGACGACTGGGAAGGGGCGGAGACGCAGCGAGCCTTCCGCTTCCGGTGGCGGAAGCAGACGGCGTGGAGGCGGCGCGAGATGTCGGAGCGGATGCGCGAATCGCGGATCCAACAATCGGTGCGTGCATGGGATTTCTATTATGGGAATAAAGTTTGGGCTGCGGGTTTATGAGCCTCACCAAAATGGTTACCTGATGTAATTGCTGGAGCGCAACCGACCCCAATCCAGGGCGGTCGCGTGTCCATATCCGTACAACCCAGCCGAACTACTTTTTTCTATCTGTACAAGACGTAGAGTGCGTGACATCATCAAAGAAAAACCAATGTATTTTCTTTCGACAAGCATAACTCTCTCATCCAATATCCGTTTTTAAATTCGATTGTACCATCATATTTTTCGTGACAAGATCTATAAAACAAGACCAACCTTACATGTGTTTTGATGTTGTTTTATGCATATAGCAAGTTATATTTTATATATAGTAGTAATTTGTGTATTAATTATGTAGCATAGCAACTTCTCTTATATCTTTCGTAGAAATTTATGCATGAACATGTAATAACTTATGTTATGTAAGTTGCATTCCTATTTCATTTGCATTATTACTGACTATTTTTGCCTAGTGGCGATGAGATTTGCAAAATAAGATCAACTTTAATAGATTTTTGAAGTTAAATTTAAAATTACTACCAACTTATGAAGATATATAGTAGCAACTTATTATAAAATTTATAACAAGTTATATCAAAACAATGGTAACATCGTTCATATGACATGATATATAATCGTACGTAAAAGGCCATGTATCAAACCTATACAAAAGAATATAGTAGGGACTTATGTTGTATTGTTCAAGTTATAATATAGTTTACAAGATGCAATATCTAGGATATAATATATGTTGCTACCCATGTTATATATAAGTTGCTACTTATATTGTACGTAAGTTGTTAGTCATATTAAATGACCTCAAAACATATCAGATATTGGTCTTAGTATACAAATCTCATCAAAAGAAATACAATGGTGCAAACGGATTTAGAAACGGATAATTTATGAGAGAGTAATGAACATTTAAGGAAAATAAAATATAATTTTATTGTTTGCATCAACGATGATGTCATCTGAAAATGGTTTCTCTCTCAAACTTAACGTGAAATAGCGCAGCTCAAACCAGTTATTCAACACTTTTTTTTCAACGGTATTATTACAACACTATCTTTTTATGATAAGATCCTTGAACAAGACCACATGCCGGCCTACATGATTTGAACTATATTTTTTTATCAATATGGAATTCTAACTATATCTTTATATTTTAACAATCCTATAAACTCACAAAACAGATATATGTACTCATGGAATAAATTATACAAATTCACATAACAAAAGTTTATAAACCTAGAATATAATATTAAATCATATAACAAATTAAGATGTGTATCCTCGGAACAGATTGCATAATTACCTTGTACATTTGACAAATTATATCAACTCGCGTGATAAAATTTGTATACATATGATATATATATAAAAACTCATGGAACAATCAGTGTACACGGAATAGATTGTACAAAATTATGGAACGAATATTTGTGTACCTACTACCTAGAAAAAAAAATGTGCCAACTTGTGAAACAAATATATGTACACTAAAGTCAAGAAACAAAAAATATGCACAAGTACTAGATTGGAGAACTATTGACGAACAAGATTTGTACACCTACAAAAATGGTCACATGGAACAAATGTTATAATCCATCAAAGGATAAATTGGTAAATTTGAATATATGAAATGAGGTTAGAATAAAAGAAAGCAGAAAAAATAAAATAAGGGATAGCCAAAGAAAATTTGGGATAAAAATGAATACAATACGAAATAATATAAAATAGACAAATAGAGAATGAGGCCAAAACAAATGAAATGACAGTTTTGAAAGGTGAAGAGAACAAAACCAAAGAAAAAAGAAAAATGTTTATAAATGAACTAGAAAAATGACATAATGTGCGGAGGTTGGGAAACTAAATTAAAAGGACGCAAAAGGAGATAAAAAGAAAATGGAGAAAGAAGAGATGCTTCCAACGGTTAAAAATGTGAAATAAAAAAAATAGGAGGGGAAAACTTGAAAGAATAACGGGAGGAAATAATTAAGAAAGGAGAAAACCCAAAGGGAATTATTAGAACAAGATAAGATGAATTATCTATGGGCACACCGTGACAGAGGCCACGTGAAAACAACCACCTAAGTTGTATATTAACTCCATTTTGAGCATTCTATATACTGATGGAAAGGTAAGGATGTGAATTTTCCAACCCAACTAACACCATAAAATTAGCTCAGAGTCTATGGGAATCATGAAAAAAATATGATATCATATGAGTGAAGGATTTTCTTCTGCCAAATATTTGGTATGTCACCCCACGCGATGCTCCATTTTCATACACTGTGAATTCTCCTTAGACATGATCTGAGCAAACCATATGCAGCATTGTACATCAAAATCAGAAAAAATACATTGAACATTTCATTGGAAATCTCAGTCCGAGGCATGCATACCGCATACCATGACTAGATTATACAGTAGCAACGCATGGCATTTATGCTACTAGATTAATAATAACAACAACAAGAATTGTTAGAAAAAGGAGAGAACTTGACAGAAAGAGAGAGAAATGATAGTAAAAAACCCGAAGCATACTCCATGGCCGAATCTCCTCTCGGCCTGATTGCGTCATGTGAGGGGATCAGGGTGAGAAAAAGGAGTTTGCCCGGGTGCTGCAGCCCAGGCAGTCCGTAAAGGGACTTCCTATCCAACTTGTGGAAGATGGTTAGCTTAGCTATCTTATAGCCCAATAGGCCTATTTAACCTAATTGTTAATGCATATTAATTATGGCACATCAATTGTTTTATTTTATGTTTTTATTTCTTTTATAATAAATAAAACTAATCTTTCCTCTCATATTATGATTCTTTACGATTATATGAGTTTCAACATTCTTTTAAACTTATCTCAACAATCTGTGAAGCTTCATTCAACATCTCGGATGAACTAGTTCAACATTTGATGTATGCAATGTTGAAATGGCATACATAAAATGTTGATTCTTTTAAAAAACAAAACAATAACAAATATATTCCTATATAAGATCTCATTTTATTCCATTAATTATACGTAGCACTTTCATTCGATTGGATATTATACCAAATTAATGGAATTTAAGATATTGTTAGATTTTAAATCGGAGACAAACTAAATCATAAGTAAGACACGCACTTACATACCATCTGCCACTTGCTAGTTGTTCGGTACCTGGCTAGTCACTTAGAAAACATCTACGCGGTTCTTGCATGCATGGATACCGGACCAAACGACTGCGAGGCTCATGCGACCCAGCTATGGGAAAATCCTGTTCGCTGCACCAATCTCAAACATCGGTAGACAGATAGACTTTCTTCCTTCCGGAAGTTGTATAGGAAATTCGGCCCGTAAAAGCTTGTGACTTGATGGCCGAACAAACAACGTCATGGGCCAGGAAACGACAGACATGGGCTGAATTTAAGGTGAAACGCGCGGTTGGTTTTTTCCGGAGCCCAGCCCTAATCGGCCAATCCCCCGCGCTCAGCATCACCGGGTGGGGGACGAGCATCGACAAGTTCGACGAGTTCGTGGAACGCCTGCTGCGCCTCCACCTCAGCTCTCCCGACTCCAGGCGCCGCCACCCCCACGGTGCGCCCCTCGAATCCTGCCATATCGAGTTCGACACGCTGGATTTCGAGGACGATGAAGAGACGGTCATCGAGCTGGCGCTAGTGGACGACTGGATCGAGGGCTCTCTGAGCTGCCGAGCCCAGGAGCTCGGGTTCTTGTACGAGCGCGATGGCGATAGCAGGGACCCATTGCCCCTGCCTGACCTGACCCTCACTCCCTCGAGGCATTTAACAAGGTTAGAGCTTGACGGTGTGCAATCTCTCGGGCTTCCCGGCTCTCAAGGACCTCGACATGCACGATTGCTTCCTCTGGGCCGATGAAATACGGTCTCCGAGCTTGGAGCACCTGACGATGGACGACTGCGGCTTCTTCCCCGACCGCCGTGTCCCGATCTGTCTGCCGAGCCTTGTTTCGATCGAGATGGTCGAATGCCATATGAGGACCCCGGTCCTCATCGCAAGCATGCCGTCGTTGGAAACCGCCATTGTTAGGGTTGAATCAGAATGCTGCGATGACACATGTAGTTTGTCTAGCGTTGATGGTTGTGGCCGCGGGCAATGTCGGGGCTGTCGAGATTACTATGATTCTCATGTTGACCGCACGCGCTGCTTGCTTCTCGGTGCTTTTTCTGAAGCTGCAAACTTG
Source organism: Paspalum vaginatum (assembly GCA_030272315.1). Lineage (NCBI taxonomy): Eukaryota > Viridiplantae > Streptophyta > Magnoliopsida > Poales > Poaceae > Paspalum > Paspalum vaginatum. Next base: position 48,957,347 of record CM059016.1, read on the forward strand.
GAGTTGTCAGCCTATCCTGAATCGGTATTTTTAGTTTACACTTTGTTTTAAAGTAGTCTTGATATTTCTTCATCTCCCTCACTACAGAGGCATTAGATGTAGATTGAAATATTAACTCTGTGAATGAATGCATGCAAGACTCTTCCGTTTTTTCACGTCATCATTTTTTCTCAAACACATGGACAGTCGTCCCTTCATTTTTCAATTCAAAAATCTCCCCATGGCTGTTCTTTTGTTTCTTTATGGAGTATCAATCTTTGGATATTTATCTATAGTTTACTCATGATTTCCATGCTAGCTACTTTACTACTAGAATTATTTCATACTATTGGAATTCATGGATGGCATTCTCCTTAAAAAAACTAGTAGCATTTTCTGAGTGGTGTTAATTTCACATCTTATTCATATGGAAGTATGTAAATTTTCTTAGTCATCATTACTTTCTTCATGTTAGTTTGGACTTCATCAAATTGTAAACCAAATAGACATTGCATCTTGTACCGTAATTTTGCCGATTCCTTTTTTGATTGAACATTTCATAGGTTGTTTTCATAAGAGATTTAAAGTTTGCCAATTCATTTGACAAGTTAAAGACATTGGTACTTGCTGATTGGTTTGTGGCTGCTGACCTGAGTGCCCTAATTTGGTTCCTGCACCACTCACCCATCCTTGAGAAGCTTACACTTAAGATTTCAAAGGTATTATGCTTCTGTGAGTAGCACTGTGCTCTGTGCTTTTGAACTAATGTTCCGTGATCGATTTATTCACATTCTGCGGCTGTAGGTCCACCGATGTACTATTAAAACCAAAGGAAGTTGCAAACTGCCAGAATTACCAGTTGCATCCGGTCCTCTTAAGTTAGTTGAAATCAAATACCATGAGGTTGATGGGCCTGTTATTGAAATTTTGAAGATTTTAACTTCATCTGGAGTACCATTAGAGCAAATTAATGTCCAGAGTTCTATTACATCTGGCTGTGAGTTATCTGGTGTCACTTGTTCTACTTATTTCGAAATACATCGCCATCTCTTACCAGGACCAAACATTCTCCATAAGTATTTGAAATATTTTTTATTGAACCACAATACACACATCATTACTTTGGAACAAACTATACTTTGCATAGTCAGGTAACCATATTATTAGTTTTAACAATCAAGCTTATGTGGGGCCTACAGTAATCATTTTCCCTATTCCTTGTGTCATTGTTTCTGTGACTAATCTCCAGTTTTAACCATATTATTAGTTTTAACTGCTTCTCATGGAACAAACTGTTGTCCTATATGAGCCCATTATTTTGATTGGATTTTACTTTGTACAGTTGCGATTCCAGTTGTGCTTTTCTGTTTATTTCAAATTTCATTTCTATGCCCTCCGTATTTATGTATGACTTACAGTTAGTGCAAGCTTCATTTGTTCTAATGTTTAGTCTGGAATGTTGTATGCGGTTTGTCAAATATAAGTAAATAATTGAGATGAAGTTGCATACTTGCATACTGATCCGATGGAGTACTTGTTCATTTCCTCCATGTTATGATTGTTTTCCAAGTATTTTCTTATTTTGTTCACCCCACTCATAGTGCTCTGTTTTCTACAGTTGTTAATTTTAAATGCACTGGTTTCAGCGCAGAGTAGAGGTAAGATCCATGCTATTTATGTCTCTATTACCTTCTGAATCATTTATTTCAATACTAGCAATTGGCACGTGTGTTGCTACCAACATGTTTTTTTTCATCGCTTTATGTTCTGAAATACAATGTATTTTTGGTTTGTTTTAAATAAAACTATTTTAAGTTTGGTATATGTCTTTTTACTTCTTTGAATTAGAACTATTAATTTTTCATTACTGCTATATATGTCACATGTGTAGCTTTTTTACTTAATCGTTCTGTATTTTTGTGTCAGCATTCATAATATCAAATATGTTAGTGCAAGATTGACACTCATCTAAAGATGGATGGTTTTATACTCATCCAAAGTTTATATACACTCCAACAATGACCATAAATTTGCATGTCACAAATAAATACAATATCGAGCCCAATTGCCGATCGATGCATAGTTGAACTGTTATTTGACACTTGTACATCACTATTGAAGCGTAAATAATGAACGCAACCACACATGATCCATGTGGGCAACAAAAATGTTTTTCTGATTACCATATTTTTTTATTATTTTATATTCCACTCCCTCATCTCTCTCCTTTCCCAATCCTCCCTCCCCCCGGCCACTCCACTTCCACTCCCCTTTGCCTGGAGCATCCTCTCTTCCTCAACGCCCTGCCATGGCCGCCCGCTTCCTCCGCCCGCGCCTCTCCTTCTCCCTGCACCCAGCGCAGGGATGAAAATGGGTACCCGACTTGTCTGAAGGAATCTATTATTTTAGAATAGATATTGAACAAGAATATTGAATTAGATAAATTTTTTCTTGCATTATTTGCTTCCTACAAAGGAAAATAAAAAAAATATCCGTATCCGAATGCTACCCGAATTTTGAATCTATCATTTTGTGTAGATATATAAAGAATTTGGGGTTGATTTCCTATGAATCTTAACTAGCCTGACATAAAAAAAGAATATGGATTTGGATGAAAAATTATATGTCCCATTTGGTTACTATGGAAGAGAAAAGATGAAAAAAAACTGGTATCCGAATGCTACCCATTTTCGTCCTCGGCACGTGGAGCACCGTTGTGCCTCATCCTTGTCACATGGACCGCCGCCAGCCTCCTCTCCACATCGCGGGCACACGCCGCCACCGTCCTCTCCTCCTCTCCCTCCGACGGGCGCCCCCCCCCTCGCCTACCCCAAGATCTGCTGCGGCGCTTGGATTCGGCGACGCCTCCAAGATCCGTCACAGCGCGTGGATCCGGGGTGCCTCCTCCAAGATCCAGCGCCGCGCCAGATCTGGAGGCATCTCCTCCAAGATAGCTCGGCGGTGCGTGGATCCGGTGGCCCCTTCACCTTCAAGGCTGGCTATTGCTCCTCTTACTCCACCGTCGCCTTCCTCTGCTCGATCCGCCACCTTTGTCCTGGTGTCCTGGGTGTCAAGGAGGACGGGGGAGTCCTCGAGCGGCGGCGATGGCTAAACCGGTGGCATGGGAGGAGGCCGTTGTAGGGGGCCAGGGTCAAGCGGCTCATGGGGCAGGCGCCGGCGGAGTGTGGGGGTGTGCGGGAGCAGGAGACGCGGTGTGGAGTGGGGCAAGGGGGTGCGGGAGCCAGAGGTGGTGTGGTGTGGGACGCGGAGCTGAGGACGGATGGTTGATGAACAAGAGGCGGTGGGGATTTTGAATCGAGTTGGTGCGGAGGAAGGAGCGGACGACTGAACGTGAAGTGGGAAACACTCCATCCTTTTTAAATAGGAGAGATATGTTGTGCAAGCTTGCGTCCTTGGTGTATCCGTATTCTTTTATGGTAAAGTTCTTGTGGTTATTCAGTTGATCTAATTAGCATACTTTTTGTAGCTGTATTCTGTTTACAGTAACATTCTTATGTTTATTCAATTGATCAAATTAGCTTACCTTTTAGAAAATAATGAGTAAACGTAGACTTAAATTGGTTCACATAGTTTCCCTCAGTAGCTACATCTATTGCATTTTTTGCTAATTAGTTTGGAATACAACCTTTGTCTACTGACCTTATTAAGTTGGATACTTGATCGCAATAGTCTGGAATGCAGTTATATTTTTGACCCACAGGTCATCAGCTATCAAAGTCTTTAGGCTTCTAGCATTTATGCAATCTGTACAAATGTACATGTAGCGAAATGATAACACTCTTGTGAGCCAGAATTAGGAACTGCTGTACAAGTTCCTTCTATATATTCCCATTCCTTTTACCTTGAACAAATGAGTATCGCTATATGTATATCGTTGTCATTTTTATTTCTCCTTAATAATACCCTTCTTGTTCATTCATTTCGATTTGCTTCTTGTCCTGTATACCTGTAAGATCTCTTTGGCCATTACAAACTTAATGATATAGTCCCTCCAGTTTTACTTATTTTATCTTTTAGAACTATTCTATATGATTTGCAAATCTCTTTCATCCTCTGGTCAATGCTATTATTTGTTTGTTTGTTTGGAAAATGTGGATGCAAAAATGCTGACCATGGTCCATGTTTCAATTTCAATTATCAGATTGAAGCTTTCTGTCTTCTGGTAATATCTGAGCAATAGAGATTTTCCATTAACTATGCCATATTATTGAATTTACCCATTTCTCTCGTTCAGGTTTCAGCAATAGTGGTGAGGCTTTTGATGTAAAGCAGAGGCCAGGATATTAGGTCGTTTATGCATCATCTCTATCTTGATTATTCAGAATATTTAGCGAAGTGGGCTTTCAGATGTGACGTTGCTGCTCTTGGTAACCAGGATCTCGAGGAGTGGACGCTGAAGTTTACTTGCACTTTTGGTTCATGTGTCATTTTATGAACAAAATAAATTGTCTTGTCTCAAGTGTGAATATGTGTGTAGCTTCGTAATCTTTTCCCAGTTGGATGATGGATGCATATTATTGCTACATCCTCTTAGCACCCGAAGGTCGTTTTCTCTGCCAGAGAAACGCTGCATTGTGTTGTCACGCAAAGGCTCCAACACTTCAAGCACACGAAGGTGCAATTCACAAAACAGTCACCTCGCGGTGACTTCGAAACTGGACCAGTCTGTTTTTGGAATTGGATCACCCAGTTTTTGCGAAACTGGCAGCAATGATGAACACCGAAAGGGTACTCAAAAGTTACCCTTATCTTATGTAACATATGAAAAAGATCCAAGGTATTCTATTGAATGCCAATAACAAAACAGCAGGACGTTGAGTACTCCCTCTGTTCCAGATTACTCACTGTGTCCTAATTTATATAATTTATAGGTTGTTTGTTTTTTTTACAGCAAGTTTGACCGTTTTATTAAAAAAATCACAAATGTCATTTATTTTCATTGTTACATTAGTTTAGCATACAATTTTCACAAATTTGACTAGGGAGCGAGGCTTTTGCCAAGCGCTCGTGAGTTCGCAGCGCACGAGCCCACGCGAGTGAGGAGTGCCAGTAGCCGCGCACACACCAGATGCCATGTTCCCTCAATCCCTCTGTTGGTTGGAAAGTGCGTGTGGCGGCACCGTATAAGATTTGGGACTAGGGGAGGTCATGCCATAATAGAATTGGGGTGGGGGATATTTAAGCATGTGAGAGGGCTGATTAAGTGCTGCAGGCTCTGTTACCTGCGAGGCAGCTAACTGCAGCGTCTCTGCAAACCAAGGGTGTCCATCTTGATAGTAGAAATTGGCAGCGCAGAGAGTACACGCAAAAGCACCATGGAAAGCATGTAAGTATAGAATAGCATAATTACCTTTTTCAACCAATGCATGCGGGGGGTAACAAAGCTGTTATTGACGTGAGGGTAAGATGTGCAATGTTAAATAAAAAGGTTATAAATAAAAAATCACAAATACGAGTTTTTTATAAGGTTTTTGGAGCAAACACCAACACATGTGTGGCTGTTTCCAAAAGACCACGCAACACACAATGTCTTATTTCCCATGACATACGTACACACTATTTTTTTCCATTAGAACGTTCAACTAAGAACCGTGTAAAATGCTGGTCATATTTGGAGGAGTCATCTGCCACTCCCTCCGACGGCGTTCCCTACCCATGCCAGTACAATTGTACGGGTACGTGTATTCCGAGGGCGGAGTGGGGTGGGAGGGGTAGGGGTTGTACTGCCATCCGCTACTAGGGGTGGATAACAAGCCGGCTCGGCTCGGTCGAGCTCGAGCTAGCTCGTTAAGCTAACGAGCTGGCTCGGCTCGGCTCGGCTCGTTAAGATAATGAGGTAGAGAGTCAGTTCGGCTCGATTGTAAGCTCGAGCCGGCTTGTTTGTTTCATGAGCTTTTGTCAAAATATCCAATTTATGTTTAAAAACTACCTATAAGCCCATAAACCTAAATTATTTCTGAAAATACAATAAATATAGACTAGTGCAGTAGACGCCAAATTTGCAAGCAAAATGTATGGACTAGTACCCCAATTAAACATATTGAAGAACAAAAAATGGTCAAGTGAAGGAAAAAAATATAAAACTCATGTATGTTGGCTGAGAAGGGATGCTTAGAGTGTATGTCTATGGTTAAAATTAGTATATGTCAATTTGTCTAGGACCCATTTATGTAACGATGCATAGTTTTTTGGCTCGTTAAGCTCGCAAGCTGGCTCTAGCTAGCTCGTTTAGATAACGAGCTAAAACCTTAGTTTGACCAATTAAGAAATAAAAAAGAAACGAGCCAAGCCGACCTGGTCACAAGTCGAGCGAGCTAACAAATTTCGAGTATTTTGTCCAGCCCTATACGCTATCCCCATGCATGGGCCTAGCAACGGCCACCGCTGCGCGAGGGAGCCGGCAAGAGGAGATGGCCTGCCGGTGACAAGGAAGGAGGAGGGCCGTGGTGGGAGGACATGGCGCGTCAGTGGTGTAATGGTGTGTGGGGGGGGGACGAGGGGGCTAGGCCGGCGGTGGGAGGAGATAGTGGGCCAGCAGGTGGAGGCGGGGGAGCAAGGCACATGCGGGGCTAGGGGGAGTGTTGTTGGAGAGAAGGGAGAGAGTTAGGCGTGGATTTTATAATCAAAATAATAAAATATTAAATTATGAGAGAAAGTTGCTCAAAACTCTTCGCGTTAGTTTTTAAAATAAACGTAGACATCGAGGAAACCAGCTGAAGGGAAAGAAAAGAGAAATAAAGTAAACCCCTTGATTGATGTCTTTCATTTTTCATTAAGTAATTAAAAGTAAAGAGATCCACTTAATTGGTGTATTTCTTTTTTCACTAATTTCAAAATAAAAAACCACTAAGTGTACCTAACCAGGTAAGAAAATAAAAGACTCGAGAGTGGAAAACATTTTCCTTATATCAGTTTTGACCCTTTCCAATACTTTAAAACTATAGAGAGAGGCCAATGTAAAACGTTTTGTGGTTGAGAAATGGTACTCCCAATGTATTTAAATATAAGTAGTAGATGACTTTTTCTTCGAAAACTTCAATCGTTTACCTTATTCAATTTTTTTTAAGTCATGTTCAACAATGATAAAACAAATGACAAAAAAATAAATAATAAATTGTAATTTTTTAATAAGACCAGCGATTAAATTTTAGAAAAAATTAACCTCTATTTATATTTTAAATAAATACGGAGATGGTATTACGAAAACTCCCAGCATAAATGTAAAAAAAAAAAACATCGTTTCCTTTGGTTAATTAGATAGAAGCCATTATAACTTTCCACGTTTTGAAGTATGCCATTACAATTTAGAATACAAGAATCAGATCACTAGTATTTTGTCTGTGTTTGAGATATGCCATTTCGGGTCCGTATTTACAAAACTACGACTCCCTACCTCTCTATGATGCGTGGGCCCCATCTGTCATATCTCTCTTCCTCCTCCCGCCGCACCACTAGCAGCAGCATGCGTCCCCGCCTCTCCCCTCCTCCATGACGCCTCCACCCCTCCTTGCCGCCGCGCTCCTCCTCATCCTCGGCCGCGCCGTCCGCGCCCGCAAGCGCTGGCGCGGCAATGAGGCGGGCGCCAGAGCGGCGGCCGACCCCGCCCCGCAGCAGGCGACACCTCAGGCCTCCTCGACCCGCTCCTCCCCACCCCTCCCTACCCCTATCAAATGTGCTCCTTGCGCTCGCGCGCCTCGCGGCGGGCCTGAGGTGCTCGCCGTGCCCTTCCGCGTCCCGCCCTCGGCCCCGCCCGCCGACCCCTCCCGGCCCGCCTTCTCCTCCGACCCACCCAGCGCCTACTCCGCCGTGCCCCCTGCCGTGGAGCGCTATGCTGTGCGCGATTCGCCGGCCCGGCGGAGGCATGGCCGCAGCTGTAGCTACGCGGCGGGAGGAGGGAGATAGATATGACAGGTGGGGCCACGCGTCATAGAGAGATAGGGAGTGACAGTTTTGTAAATACGGAGTTACATACACGGAAGGTGGGCCCGAAATGGATCAAATATGTACACAATGACATATCTCAAACACAGATAAAATACTAGTGGTACGGTTCCTATATTCTAGATTGTAATGGCATACTTCGTGGAAATTATAATGGCTTCTATCTCATTAAGCCTTTCCCTTTCCCCGCGTTCCGTGCTACGGTTTCGCTTGGAGCGCTGATCCCCTTTTCTCTATCAGAATCCGCAGAGTCAGAGAGATCAAATTCTCACCGCTGCTGATGGCGCGGCAATGGCGGCGTGGTATGGAAACCCTAGCCGGTTAGCCCCGACCTCTTCTTGCTGTCTCCCCCCTCTCGAGCCTTCCCCTGATAGCTGTTCTGTTCCTCGCAGCGACGGCGGAATGGCGGACAAGGAAGCACCGCCGCGGCCCACGGCGAGCGGGGCCGACTGCCTCAGCGCCCTGCCGGACGGCGTCCGCGAGCACGTGCTCTCCTTCCTGGCCGCGCACGAGGCCGTGCGGACCACCGTGCTCGCCCGCTCCTGGCGCGACCTCTAGACGCGGTCCCCCGCGCTCCGCGTCACCGGGTAGGGGACCGCCGCCCAGTTCACCCAGTTCGTGGGGCTCCTGCTGCGCCTCCACCGCAGCGCCCGCGCCGCCCCAGTGCCCGTTCGTGTTTGATGAAGCTGGGCATGCATGACGGGCACCGACGAGGCGAAAGTCACTCCCCTTTATCAACACTTTATTCCGTTTACTACGACGTGGCGAGGGACAATGTTGACCCGGATTTGGCGATATCAAGCCACCCATGTCACACAAGTTCCACCCATAATATTTCTACACCATATACTGCATATGGATGATGAGCCGATGATTTATTTGACGACGACCATTAAAGGTGTAGCTTAATTGGAGGTTTTCTGTAGACTCGCTCTACAGATGTAATTAACTGGCCGTGCCAAATTTTTTTTAGGCCCCGGGAATCAGTGAACTACACAATTTCTGTATAGCCAGACCTCTCCTTAAGCATGACACCGAAGACAAGCGAAGACGTAGTCTCGATGATCATGTATTTTGTAAATTCAAGAATGAAATATATGATTCTCGGATACGTGTCCCTTTGTTGCGCATATTTACTATTTTCCATCTTCGAAGTCATTATGTTTGTTTGTTTCTACCGAAACACCACCTCCTCCCCGAGCCTCCCCCTCACTCCCCGCCTCGCCATTAAGCAAACTAGATGGTACCCAAACGCAACGCGCCTCGCCATTAAGCAAACTAGATGCTACACAGCGCGTTGCTGCTAGAATTTTATAGCATTTAAATAGAATATGATTCATAAATTGAAAAATAATAAATAAAATACTAACATCATGAAAGAAAATATACCCCCACATACAACACAGAAAAGCGTTGCATGTGTAAAGCCATGGAGATCTTAGTGGACGGTGAGGTGGAATGCAACTTAGTAGGCCCATGCGATGACGTGGCTTTACGCATCTTGAGAGAAATAGTCAGTGGGATTTTTCTATTTAGTTATAGAACATTCGTTGGTTTCGTTAGGCAAAATATTGGTTTTCATTAGGTAAAATCTATTTATTTTTTGTCTAATGATACTATTGTTTTTGTCTAATGGGAATCACTTTTGTTGCATATTTGTGGAATTTTGTTGGCTCTCATTTGCAGGAGGTCAACATGTTTCTTATCTGTGCAAATGCTTCTTGATTTGTTGAATTTGTGTATGTTTTTATTCTAGGAAAGGAAAGTTAGTACCATAAGGATTTTTTTCCTAAAAATGGACCGGCCATGCAAATGGCTTATTGCACGGCCGTGCATTAGCCTTGTCAAAAAGATAAAGATAAACATTCTTCCTAATCCGTATATCTCTGATTCTTTATCCTATAAAGATAAAGAAAAGGTTTTTCTATGGAAAGGCAGATTCTCGTTTATTTTTATGGATAAAAAATCATGACATAGGATATGTGTAACTAGCGTAGACATATGTACAACACGCATATATTATGAGATGATCAGTCAGACTATAGGAGAAAAAAAAAGAAGAAATTAAAAGAAGACATGCTCGATTGGCATCCTTCCTTTATCGTTGATTCGGAGACAAATAAAATATCTAATGGATATGTGTACAAAGTGAGGTGGAAAAAAAATGAACGAAACATTTTGCATATATGGGTTTTGGGTCTTTCCACCATTTTTCAACTTTTTTCACACTGCGCAGTGGGGCTAGCGTGGCCTTCTTAGGTAAAAAAGGTTTTCAGAAAACTCGTTCTTTTGCAAATAAAACATTAAAATATTAAACTTCCCATAATTTAATATTTTATTGTTTAGGAATCTGGCATAATTTAATATTTTATGAAGAGGCATGTGCATTGTTGGAGAGAGTTTTGATATAAAAATGAAAATATTTTAGAACATTTATAAAACATTATTTAATGGATGGAATTCAGAGAATAGTAGTAGAATACCAACCTCATTTCCACGGAGAGAAAATTGCTCAAAAGCCCTTCACGTTATTATAAAAAAAGAAAAATCCTTTCCCTTTCTCCACGTTCCGTGCTACGGTTTCGCTTGCAGCGCTGATCCCCTTCTTCTCGATCGGAATCCGCGGGGAGATCAAATTCTCACCGCTGCTGACGGCGCGGCGGCGGCGTGGTACTGGTAAGGAAACCCTAGCCCCCAACTTCTTCTCGCTGTCCCCCCCCCCCCCCCCCCCCCTCTCGAGCCTTCCCCTGATAGCTGTTCTGTTCCTCGCAGCGACGGCGGAATGGCGGACAAGGAAGCACCGGCCGCGGCCCACGGCGAGCGGGGCCGACCGCCTCAGCGCCCTGCCGGACGGCGTCCGCGAGCACGTGCTCTCCTTCCTGCCCGCGCACGAGGCCGTGCGGACCACCGCGCTCGCCCGCTCCTGGCGCGACCTCTGGACGCGGTCCCCCGCGCTCCGCGTCACCGGGTGGGGGACCGCCGCCCAGTTCACCCAGTTCGTGGCTCGCCTGCTGCGCCTCCACCGCAGCGCCCGGGCGCCACCCCGGCGACGGCGGCGGCGATCCGTGCGCCGCTGCGTCCGCGCCTCTCGATACCTGCCACTTCGATTTCGGTAAATCGGATTTCGACGATGAGCTGGACACGATCGCCGACGAGGCGCGGGTGAACGAGTGGATCCAGAGCGCCCTGCGCTGCCGGCCCCGAGTGCTCCGGTTCTGCTTCGCGCGTGACTGCGAGCCCTTGGACCTGCCGGACCTGAGCCTTGCGGCCTCGACGCATCTGACCAGATTGGAGCTTGCTGGTGTGGCCATCTTCCACAACCTCGACTTGTCAGGCTGTCCGGCGCTAACGGATCTGAAGATGGACGATTGCTTCTTCTTTGCTCAAGAAATACAGGCGCCGTCATTGAAGCATCTGGCGATGTCCTCATCTGACTTTTTCCATAACCACCGTGCTCGGATTCGTCTGCCGAGTCTCATTTCACTGAAGCTGATAGGATGCCATGGAAGGGCTCCGTTCCTTGCGTGCATGCCGTTGCTGGAGACTGCCGTTGTTACGCACACGCACGATTTTGATGACAGGTGTAGCCTGTTGAGTGTTGATGGTTGTGGCGACGAGCTCTGTCGGGGCTGTCGAGATTATTATGTTTCTCATACTGACCGCAAAAGCTGCTTGCTTCTCAGTGGCTTATCTGAAGCTACACACCTGGAGTTGTCAGCTCCTCTTCAAATGGTACTTGTTGCGCCCTAGTTTGTGCTCTTGATATGTTAGCTTTTATGAATGAATGCTAGACTCTTCCCCCCTTTTCATGCCATGTTTCTCAAACATTCTGGAAAGTTTCGCAGATTCCTTTCTTGATCTGACTCCTCTGAACTTTGCCCAGGTTGTTTACATGAGGGATTTAAAGTTTGCCCATACATTTGGCAAGTTAAAGACTCTGATACTTGCTGATTGGTTTCTGGCTGCTGACCTCAGTGCACTAATTTGGTTTCTGGACCACTCACCAATCCTTGAGAAGCTTACACTTCAGATTTCAGAGGTATTCATTTTGCATGTGTAGCTCTGTGCTTTTGAAATAATGTTCCATTGTCGCTTTAGTTTATTCTTTATTTTTTCTGCTACAGGTGCACAAAAATACCATCACCACTGCAGGAAGTTGCGAGCGTCCAGCATCGCCAGTTGCATCTAGCCGTCTTAAGATAGTTGAAATCAAGTGTCATGAGGTTGATGGGATTGTTATTGATATTTTGAAGATCTTAGCTGCCTCTGGAGTACCATTGGAGAATGTTAATATCCAGCGTTCGATTACCGGATCTGATTGTGAGTTAACCGTTGCCACTTGTTCTGCTTATGTTTGAAGCTTATCACCATCTGTTTGCAGAACCAAACAATTCGATTAGTATTTAACTTCTCTTTGATTTAATCGCAATATATGCTCTATTCTTTTGGAACAAACGATAATTGCATATTCAAGTCACCACATTATTATTTTCAACTATCAAGCTTATGGGGAATCTACAGTAATCATTTTCCCGTGATCCATGTACCACTACTTCTTTCATGATTGCCCTAAACAAGCCCATTATTTTGATTGAATTTTGCTTTGTCCAGCTCCTGCTTATGCATTTTAATATGTCTTTTCTTGATTCTCCAGTGAAGACGCACTTTCAGTTATGCTGTCTGTTTAATTCCATGTCCTGTAATGTTTATTCCTGAATACCTTATGTAGTTTGTCCAATCAGTAAATTGATATTTATCATCTTAATCTTCAAACATTGTGATATAGATATGAAGTTGCATACTTGCACACTGACCTGAGTGAAGTACCTATTCATTTCCTTAATTTTATGATTGTTTACCCAGTATTTTCTTATTTTGTTTCGAAAGGTCATCTCTTAGTGTTGTGCTTTCACTTTTTTACAGGTGTTAATTTTAAATGCACTGGTTTCGGCACAAAGTAGAGGTAAGAAGATCCAGGCTATTTATGGTTCTATTATTTCCTAAACCACTAATCTCAAAGTGTTGTGGAACTTTGTGTTCCCCTTGGCTTGGCTGTATTCTGTTTCTGGTAACATTCTTATGGTTATTCACTCAGTAGATGGAATGACCATACTCTGTTAGAAAATAGTGAGTACACATAGACTTGAATCTTTTCATATAGTATCCTGACTTCAGTAGCAAGTTCTACTGTGATTTTCTGCCAATTAGTTTGGAATACAGCCTCTGTCCACTGCCACGTTTAAGTTGGATAGTTGACTTTAGGCTTCTAGCATTTGTGCAATCTGTGCAAATGTACGTGTGGAAGCAAAATGGGGACACTCTCATCAGCCACAATTTGGGACTGCTGTACGAGTTGCCTCTATATATTCCCCTTCTACATTTAGGGCTAGTTTGGCAACCACATTTTTCCAAGGGATTTTCATTTTCCCAAAGGAAAATGTGGTTCCCAAACTAGCCCTTAACAAACGACCATTTCTACTCTTCTTAATCCCTGCAATAATACCCTTCTCATTTCAATGTTCTTTTTTGCCTGTATAACGTGTAGGAACTCTTTGGCCATTACCAACTTAATGATGTGGTCCTGTCAGTTTTACTCCTTTATCTTTTAGTATCACTCTATGGGTTCTTTCATCCTCGCAGTCTGGTGAATGCTATTATTTATTTACTTGGAAAATGTGAATGGAAAAATGTTGACCATAGTCCATGTTTCCATTATTAGATTGAAGCTTTCGGCCGTTTGGTAATATCTTAGAAATGGAGACTTTACATTATCTCTGTCATGCAATTTACGTTTCCCGTTTCTCTCATTTAGGTTTCAGCAATATTTGTGCAGCTTTTGATGTCAAGCAGAGCTGCAGAGGCAAGCATATTAGGTCGTTTATGCATCTTCTGTCTCTTGGTTATTCAGAACATGGTGAAGCTTTCAGCTGTGACGTTGCTGCGTGATAACCAGGATCTCATGGAGTGGACGCGGAAGTTTACTTGCACTTTGGTTCATGCATCATTTTATTTGTAATATAGATAGTCTTGTATAAGTGTGTATATATACGCTGCATCCTCTTGAAACCAACGACCTGTTTTTTGCCAGAGAAACGCTGCCATGTGCTGGTAATAATAAGTTCTCCGTGCTTTGTGTTGACTCACAAACACACCAAATATCCAAGTACTTTTGTCTTGTCCCAAGTGTGTTATCGTGTTTCTACGTTTGCTATGTAATCTATTGCCAGTTGGATGCTATTGAATCACTTTTGAGTTGAGAGGGTAAAAGGGCATTGCTGGAGGGGAAGGGAAAACATGTACTATTTGTTATTAGATAGAGTGAGAAAAGGGATATCATATCTGCAGGAGGGGTAGGCGTCAATATTTGAACACCCAAACGGTCAAACAACTGCTCCCTCCGTTTTTTTATTTGTAGTTTCTGAGTTCAAAAATGAACTAGCAGGCAACAATATATGAGAACGGAGGTGGTATTTAAATATGGTTCTAAGAAAACAAATTCTAGTTTAGCCAAACCAAAAAAATTGGACTAATGTATTTATATCCATTTCAACGCCTTAATATAATGGCTATCAATCGGTATACAGTCCGAACAGTTATGGCATAAAGAAGCCAGAAGAAACAAGGAGAGCCCACAGAAAACTCTTCGCCAGGAACCAACACGCAGGAAGTCATAATGGCGTGCAAGGAATTAGGAATGTATACAATATTAGATCTGAAGTGGCAGCAAAGGAGTCGGCTAGACAAGTCGTCATGGAGTCTCCTGTATTGGCGTTGCTAAATCTGAATTATGAAACAAAAAAGAGAGCCTCCTGTCCTGTACAGTATACATGGTGGCATCAGAGTTGGCTAGACAAGTCGTCGTGGCGCTGCCAAATCTGAATTATGAAACACAAAAGAGAGCTTCCTGTACATCTATGTTGGAAAGAGAGGTGTCGTAGAAGAGAGGAGGAGCCCCTGAGAAATGAGAAAAAACAATTGCTCTCACTGTATGCACATGCGGAAGAGATTAGCGAGCAACCCTAGCTTGCCAGAGATGGCCTCCAAAGGACTTTTTCTGAAGCTGAATATTCATGCCTTTGATGTCTTTCAGGTTGAAATGGTAGGTTGTGTGCAGGGAGTTAGAGCTGCAGCTGAAAGGCGACTGGCTAAAATCATATACAGTTGAGTGAGACTCCACAGTGAAGCAAGCTGCAACTTCAGAGTTCAGACCTCTTTAGGAGTACTGGAATGGGAGCCAGCGTGACCCGGCAAATCATGGATTGTGTTCCAACTAGTGTAAGTAGTCTTGTAGCAGGTGATCTGGCTCCAGTTCAGGAGTAATGGAATGTGATTTCCTATAAAAAAAACACTTGTCCAAACACACTAGTCACGGCAACCTTTCAAAAACACACGCGCGCCAAGGAGAGCACACAGAAACTCTCCACTAAGCAACTGACTTTATCAATTCTAAAAAGTATTCCTGATTGTATTGGAAGTTTGATCCATATGCGATCACTCGATCTTGATTGGTGTGATATATCTTATCTTCCTGAGTCCATCAAGTATCTCATAAACCTTCAGGTATTGAACTTGCAGCACTGCAGGGCTCTACACAGTCTTCCTTTGGCAATCACTCGGCTAAGCAACTTAGGGCGCCTTGGTCTTCGTGGAACACCAATAAATCGAGTTCCAAAATGAATAGGTGCACTGAAGTTTCTCAGTGATTTAGAAGGATTTCCTGTTTTTGGCGGCAAAGGTAATTCTTCTCAAATGCAAGATGGATGGGACCTGGAAGAGTTGGATGGACTTCCGCAGTTGAGGAAGCTTGCCGTTACTAAATTGGAAAATACAGCTCCTGGAATTACAGATCCAGTGCTAATAGACAAGAAATACCTCAAACAATTAGATCTGTTATGCACCAACCACAAAGATGAACCATATTCTGAGGAAGTTAGTAATATTGAGGAGACCTTTGAGCAGTTAATCCCACCACACAATCTGGAAAATCTTAGTATTTCGGATTTCTTTGGTCAGAGGTATCCAACCTGGCTATGTACTACACATATGTCGTCATTGAAATACTTGGTCCTGAAATGTTTTGAATCTTGTGTGCATCTTCCACCAGTTGGGCAACTCCCTAACCTTAAATATCTACAAATCTTTGGAGCAGCATCGGTGACCAAGATTGGAACTGAATTTGTTGGTTGTGGTGTGGGTAACCCTGCATCTGCTGGGGCAGTAGCTTTCCCCAAGCTTGAATGGTTGGTCATAGGGAACATGCCCAACTGGGAGGAGTGGACCTTTGCTGTTCTTGAAGGAGAAGAAGCTACAGGAAGTAAGCAAGTGGGAGAGGATGGAGCTACTGTCAAGGAAAAGGGGGAATCCCCAACTCCAAGGACGTGTTTGCTTCCTTGTTTGAAACACTTGGAACTTCATCACTGCCCCAAGCTGAGAGCTCTCTCTCACCAGTTTGGACAGGAGGCTACCATCCTAAGGAGGATCAGATTATACGATTTGGCAAGCCTTAAGGTAGTGGAGAACTTTTCGTTCCTATCAGAGGTCCTTTCAATTGAAAGATGTGAAAGCCTAGAGAGGGCCTCAAATCTCCAACGTGTAGAACTGCTCGATGCACAACACTGTCTAAAGTTGAAGTGTGTCGAAAATCTGGACAACCTGCAACAGCTGTCTTTGTCAGATGATATGAAAGACATCTCCTCACTGTGGCTGCCTGGGCTTCAAGAGCAGCACAAGCGACTTTACAGGGAAGACCTGGGTGTCTGCACGACATAATGTTGAATTACTATTATATTTAGAAACAAAGGTATGATGCATATATATAATCTTGTTCTTGTGGCCTAATTTGAACTGAGATGCTATGGGCTCCTTTGGCAAAACTCAATTCCTATCGAATTGGAGGGGATTGGAGGGAACTGGGGAATGAACTAATTTTTTCCTCAATCCGATCGGAAATGATATATCCAAACAAACCCATATGGGAGCTACATCCTGGGCATACAATCCCACCTCAAAACACCATGCTAACGGATGCTAGATTTTGAACTCCATTGATTGTTGATTCATTTTGTTCATCAAAGCGCTACTTGAATAAAAGTGCATGTTGGCTCAAGTATTATTCGGTAATTAGGCATATTTGGAGCTTGTTCTACAGTTCGCCATGTTCTTAAAGATAGCTCATAATTGTTTTTTTAATATGTATACAGGTACCTCCAAATCTTCCACAAGAGGGTAAGAAGACCTGCGCTGTTTGTTCCTTTGTGTTCATACTCCTTCGAACGGGTGCTTGCCAGATACCCATCCAGTGCCAAGTCACCAAGTCGTGTCCCTGCAATGTTCATAATATTTAGCAGTGTTCTTTTTACACATGAGACCGATCTATGTGACTCCATTTACGTGGTCGCCCCTTTTCTGTTTGGACATTACTTTATCATAACCTCTATGATGATGTTAGTTAAGTCATCTCGGGCACCTTGGGTTTAAAATGGTCTTTGAAGCTCATCTGTAATCGACAAACATACCTCACAAGCTCATCTAGTCCACATATGATAGGTTTTACAGTTTGTCCGTTAGAGACACATGCAAACTCACCAATGCTGTTTAAACCTAATTTAAGGTCATGGCCTCGTCTATTTTCCATGTGTTCATGGCTTGCTTTGCAGGTTCCTGCCCATCTGTGATGCTATATGTGCAACCTAATCAGAATCCACCCTGTCCTATGCCAACCAACCAAACCTACTTCCCTACTTGAGAAGCATACCATCAAGGGAGTAGAACCGGTATCTTTTATACCCCGTATTCGTACTGAAATGATCCACCCGGCCAAAGCTTTGGCAATTCCACCATTAGGAAAGCACATGATATGTAGTATAGAAAGTAGTTCTTCTACGGGATTAGGCTCCAAGGTTTCGGCTTTTTCCTTGCTACGAAAAGAGATTCGTATATACATTCAATGGTAGTATCGGATGTAACGGCTTCCTTCCTACTAGCTAGATTAATACCAGAAACCATACCTTCCTATCCGGATAAAGGCTCCTCTAACAAAATCAAAGGGAATATCCTAGGTTTTCCAAGAAGATCTTCGGCAAAGGATGTCAACGGAACTGTTTCGGCAAAGGCAAATCCTGGGTTAAATCAAATAGCGTATGGCGATAATGTCATCCCCACTTTTAATACGAATACATAATTTCAGGAGCAGTCATGAACACATGTTCTACTTGAGCGGCAATTATGGAATTGATGCAAAACTGGCAGCTACTGTACCAAAAAAAAAACTTGCAGCTTGTGTTCACAGTGCTAACTGCTTACATTTACATCGTCGTGTCTGTATCATCAGTGTGGTGGGCAGCGGGATGCCCTTGATGTGTTCACACCTCTATGGTCCCCAACGTACCTATCCTACTATTTATATTTTATTGCGATATATGTTATGTACATTCATATACATGCACTGCATTATTGGGTGACATGAACCTAAACAGAGTGGACTTCGTCCACAACTAAAGCCAATATGTTGGGACAGTCACTTTAAAACTGAGCGGACTTTCTCAAAAAAAGAACTAAATTGAAACCTGATATAGAATCCAAAGTTCTGATCCATTTTGCATGTCAGGGATTCTACAGCACCCAACTCATATAACAAAAAATTATCGTCAACTCAGGCACGATACAGTAAAATGGTTCGAAACATGATATGGGACTATGGAAGGAAAAAGTCTATATAACTTCGATGGTTGGACACTAAACTACAAAACTAGATATTGAACATGCTAAACTTTTGAAAACCAGCCAAATAATCCCTTGAGCTGTATTGGAGGTGGTTTTTGCTGACGTGGCATGCCATGCTGGCACTACACCACCTATAGGTTTTGGAAAGTATATACAACACCCTGAATTATTGAGAGTCAAACACATAACCACCTAAACTTAAAAACTGGATACTAAACACCCGAAACTATTGACAACGGGACAAATAGCCCCTGGACAATATTGAAGGGTGGTTTTAGTGACATGATATGTCACATTGGCACAGTTCAACTTGTAAGTTATTTACCTCTATCTTTAGTGTAACATCCCAAAAAATTGTGATGTTTAAAATGAACCAAAATCATTACTTAAAAATTTATTTTCCAATTTATGCTTGATGCGTAGCACATAATAGGTTAGATAATTAAAATGAGAATCTATCTTTAGTTTAAAATTAGATAATTAACTTTAATTATGTTATACCTTGTGCTTGACTTTTGTGCATCATACTCGGTTCTTCTTGGATCTTTGATTATGTGCAGATAATTCAAATCAAATCAATTTAAATCAAATAGCAGAAATGGAAACGTAGAGTGAAAAGGAAAAATAAGGAAAAGGGGCCTTCGAGCCCCGAAGCCCGTGCAGCCCAGTCGGCCTAACCAAGGATCACTACAAGGGAAAACACTTATTGCAACGAGAGAGATCGTTGTGATAAGCCTAAATTCGTTGTGAAAAGTAATTATTGCAACAAAATAAATCGTTGTGACAGTGAAGGCTAATCGTAGAGATAAATGGCTTTTTTTGCCATATTTTCTGGGTTTGTGGTGATAAGGCTGTTATTGTAACAAAACCACTTGTTGCGACAGAGTGATTATATTTCGTGGCGATATACTCCAAACGCAACGATTGATAGTTCGTGGCGACATATCACAAACAAAATGATTCAGTCTTGTGGCGATATCCCTAGCACAATGTTTAATGATTTGCGGCGATATAGCATAAAGGCAACTAGCCCTGTTCACGGTTTGGTGCCAAACCAGCGAACCCACAGAACCAAGCCATCTGAACCCGTCTCAGCGGTTTCTTCCGGGTTGGGCCACACCGCGATTTGAACCGATTGAACCGTCTCTTCGACAACCACTACCATGGCGGCGACGAAAACAGGGGCGCTAGTAGCCGGCCCGCCATTGCTGTGGCCCACGAGTACTTTGCCAAAGTTATGTGATCTGGTGACGACGAGATGGATCAAAATCCGGTGGCTTGCTTCTCGATGACGACATCGAATAGTCTGTCATCGGCAAGGTTGGAGATGGATAGCATCGAATAGTCCATTGTCACGTACATGGACGAGGTCGACTAGGCCGAGGAACGCCGTGAACGATGACGACGATGAGCACACTGCCGCGGGGGTCGCCGCCGCCGCCGTTGGCTCGTCTGCTCCCTTTGTCTCTGTCATAGGCGCGGGAGCCGCATACAGCTAGTGCGCGCGGAGCGGAGACAGAGGGCACGTTCTGGGGCACGGAGCGGCTCTAGACGCGGTCCCGCTCGTCGGAGTCCTGCCCCGCCGCCACCACCACCATCGCGGTGCAGTTCTCGGCGTCCGCATCAGCAAGTCGCCCACGCGCGAGGTTGGACTGCGGCTGGAGCGCGCGACGGCTAGCAACGCTGTTGCTTGCTGGAGCAGTGGGGCGGCTGCGGATGGTGCTGGTCGGTACGCTAAAGAAGCAGGCAGCACCAGTGGTCCCAGTCTAGGTCGCGCGTGGGGCTGGACGGCGTCGAGCAGACGTTGTCGCAGGCCATTGGAGATAAGCACCGCCGGTTCTAAACCACCGAAACCGTAGACCCAGACCGCATAAACCAGCCACCGGCGGTTTGACTTGATTTGACACTGGAAACCGCTTAAAACATTAGATGAACAGGCCTAAAGGCAACGATTGATGTTTCGTAGCGATATAATCCAAACGCAATGATTGACGTTTTATGGCGATATACCACAAACGCAACGATTGACGTTTCGTTGTGATATAACCCAAACACAATGGTTGACATGTCATAGAGATACAACGCAAAGGCAACGATTGAAATCTTGTGGTAATATACCACAAACGCAACGATTGACATTTCGTGGTGATATAACCCAAACGCAACGGTTGGCATGTCGTGGAGATATAACTCAAAGGCAACGATTGAAATCTCGTGGCGATATACCACAAACGCAACAAATGATGTTTTGTGGCGATTTGTTCCAGACACAACGATCAATGGTTTGTGGCAATATATTCCAGATTTGTTCCAGACACAACAATCAATGGTTTGTGGCAATATGTTCCAGACACAATGTCTGCTGTCAACGATTGATGTTCGTGGCGTTATAACCAAAATGCAATGAGTGATCTTTTGTGGCGACATAACACAGACGCAACGATTGCTGATTCGTGGCGATTTGTTCTATACGCAACGGTTCTTGTTTCGTGGTGGTTTAACCCAAATGCAACAATTGATATTTTGTGGCGATATAACCCAAAAATGCAACGATTGCTCATTCGTGGCAATATTTCCTGAATGCAGCGATTACTGATTTGTGGCGACAAACTCCAAATGCAACAAAATTTTATTTGTGTCAATAGGTGTTAATGCAACGACATTTTGTGGCAATAGGATCATTTCGCAACTCTTAAGGATTCGTTGTAATACGATCATATAGCTACAGCCGATACAATAATTTGAATAATATTTTATTGTGAATTGTAATATTAAATTCCATTCAACTATATATTATAATTGAAATAATACTGATTTCAAATTTCAGTATTTAATTATATTCAACTCCATATTGTAATATAAATTGCATTGATAAATACTCCGAAGATACAAAATAAGTTGTTATCATAAAATTAAAACAGTTCATGGCAATCGTTATAGAAGATTCACCGAATGACAAAAAAGTCTAATGATGCACATAACTAATTCGAAATTGAACATATGGATAGAGAACAATGAAGGCATGTCCTACTTGTGCTAAGCCTAAAATTTGTGAGCAGGACTGAAGAAGTGCACGATCAGTCTTGCGACTAATTTCCTTGTAGCCCATGCATATGGTGATTTTACAATGTTGAATTTAGTATTTTTTTCTGTGTTGAAAATATCCATTTTTGGTGTTGCACCTAATGTCGCAGTAGTTTCTCTTGAATCTGGATGGCATGATGAATTTTTCTATTCGATTTATTGATGTTGCGATAGTTGAATTCGAGTGTTGCATATACTACTTTTTCAATATGGAAGATATGCATTTCCAATATTGCGTCTATCTTGCTGTTGTTTTTCCATGTTATGTGAAACGTGAATCGATGTTGTTGTGAGATTTTTTTTCCCTTGAATTGGACGGACGTGGTGATTTTTTAATCCAAATATTGAGTTGCGAAAATTATTTTCAATGTTGTGTATACTACTTTTTCGACGTTGAAGTTAAATGTTTTCGATGTTTTATGGATCGTTCAACGCCCACGCCCGGATCAGACGTCTAGGCACTAGCAGCATCGTTTTGTTTATGTTGTGGGATCATTTTTTATGTTGCACACAGTAATTTTATTACTGTCAGCATGTCTCTTTAATACAGTGGCATAGCCGATGCATAGGCCGCAAACCGCAAAGAGGTTGGGGGCGACATGCTGTAGTAGTGCAGGATGCTGGGCCCACAGAAACATGGGCGCAGCAAATGAGGAGAGGGAAGTGACCGGTCAATTATTGTCTGCAGGGCCTACCGTCTGATGTGCTGCACTCGGATCGGACGTCCGGACGCTAGCAGGGACATAAGGATAAAAAGTAAGAGTAAAAGAAAAAAGAAAACGAGGTATGTATGAGTTTAGGACTTACTGGTGAAGTTAATACCGAGCATGGTGAATTTGCATTTAATTTGATTCACCATGAGAGGCTGTCTAAGGGCCGAATATGTACAACCAGTCTAAAATTAGTTTTTCGATCTATATAAGTACATTTTAAGCTCTTTACTTCTTTGTATATAATATTTGTTTGTATTTTTACTATAAAAGCCATTGGCAAAGGACGGATGAATGAAGTCCTCAAGATTTTTTTCGTTAATCATTTCTAATTTAGTAGATTGGAAATATAGAGTATACATATATACATAGTGTGATAGAAAAGATTAACGTTTAACTCAATTTTTAGATACTCAAAGCCAAGCACTAAGATTTTTTTTGTTTGTTTTTCTTACAACACATTGGCATTGTGGTAGTTATCTAAAATAACTAATAGCTGCTAAAAGTAGATGGTTTGGATCCAAACGGATCTAACTAACTAATAGATCACCTAATAGATGTGCAACCTATTAATACCTATTAGCTATTTAGATGGAGCTAATGCTAGCATATTTTTAGGAAATCCAAAGAGGACAATGTTATTACATATCTACACATCAAGCAGTGGACATGCCAAGACATGAGAGAGCTAGAGTCTCTTTGCTCAGATAATATGCTTTCTTTTATTTCGTTTTTAACGCGGCAGTATGTGTACATGGTGGGAGAGCTAGTCATCGACCATTATCGCCGGGGCTGCTGCGGGCGCATTAGGAGGTGACTCTCAGGTACAAGCAGCAGCGCGTACGATTCGAGCACCAGGAATGTTGATTAATCTTCTTTCTACCACCATAAATTTTATGGCAAAATTGTTGACAACTCGCGGGAGTGCAGATTTCGATCTTGTAGCAGTTCTGCGGTGGGACTGAAACAGGCCGGGAGCTCAGTGAAAGGAATTTGAAGAGCGAGCTCTCTACAAAATTCGTAGCTAGAGAGTGGCCACATACCAGCAATAGCGTAGGAGGGCGAGAAGGCAGGGCAGATGATCACAAGAACCATGGAAACCGAAGCTATCAAGTACAGGGTCCTCGTCATCCTTTTGCTCCTGATACTGGTTGCCATGGGAAGAAATATTACTTGTGCAAGTTCCTATTTTGTTCTAGTTGTGCACAGGGCCGTGCTTCTTTGATCACTAGCTACTCCACTTTATATAAGTGTTGTAGAACGGACGAAAGCACAATCGAATCCTGGTTGCGTATTAATTGGTGGGTCCAGGATTCATTTTAAAATAAATTAATGGCTACATAAATGTTTGAGTAAAATGCACTGGAGATCTAAGTCCACTTTTTTAAATTGTAGTTTTAGGTACATGAACTTATATTCATATAATAGGTCTATACTCCTTCATTTTATGTTTTCAATCTACATCTTCCACCTATGGAAAGCACCTACACCTAATGGCTTCAGATGTTGTTCCCATTTTCTCGCTGACCCATCACGTGAAAGGTACATGTGGCAAATTCATAGGGGTCTAAATGTAAAAGGCCTATATTCTAAAGAGTGATGGAGCTAGGTGACACCACCGGACAAGTTAAAGAACTCTAAATGTTTTGGTATCGTATCCCAAAGCTAATAAACTCTAAATGTTTTGGTATCGTATCCCAAAGCTAATATGGTTTCATAACCAAACAAATATAGCACTATATATCCCGTTAATGCTGGTCTGCGCATGCATTCTATGCTCACCTCATCTAATTTTTGTTTTACAATATGGATTCAGGGCTTGTGTACTACATTAATGTTTATTATGTCAGAACTATTGGAAAAAACCAGGCGGGTGCTTATTTTTAAATAAATGTATACATAAAAGTTTTTTGGTAATTAGTATAACCCAAAGGTAACATGGTTTCATCCAAATAAATTCAGCTCTATCCAACTCATGCTCGTCTGCATTCTATGTTCACCTCATTTAAATTCTTTTACAATGGATTCAGAACTAGTGTCTACATTATATTATTGTTTATTTATCTCAGTGTGGATATCCTATTCTTCAATATAAAACGGGACTATATGTTCATTCACAGATCAGAATTTCCTACTCGCTGAAAGTCACACAAGAACCTTTAGCCTACGTCGTAGGGGTGAATTAGGATTCTAAAAACTAGACTCTCTAAAAACAACTTATCAAAACCTATACTAAAATACACTAAGGTTTTTGCTAAGTGTTGTTGTGGGGGATAGATATCATCCGTTTCCTCATGGCCTGAATTCTATACGTGAGCCGTTGAAGGGCCCAAGGAGGCTGGACGACTGATTTCATGGGCCGACTAGCCAACTTAGGCCCAAAGATGGCGAGAAGCACTTGATAATCAAGACAGGGAAGTTGTAATTCCGTTAAAGAAAGCGTGAAGATGTGTGCAACTAAGAGACGGACTCCAAAGGACGTGAGACTCGTAAGATAGGAAAAAATCAACTTGTACTCCTAGGACCCGTTAGCCTATATAAGACAGGTTAGGGATCCTTACGTTTCATATCGATCATCGTAGCCTTAGCCAGCTAAGTTCTCATTGTAATCCCGAGAACTCAAAACAATACAACTCGCCGCAAACAGAACATAGGGTTTTACGCACTTCGTGGTCCGAACCTTTATAAATCTTGTTCTTCATCACATTCCACGCGAACCATCGAGTTACAGTCGATCTCACCGACTACAAAAAAGCACATCGTGATACATCCCGTGGTGTACTGCTGGTACCAAACACCGACAGTTGCTACCTCTATTAGTGAAAAGAATGTACAACTTAGTTCTACCAAGAAACTAACCTATCAAGCTAGTCTAAAAAAATAAGCATGCAATCGTAAAAATGGGAATGTAAAAGATATAGAGATGGGTAGAGTAATGTAAACTTTCGACGACAGTGGCGAAAGTAACACAAGGTGGAGACATAGAGGTTTTTCCCAAGGTATCGAGAAGATGCGCAAGGCTAGCTTCGCTCTCGCATAGTCCGCGCAAGGACTATGGACTTGATCTGTGCAGGTTGGCCAGTGGTGGAACCAGGAAGACATTTTAATGGGGGCTGGCGACCAAAATTGATGTGTATACGTTAGAGAATATAGCAACTAAGTTATCGATATCAAATTTTCGGTGGATTTAAACTTCATGCAAAAAAAATTTCTGTCTTCCTTTTCTTAGTTTAGCCATTGTTTCATGTGTGTGTGTGTGTGTCTAGATGAAAAAAAGGCATATGACATAGTTCTGTGATGGTAAAGTCGACTTATTGAATCCTTGCATTAAACAAGAAAATAGAATAGAAATTGGAAAAAAAGATATAGGCTGTGCCTTATTTAAGGGGTGTGGACAGGCTGTTGAGCATGCTGCTACGGGTTGTCTTATGCTTCTGTGCATTGCTTCTGTCTAGCGTCCATACTCGTGATTTTATTGTGGTGAGAGTGAGCTAATAGTCATGGCAGTGACATCCTCCGCATAGGTGCACTACACCATGCAGTCTTTGATTCTTTACTCGGTCGCATACCTACTTTTGATTCATATGACTATTATGCTGAGTTATTTACCCACAACCTAGTGGGCCTTGACCCTTTTAGCATAAAACATGTCTATTTACAGCAGTGATGTAATGCTAATAAAAGAGGAGATAAAAACATTTCACATTGTTGTGGGTACCATGGCCCCTGTTGGCACCCTCTGGTTCCGCCATTGAGGATGGCAAGATGACCCTCGCAAAGAACAAGGCTCTTGGTACATACTCACTCACAAGTGGGGTCTTCTGTGTGCCTTTCTCAAACGCTCTACGAGCTATCTC
Organism: Paspalum vaginatum; assembly: GCA_030272315.1. Lineage (NCBI taxonomy): Eukaryota > Viridiplantae > Streptophyta > Magnoliopsida > Poales > Poaceae > Paspalum > Paspalum vaginatum. The sequence goes on from CM059016.1 coordinate 48,983,661, forward strand.
CACTAAGGTGAGCTTTGGCCACAAACGTGGAGCTGGCGAAGAGCCTCTCTAGCTCCCTCTCACAAACAAGGCAGCAGCCACTCCACAACTCAGAGTCTCGCAGGACTATGAGCCCCGCACTTGCAACTCTTTATGCGTGCAAGCATAGATGCTAAGATATTTGCAAATTTCAGTACAAATTTTGGTCACAACCAGGGCTATGCCATAAGCAAGGCTTAAGCAAAAACTCATAAGCACTAATTGTAACACCCCGAAAATCATCCCCAGAAACCCTCTAAATCTTTCCTTGATTCAAATTCAATTTTCGAAAATTGTGTTTCTTCGAGTGTGTCAAAATGACCTCAACAGAAAATTTCTATAAAATCCCCGGACGTTCCTCCACACAAACCCCAAATATTCCTCCAACACTTCCTCAAAATTCTCCAAAAATCTCCTCTCAAAATTCCCTCGAAAAAATCAAACAAAATCCATAACCAGAAAAGAAAAAAAAAAGAAAAAATTTCCCCTCTTCCTTCGGCTCGCCACCTCAGCTTAAAGATGGGAACGGGCTGGGTCGACCCATTGGGTAGCTGATCCGACCCACGGAAGCAAGACCAATGGGTCATAGGGGCTGACCCAAAATAAAAAATAGGTCATTAGAGCCAGGACCTTTTGATCTAATGGGTAACGTGGATCGATCCAATTATTATCTCCAAAAATACAACTAAAAAGTGGAGGTGCAAATTCATTGGATATGTACCCTAAAAATAAAACCTTGCCAGGGGCCCGGTCTCCGGCCGGCAGTCTGTACGTGAACAAGTGAGCTTGCAGTCTGCAGGGGGCAGAGCGGCACATGCACAAGTGAACTAGGAGGGCAGAGGGCAAGTAGTATACAGTATACACCACAGCTAGCTGCACTTTCTAGGTGGCATGAATTTGCAGAGATATGCTATCAGTACATTACTAATGTTTTTCACGAGTTTAATTTGCTTCTTGGCCGCTGTACTAATTGGTTAATTATTTGGACATGCAATGCCGCTATCTCCAATGAGAGTCTATGTGATATTAGTGAGAATGAATGGACGAACTGCTACAGTACAGCGCTCCAGAAATTACGGAACTAATGTAGACCAACAAGTTGAGCGCTGACATAATGGTTGCAGAAGATTAGCCATTTAAATAAGCAATTAGCTGTTGTAAACTGGGGCCAGATCCAAAATTTTAAGAGGGGCTTCTTCAATTTTAAAATACTATTTAATTCCTTTCCAAATACATGTATGGTAGAAATTCTAGCAGATTCACCATTGGATCCACCCCAGGTTGAAAATATAAATAGAAAACTGCCTTGTGCTTCGCCCAGGCTCCGTTAAATTTCTGGGTCCGCCATGAACCTTGTGTTTACACCTTAAATTTGTAGCGAGACAGATTGAAATTTTGTTTAAAAAAATAGTACGATAGGAAGTTATTTTGTGCAAATTTACATGATCAGATCATGTTGGGTCCTATGTATTGGAAGCTTAACGAAAAATCCTAAATTCGATAGCTTTAATATAACATAACCTATTCTAAATTGGTATAAAGTAAAATGTGGCATTATTCAATGTGCAATTTGCTTTTGATAATGCACATTTTTGAACTTTATAAATTTAGACTAGAGTCGGCCCATATTACCCATTGGGCCAGTGATGCCATAACTAAAGTTTAGATTGGGTCGATCCATGGTCCTTAAAATTAGCATTGGGGCCATAGGGCCCATAGGGCCAGGGTCCAAAGCTATGGCCGGGTCAGTCCATTCCCATCTTGACTACCCCCTCTCTTGTCGCCACGGCCCACTACCCCCTTCCGCCGCGGCCCATCTCCACCCCCTCACGGTCTCATCCCCCTCACCCACCCCAGCCCAACTCCACCGGCCGCGCCCCAACCCGTTGTGACAAAGGCAGCTTGATGATGTCTACGACGTGGCACATGACTCTTGCCTCAGCTACCTTGCAATGCTCGCTCAAGAAGTGGCGCAGTCGGTCGCTATCCACCTCCCGTGGCAGATTACACACCAAAATCCTGAAATAACGGCCCAGTTGTGGCTCTGTTGTCATCAGCTACTATTCTGCGTGAGGACTCGATTCTTTCTCTGATTTCGTTCCTGCATGCACATGGGAAATGAGGGTGTTGCAAATTTTGTATATATTCTATTATTATCCATGTATTTGATTAATTGTATGTATCTCCTTGTTGCTAGAGGTGTGTGTAGTACTGATAGGTTCCTCAGGTAACCTTTGAACTTTAACTTTCAAGTTAATTGTCTAAATGAACGTACGTAGAAGATGAACAATGATGTAGTCTATATCTACATATATCTGCACTGTAAAAGAACGAGTTTTCTGAAAACTTTTTTACCCACTACGCAGTTTGGAAAATGTTGAAAAGAGGTGGAAAGACCCAAAATCCATAGATGCAAAATATTTCATCCACTTTCTCCCTAATTTTTTCACCTCATTTTGTACCCATACCATTAATGAGAAAGGAAGGATGACAATAAAGCAGGTCTCTTTTTTTTAGTTTCTTTTTCCTTTTTATTCTTCCTATAGCCTGACCGATCATCTCATAACAAGTGCGTGTTGCACGTAAGTCTACGCTAGTCATGTAAAAAGAGCACAACTGTTAGGGAAAAAAAAAGGTAAGCCAAAATTTATGTACATGAACGTATTGAGCATATATAAAGGTAGTCATCTCAGCCGAGTATAAATAGTTGAATGTTGGATGGGATTATGCATGTATGGAGTTGCACTTGGTATAAACACCTCCATTGAAGATATGGAAGCAGTAGCGGATCTAGCCAAAATTATCACTGATGTCACCCTTATATAATCATAGTGTCATCTTAACCTATTAACACCACTCAACAGTAATTTACATGGACTTTATTAATTTTTATTGTTGTCCAGGGACAGCACAAAATGGCCCTGGCTCTGCCCCTAGATGGAAGGTTGTGACCACATCATATTACCGGCCTAGTCGCTCCATTCAGCCGACACCCGCGTGCTCGAGCAGCTGTGGACCCTCGGCGCATGAAAAGGGAGGCAACAGAGTGGCCGCCGCTGCAGATCCAGCGAGAGGGGTCAAAGCAGCGCCGCTTGATGAGCGAGGACGACCAGTGAGGACCGAGTCCACGTAGACCACCCAACTATGATCAGGATACCCAGTGTTCGATGCATGGAACAAACGGAGACGCAGTGAGCCTAGCTTGCGGTGGCCGCCGGTAGCAACGCGCGGCGAGAGGAACCACATCAGGAACACGAGGCAGGACCGCCGCTAGTGGGAGCGTGCCGCACCAGAACACACACGGCATGGAAGCGGACATCGGGCTGTTTGGTTAGGCGCCTTACTTGCCTTTCCACAGTTGTGGCATGCCTGCAGCTATCCACAATGCCAGTTTGGCTTCATACATGAAATTAGGCATGCCTAATCCAGATCGCCTTTGTGCTGTTCATTTCCAGCGCAAATTGCCTGGAGATGCGGTGCTCTGATTTCAGGAGTGCCTCAAGTTAGGCACCGCCTAAGATGAAGGCGAAGCAGAAAGAGATAAAACCAAAAGGCCTTTTATATATCACCTTGATGAAAAAGGTTAGGTGTGAACAGATTCTAACAATGCATAAATGTGAAAAGTGAAAGCGCATAGCGGATGTTATTTCTGTTTGTGAAGGCCATCACTTCCATATCTAGGTTGTATCTAAGTCTTTGAGCCTCGGTGTGAAATACAAAATGGGGCGCTAGCATTTATGAAACTGGAAGGATGCTCAATGCATTGCTTCAGGCTGACTCCAATAAGGGGGCCATCCCCATTTTGCTCCACCTCAAAAGCCGTATCTAAAGTCCATTGTTCTCTACTTTTTGACTCCATGTACTATCCTCTATATTTTATTACTAAATTTGAAATGGTCCATCCATCTGGTCCTCATTGCAGGACTTGGTCTCATGGATCTACAAGAATCATGGACCAATGTAGCTATTGGCATGGATAATTAAATGCATAGCTGTAGTGGCTTTATGTTCGCGGATGTGGATAGTTAAATGCCATTTTTAGTGGCTTAGATGACTTGTTGATGTAGAAAGCTAACATGAAGAGATAGAAATTTAGTGCTGACTCATTGATGTGGAATATATAGTTTGCATTAAGGATAGAATACTAGCGGCCTAGCGGGTTTTGCTAGTAAGTGGCTCGCTGACATGGACATGAATGATGAAATAACTAACTTAAAGTTATTTTGATTCCATCATATAACTGCATGTTTTCTTCCAATACCAAGAGATACAATATGCATGATGCTAACCAAGAAAGAGGGAATATATGCTTGTGATCAAACCTTAATATAATGATGTCAAGTTAGTAGAACTAAATGAACCATGATTTAGATGATGAAGTGGCATCCATGACGTTGAATGCCGACTTTGTCACATGGATGATCAAAATGAGAAGCATTCGACCAAAAGAAGATGAATCAACACATTAATTGGTCTAATTGGGCTTTGTTTCGCTAGGTTTTACGACTAACTAGTCGTTTTAGTCAGCCTTAAGTCAAAATTATATAACTTTGACCAATGCTCATGAGCGAAGGCTTACCCTACATAGAGCCTCCTTTCTGCTTAGGTCACCTTAGACCAAAAGAGGCTAGTAATGTTATAGCACCTTCTTAGAAGAGGAAGGGTGGACCCACGTACAAGACGATTCACTTGGCCCTACTCAACACCAATGTTCGTAAAAAAGCTGAAAAAGTATGTTTCCATTGGGGTTTGAACTTTGAACTCAAGACCAATAGCATCGCGTGAGATCCTTCCAACTACTACAACTCCTTATCACATCTGACTACATAGGGGATGCTTTTTTTATTGTAAGTGCCTAGAAGGCTTTAGTATCGGTTGGTGAGGCTTTTGTACCGATTGGTAACACCAACCGGTACTAAAGCCTCTCCAGGGGTAGGACATTTCCAACCAGTACTGAATCTTTCATCAGTACAAGTTGCGACTTGTATCGGTTCCTATTGTTAGGACAGAAAGCCATTTCTCCACTAGTGTGTGTTGTGCGAAGAGCCTTGGCAATTTATTCCACCCATAAAGTAACTAGTCATAGGCTTCATAGTGATGGCCATTGTTTAAGACAAAATCAGTAAGAATCTCCACATTTGGACACATATATCTCCTTTTACATATCCAACACAAAACCTCATCCGGCAACAACACCATACCTAAACTATTTAGCCGTTGCTTCTTCTTCATCCGTCCACCTCATTGTCGCAACCTCTCACCCTTTGGTGCTTCAAAACCACATTCTTTCTCCCTCACCTCCTCACCATTGCCTAGCTCCTCAATCTCCTCCTTGTTATTAGTGTCACTACTTTCTCTCCCATATGCCTCCTCACTGATGAGAACACATACAACATACATAAGATCAAGGCCCCAGAGAAGATAAAGTTTGAAGCCCAATCTGAGTTGAGTTCCAATTTATTCACGAGGCTGGTTCGGACTGCAGGAGTATGCCTCAGTAAAATGGATACCTAGGCCAAATATGGACTCCGTTTCCGGCGTTCTACAGTATCGACGGAAAGCTAAGGACATAAGCTTTCAACCCATCTGGTCTCAGGCCCAAATAAGCTCAGAGCCAACGGGAATAGTCGAAACAACACGATGATCAGAATCTACCAGGGTGCTGCTGGACTGGTTTTTGGGTCCACTGGCCTTGTACGTCCTAGGGTTGCTCGGCCACCCCCTTGGCCGCCCCCTATACTTCTCTCTTGTATATATTATGTAGCCGTTATTAGATTAGATGGGTTTTACTTAGATTATTCTATCGTGAACAGTTTTGCCGTCATCGGTTCGTGAAACCCCAACTTGTGCAAAAGATTAATCTTGATTGCGTTTATTACTCGTTCTTGCTTACGTTCTCTCGGTTGCATTGTAGGAACGATAGTCTTTTTGGCGAGGTCGATTGCGCACGTCACGCAGTCGATAACCATCGGAGTAGTGGTGAAGTGATTGCAAGGATTCAATCGTTCCGCTTGGAGCCTTCTTCACCAACGTCGAGATCTCCACCCCTAAACTGACTTATACATATCTCTCGGAAGATCGGGATGCCTACTCCACATCATTTGGTATCAAAGTTTCAGGTTTCCCAGTGAGGTATATCATCGTGTGTCCCTTAGTTTGAGTTTTTATATTCCTAATGTCCAAAAAAACCATAAAAAATTAGAGTTTCTAGTTCATCTCGTCCTATCACCACATTTAGCTTTTGCATAATTTGATTTTAGAGTCCGCATCATTGAGTTTGTATCTATGATCATAGTCTTGTTGCTGGTTTAGATCAGGTCTTTAGATTAGTTTGAGTTTTGCATCGTGACATCGTGTCTGTTTCCATCCCGTCACCCCGTGTAGATCAGTTTTGTCGCTGTCCAGTTCGGTATTTTCATGATATCTCTCTCATATGAACTCAGAAATTAGTGTTCTAATACTTTCTGAAAAGCTTATGAAATTATCTGCAACTTTGTAAATTGTGAGATTTCTAAAAAACGTCGTTATCAAGGTGCAATATCTGTTGGGAGTAAATCTAGTTTGTGATACATAATTTTCTGAGCAGTCAATATTTCAGGGTCAATATCTTTATCATCTCTTATCCAAAAAATGTGCTCCATATACCATAAAAAAAGAGAAAAGAAGACCTACAACTTTGGTATTCAAAGTTTTTGCATTTGAAGCCATTAAAATTGTCTAATTGACTGTGCAATTTTGAAGTAGAAAATCCATCATAGAAAGATGAGAACGTTATGATTGTTTTGATTTGCATCTTGTTTTGCAGCACTTGTGAAAAAAATAGAAATAAAAAGGTAAGTGCATAAAAAAAGAGCCGCACAAAAAAATAAAAAACATCAGAAGTGCTCGCATCTTTTACATGTTGCTATGTTGTGTTGTGACATTGATAAAAAGAATGAACATGAGTTGGCTTCTTTTTCATGCATCTTATATATCTAAATATGAGAACCTCACTATCTATTTCCATGCATTCCACAGTGCGCCAATTATGTAAACAAAGGTAATAATATAGTTTCAATGATCACTCAATCTGATGAAAATTTTAATGTGCCAAGTTTAGCTACAAGTCAAGCTAATGTAGAGCATTCAATCGTGTAGTCTATTTCTATCCAGGTGATACCCAACGCGTTGCTGCTGGAATCTTATAACGTTAAAAATGATATGATTCATAGGTTGAGAAATTGTAGATAAAATATTAACATCATGAAAGAAAATATTCTCTGCGTACACCACGGAAACGCATTGCATGCATAAGTCATAGAAAATCATTAGAATGTTTAAATGGAGGCTTTAGTGGACGGTGACATGGATGATGACGTGGCTGCACGCATGTTGAGAGAAATAGATAGTGGGGTTCTCATATTTAGATATATAAGATTTGTCTTGCTCACAAGATGATTGTTTTGATATTTTTTCTCATAAAGAAGAAATATGCCATAATGTGTTGCTTGTTCCTATATCACATCAAGCTAATCAACGTGATACTTATGCTTTGGAAATAAATACTTGTGCTGAAAATTGATTGTTTCTTACAATTAGTAGTGCAAAAGATGAGTTGAAATTGTTGAATTCTTTAAATATTTTGGGTTATATAAAATTTGATGTTCTTTGTAATCTAAATAGTTTGAAGGAAAAACTTTCTTTCATTTCTACTTTGCCATGGATGTCTAGAAACACGTATCATGTTATTAGACAATATAATCGCAAAAGAGAATATACGGTGCATCGTGTTTATATCACATCAAATTTGAACTATCTTTCTGTTGATGATTGTGATCAGTTAGACAGCTATGGTAACGCTAATCATATTACGTAGAGTTTCTCTTTATCTTTGTTTATTGTGTCACAATGAGTTTTTGCTTGTGTTCTCTCGGTTGCATTGTAGGAATGATAGTCTTCTTGGCGAGGTCGATTGTGCGCGTCACACGGTCGATAACCTTCGGAGCAGTGGTGCAGTGATTGCAAGGATTCGATCGTTCCACTCAGAGCCTTCTTCACTAACTCAAGATCTCTACCCCTAAACCAACTTATCCATACCTCTCGAAAGATCGGGATACTCCTTGTCTCCATCACTCACCCCCATTGTATACTCACACACCACTGATTGCCGATTTGCATGCCTCTCCAGCACTACTGCCGTACAAGTATATGGAGGGTGTGTGTCATGGCCAGATGGGCAGGGCCTAGGCATGCCATGCTCCTTTTTCTTTCTTTTAAAGATGCAACTTAGTTGAAGCTTTGAAAAGTCTATTTACCTCAATGAACTATTGTAGAGAATCTATTTCCTCCTCAAACTTTAACACCTAGATAAGATGCCTCCTCAACTCTCAAAACTATTTAAATTGCTCCCCCACTAGTTAAAAAAACACTTTTAATGTGATTTTGAGCTACAGATTCCCTTTTAGTAAAATAGAAACTCAAGTAAACACCACATAAGGTTGTAAACCACAAAAATATCTGCAAGTTTCCAAAAAATATTAGAAACATGTTGGTGATAAATTAAGAGTAGAAACCCCCCAAATAAATACTTTGAGCTCTTAAGAATATGTCCAAGCGGTCCCAATTTTGGTTTTTGCTCCAAATGGGGAAAATATCTAGACAAATCTAGGAACCGTCCACACCTACTATAGTCTAAGGGCACTTTGAAAACTTTCTACAACAAACATATGAGATGTCACACACATGAACGCAACACATAGTAATGCTAAATGCATTCATGCTTGTCAAATTCAATTGGTTGATCTCATGTTTTTGTTATGGATAGTGTTTAAAATAAAGTTAGACATCAAATACAATGTTTTGGAATTTTCTAGATTTTTATATTTTTCATTTTGCTAGAGCAGAATATAATATCTAGCAACTCCTATTTGGATATTTTCATGAGCTCCAAATATTTTATTTGAAATTATTATGTCCCAATCCACTTGTAGGATTTTCCTTAAATTTTTAAAAAGCTTGAATAATTTTTGTGATTTGAAAACCTTATTAGAATGGGCTTTTCGATTTTTACAACTTTAGTCTTGGAAAGCTTGTATTCCAATATTTCTATCTAAAACATCGGCTCACTAAGTCTATGTCACATGAAATCAATACCGGTGCAAGTGCCACTATCGCTTGCGGGCCCATCAACCAAGAAATCTGCCTCCTACTAGCCTCAAGCTTTGTTTGGCATTTGTTGTATTGAATTCGAATAAATCCACAATTCAAACCCCTTCCAAACCAAATTTCTCCCAACCCATTTCAAACCCCTCCAATCTCATAAATAGCAAACATGGCCTTAGGTGTAAGAAACCACGATATCACATTCATAAGCTATTGTCGCTTACGATGCTCCCTCGGAGCTAGACATGTTCATTCACGTCCGATTGGATATTAGGATATTTTTTCTCTTTCATTTGTTCATTTGATCTTTCTCTGTTACTTTTATATTTTAGTCCAACAATTTGCAGAAAACGATTGATACATATTTTTTCATTCGTCTTTTCATATATTTTTTCGACATTTTAAACTACACATTTTGTGCGCAAGTTTGTACCAAATAAAATATGCATATAAGTTTTGAATGCCTTGAGTGGTGAAAATTTATGTTTACTAGAAAGCACATACATAATTTGTCATAATAAGTTAGTAATGTGTATAAATTTTGAAGATGTTAACGATTGAGAAAATATGTCTATTTAAAAAAAAAGGGCTGAATTAGATTAACAAAGTTGATTCTCTTTTGTCCGGTTATGTACAATAAAATGGCATATTATGATTTTTGCTTTACAAATCAGTAGACAATTAAGATGCGAATGCACCCAGTGTTCACCCTTTTTCATGTTTCATGTTGTTTTTTAAATAGCGTGCCATACTTTTAACCATGCATTTTCAAGATATTCTAAATTTGAATTCCTTTTTGACACTTTCACATATTTCTCTATATCAGACATGCATGAGGTAGTTTTGGCCACTAAATTGGTCCATCTTGACAAGAACAAATATAAGTCATCATGATTAGTTGTTTAAATAAGTTCACGAGACATTGAAAACCGAAAACGTATGCATATCTAGAAGCTATGATCATAAGTTGTCATGATAAGATGTCTATAAAAATAAATGTTATAAAAATATGTGCCATGAGTCATATCAAAAAGATCTATGGTCATTTTTTTTCCCAATAGGAATCTATGATCATTAGTTATATACATAAATAAAATTTCAAAATAAAGGCTGCTCATCTGTTGCATCGACGGCACCAAACGAGGACGGGCCAGGGTCAGGTCCTGATTTGCACTGAGGGGACCCGTGAATCCAGCCCAGCTCATGGAGAAACTGGGCCGGGTCCTGATTTTTTTTCACCAAAGAATCCAGCCCAGCTCGTCGAGAAACCCTAATCACAATCCGTCGAGGGCCGCGTCCGCATCCGCACGCGACACGCCGCGCCTCCGCGTCTCCACCCGACCACCCCGACGGGCAACGGCCCAACCGGCACAGAAGCCTCCGGCGAGCCCCCGGCCGCACCCCAACGAGCTCACCTGAGAGGGCGGCGCTACCGGGGCAGCCGCACAGGATATTTCGGCGAGCTCCCGCACCCCTCGGCAGCCTCACCTCACGCCGGTGCGCCTCCGCACATAGAGCTCCTCCAGCGACTCCCCCTCCCCCTATCCCGGCGACCGGCGTGAGCAAAGCTTTCCTCCTTCCCGAGGTGAGCTCCAACCCTTCACTCGCCACCTGACTCCCGTGGCATTCGATTTGGGAGACCAGTCTTCTATCGAGCGGTTGGATAAAGTAGATCGTGTGGAGAGCGGCGATTATAGCCGCTGGCTTCGGCCGATGGTTGCTACTCTGGTTCCGAGTGACTTGGGTGATTTCGATCTAGTTAGTTATTCCGAGCCGATGCTACTGGCTCACAGTTAAGATCTTCCTAGTCTTCCCGGGCGCAAGATCGATCGATCGATCTCAGTTGAACATTTGCATCAAAACGTGCTGGCGGGGTTCATTTTCCCACAATTTGGGATTCCATTCGACTGAACCCTGACGCCCAGCAAGTCCATGCCGACTGTGGACTGCCGCGAGCTGGAGCGGCCAGCGGGTCAAGCTGGATGGTTGCTGAGATTTAGGAATGTGGTTTTTGGTAGGATGCTTGAACATGTTGTCGCATCGCGCGGTGTTTAGGCATAGGTTTTCCAGTTTCTGATATTTGGTTCCTTGGCAGGGCACAGTGCGTGTTGCTTGCTATTCTTGTACCCCCCTCCTCGGAGCAAGTTGCCTACAAAACAAGGTAGAACATGGGTATCCTCGAGAGGATCAAGGAGATTGAGGCCGAGATGGCTCGGACCCAGAAAAATAAAGCAACAGGTTTTGTTGTCTTCACTGCCTCTGCCTTGCAGCTTTGCAGTTCATGCTCACTGTGTTGTATTTCCTTTTGAATGAAACTGGGCTGTGATATATCACTGGAACCTAATCATGAATTTCCTTTTATTAGGTTTTGTATGTAGAACATCCTATCATATTCCTGCTCAGTGTGGTAGCTGTTTATGTTAATGGCCACAAACTGTATCATTTGACCATGCACTGGTGGATTCATAAAAAAATTGAAGTTGTAGACATAATTTGTAACTACTGGATTCAACAAACTATTTTACATCAAATTAATTAACTGTGTCATTATGCAATTTTTTATGAACAAACAATCATGTACCATCCTTTATGTGCAAACAGGTGTGGCATTCTCTACCCTGACATGTAACCCATGAATCTTTATCAAACAATGTCCTTTAAAAAAAACTCATCATAAATGCATGAACTTGACCTATGAGGACCTATTGGTTGCTATATTTCTCCCTAATTTTGCAGCATATTGTATCTGATAATAATATTTTTTTCTTCGATGTCTGCCAATCAGAATATCATCTTGGACAACTGAAGGCAAAGTTAGCAAAGCTAAGGACGCAACTATTGGAGCCTCCAAAGGTATCAATGGTGTAGTGAAAGTACATCAGAAATCTTGAAATTTGTTTAGATCTTTTTCATTGTAATTTTGGTAGCAACATAGATCATCAAGTGAAGCTAGTATTTTGTCTTCATTCCTTCAAACTTTTCTAAGTAGTAACATAATCTAAACAAGCTAAGTTTGGGGGAACTTGCATTTGCTTCTTCTCACCTGATTTTCATTTTGATCATACAGGGTTCCAGTGGAGGGGGAGATGGTTTTGAAGTCACAAAGTTTGGGCATGGACGTGTTGCTCTTATTGGATTTCCCAGGTCTCTTCCCACTTATGCCTGCAACTTGGGTACTAGAAACTATAGTGTTTTAAAGCTTCCAGTTTCAGTTTGTTTGAATGGCTTTTGTATTCTTGGACTCTAGTAACTCTGGTTGCATTTTTTTTGTTTCTCACTGGTAATCCCAAGCCAGAAAATGGTCAGTGTTATTGTTCAATTAGATTATAGTTAACACCTCAGATCCCAAATATAAGTCCATTTAGGATATGGTTATCAAATCTTTCTAACTCTGGTTAGCAACATTTAAAGAAAATCTAGATTTACAACAGAAAGATTTATGTTACTAGATTCATTGTAAATTTAATTGTACAGTATAGAACTCTATTTGAAATAGTATATTGTCATAAATATTCCTAGTTGAAGTGTCATATTGGAGACAGTGCTGATGCCTAATGGACTTATATTACTAGATGGAGTGCAATATGTCTCATATGTCGTGACTTGTGAGAATATAATAATACAAATATTATATCTTGCAGTGTTGGAAAGTCAACTCTTTTAACGATGTTGACTGGGACACATTCTGAAGCTGCATCATATGAGTTCACAACACTTACTTGCATTCCTGGAATTATTCATTACAACGATACCAAAATCCAGCTTCTTGATCTTCCTGGTATCATTGAAGGCGCCTCTGAAGGCAAGGGGCGTGGTAGGCAGGTAAATGCTGAATTCTTCTATCCATAAACCATTTCGTGAATTTTTTATGTTAATCTTCACTGCTGTTTTCAGGTTATTGCTGTTGCAAAGTCATCAGATCTTGTGCTGATGGTCCTGGATGCCTCAAAGGTTAGTAGTTAACTGAAGAACCTTTGCTTTATTTAAGATTTATGGTAGGTGGGAAGGGAAGGGTCAGTTGTCAAGTTTATGGTTATATTGTGCCTATAGACAGAATATTTTAGTCCTCGTAGTCTGGCCTAATCCCTTACAAGAACAGAAATACCACATTTTCCTTGGCAGATTTTTTTTAGTGTCAAATTCTTGTATAATTACTTGAGCAGTCAAATTTCTTGACCAGCCTTCTTTGCGAATGTATTTCACATCACAAAGTTATCTAATTGGAGATCCATTTGAGCTTTATGCAACAAAATGAACAGTTAGAAAAAAGGCTAAATGGAAGAAACAATATGAGAAAACAGTCTTAAAAGGATAAATACTTAGGAGAGATGCAACAGGGACAGAAGTGGTATGAAAAGCAGTGGTGGTCAGGTGCCGTGCTGCTTGGCTGGACAAGAGTTGGTGGGGGATGTTAGCGCTTGTACTCTGGAGATTGTAGTCATGGGAGGTGGGAGGCCGAGGCCGGTATCCGCGGTGACCTCGAGTCGCCGTGTCTACCGAGAGCGAGGAGCTAGGGTTTGGAGAGAAGCAATAGCAAGAATAATTGGCTGCTTGATTAATTATCCATAACCTGGGTCCTTATATAGACCATACAACGTGCTTTGGCCCAACTCAACTCTGGTTATCTAAACAGCCCTAACTCAAGATGGCCCAATATTTAACTGATACAAGTCCTAACCCTCTAGCAACTATGCTGTTTACGCCTAGTATGTTGGAGGCACCTGGGCAGACCGGTGGTGAAGAGCTGCGCCTGTTGGTGCGGGGGCGGTAAGGGCTCCGCATGACATACAACCGACGATTGGAACGGGAGTCGAGCCATCTTGCCTAGGCAATTGCTGCGAGCGGGGGCCTGAAGCGCTGTTGGCATAGTGCCTTGTTGCGAGGCCAAGGTATAAGAGCCTCGTTGCGCTCCAGCATGAAGAACCAGTGCTGCGCGACGCCCATGAGATGGAACGACGCCAGCCACACCTTGTCCGTCTCCAGGGTACTCTGGCCGCAGAAGAAACTCTCGCAACGATTGAGCCAGCCGCGGGGATCGTCTTTGCCATCGAAGGTGGGAAAGGATAGTTTGTGGTAGTGGGGGGTGGGTGGTGCGGCTCCCGCGTGGGGAAGAGGTGGCGCGGTGGCATGGTCCTCGGGGAAGAGGGGAAGCGGCGAGGGTGAGTGGGGAAAGGGAATATGATGTATGGGGAGTGGGGCGGTGGTGGCGGTGGCGATGGCGGGGGGGGGGGGGTGGCGAGTGTGGATGATGGCGTTGGCATGGGCAGCAGTGGGGCAGCGGCGATCGGGAGGCTGGTGGAATGGAGAGGGCAGGCGGCGTCGTGGAGTAGGTTGCCGGAATTCCCCTGTAGCCGGGGAGGCCGTAGGGGTAGTTCGGTGGGTTGGGTGGAAAAACAGAGGAGGAAGACGGATCGGTGAAGGAGGAAGTCGGGGACGCCTGCAGCTCAACCGCGCCATGGCGTGAGGCGATCGTCGCCATTTGGTTGGTGACCTGGCGCTGGAAGGACATGAAGATCTCCTAGGATTGACGTTGGAACTCCAGGAAGGTGGCCTGGGACACCGGCGCGGTGGCCAGGGCCGACGAGGTGACCACGGCGGCTGCGGCGGTGGGCGCCGTGCTGATGGGGGCAGCCGATGCGGTGGAAGCCGGAGGAGGATCGCCTGACATCCCTGATACCAGATTGTTAGCGGTTGTACTCCGGAGATTGTAGTCGTGGGAGGTGGGAGGCTGAGGGTGGTATCCTCGGCGACCTCGAGTCGCCGTGTCTACCGAGAGCGAGGGGCTAGGGTTTGTGGAGAAGCAATAGCAAGAATAATTGTCTGCTTGATTAATTATCTGTAACCTGGGTCCTTATATAGACCATACAATGGGCTTTGGCCCAACTCAACTCTGATTATCTAAACAGCCCTAACTCAAGATGGCCCATTATTTAACTGATACAAGTCCTAACCCTCTAGCCACTATGCTGTTTACGCCTTGTATATTGGATGCTGGTCATAACAGGGGAGGCAAGAAGTGGCACAGGAAACTAAAGTAGAGGCTACTGGCTATGGATGAAAGAGCAAAAATATAGCAGTAGATTTGGTGAAAGTTATAATCTATAAGGTTTGGTGGCATAGGAGGAATCCTCTTTATTTGAAGATCGCCTGTTACTTACAATTATTCTACATAGCTATTTTTTCAACTTTTTACTCCCTCCGGTCATAAAAAATGACGTTTTTAGTTTAAAAATGAACTAAAAACGTCATTTATTTATTACCGGAGGTAGTAGTTGTTACTTAAAGCCAGTAAAGTACCTAGTAAGTTGTTGAGGTTTAAATCTATATCGCTTTGTGTATTACTTATATCTTTTGGAATTCATTTCTAAATTCTTACAGAGACATGGTTATGTTTGGATGATGGCCAAAATCAGTGGCCAAATTTTGGCCATGGCCAAAGTAGTTCATTTTTATACTACATTGGCCATGGCCAAATTTTGACCACAACTTTGGCCACGAACCAAACAAGGCACCGCTTTTTATAAGTAATGTGATTACTTGGAAACATATTCTTTGTAGTCTTTTGAAAGTTCTTGCAACTCATACTGGAGGGTGTAGATCAAGGTTAGATGGTTTGTGCATCAAGAGGTCTCATGTGATGGAGTGTCTTTTATCTTTCTGCAGACAAGCTTCACATTCTTTATATATTACTGTGCATGTTTTTAAGGCTTATCTCATTTCCATTTGTTTATTACATTACTGTTCTAAATTCCATTCAGAGTGAAGGACATCGCCAAATATTAACCAGAGAACTGGAAGCTGTTGGACTACGTCTCAACAAAAGGCCTCCCCAGGTATGCATTGCATGCCTAGTTGAAAATGTGGCAAAACAAATGTTTGTAGAAAGTATACTTATGGAAATACATAAATTGTTAAACCTTCAGTTGCTCAGATAAGACATTCTTTATTTGTGGTTTCAAGAAATAGAGAATCCTGAATATGCTGGGCGTGATTCTAGTACACAGATCTTTTATGTCAGGTCTACATTGAAAGGCAGTGTCTGAACCATGAGCCTGAAGTTGCAAACCACTGAATGCCACTTCCCATGGCACCTGTGGTGCATGATGCCTGCCCCCAGAATGTGTATTGGATGACCTATATAACCGTATCACATGAGCTCCTGAACCTATCATATCATGTAGGTCTGAGCCTGACTATCTGACTAGGTGCATAATTCATGCAGGTCATAATGAATCAACTATTTGATTTTTTTCTGTGTTAGTAATGTATTCCTAATTATCATTAAGCAGCCAAAAGTTTGTATAACTAAAAAAAAGTTTGTACAACTAAAGGATGCATTTTTACTTATGTGAAATTTTCTACCTTTTACTACATGAATTGTTATTGAGACTAAAAGGCACTGCATGAATTGTTATCTTATTGACCACTGCAGACTTAGTTATGTTACTTGACCAACAAACTCTGTTGCCAAATCTCTCTTGGAGGAGGCCTAAATATGTAGTTTGTGTTGCCAACTGTACTCTGTTACTTCTGGCTTACGTGGCACTCCCTCCTGGCTCCTTTTGTACAAATAGATATACTTCAAAAGGAAGAAGACTGGAGGGATTTCTTTCAACACCACAGTGCCTTTAACTCATATTGACGAGAAGCTCTGCTATCAGATTCTTCACGAGTACAAAATTCATAATGCTGAGGTGTGTGGACATGCTTTTGGGTATGCATGTGCATTGTCTTTGGAGTTGACTCAATTATCTTGTTTAATTTAGGTGTTATTCCGTGAAGATGCTACTGTGGATGATCTCATCGACGTTATCGAAGGAAATCGGAAGTACATTAAGTGTGTTTACGTATATAACAAGATTGATGTTGTTGGTATTGACGACGTGGATAATCTTGCCCGGCAACCAAATTCGCTAGTGATTAGCTGCAATTTGAAGGCATGTTTCATTGTCACCTTCATATCTATCAAATTTCTGATGATCCTTGATTTGTTTATCATCCCCAAAAGTTATACTGCTGTGTTGGCATCTTTAAATAATGGTGCACATAACATTGAGCTCTGCAATATCCCCTGTTGGTCCAGTTTTCTACCTTTGATGTTATTCATGTGGCTGAAACCGTTTGTTCTTTGCAGCTGAACTTGGACAGACTACTGGCCAGAATGTGGGAGGAGATGGGCCTAGTGAGAGTGTATACGAAGCCCCAGGGCCAACAACCTGATTTCACAGATCCAGTTGTTCTTTCTACTGTACAGTCTCTTTCCCTCGTTAGTTTTCACTTGTTGCTGTTCCAGGAAACAGGAGGAAACATCTGGCTAACCCTTGCAGTTTTGTGCCATCAGGATAGAGGTGGTTGCACAGTAGAGGACTTCTGCAATCATATCCATAGAAGTTTGCTCAAGGATGTGAAGTATGTGCTTGTATGGGGAACCAGCGCGAGGCATTATCCGCAGCATTGTGGGCTCAGCCATGGTCTTCAAGATGAGGATGTCGTCCAGATAGTAAAGAAGAAGGTTATGACTTGCCCTTGCCTGACTTGGTCACATCTCAAAAGAATACGAAGACAGAGATTGTTCCCTGTTTTTCTCATTTCGATGGCAGTGTATGCGAACTGTGTTGCCAATAGTTGCAAAGGTGCTGAACCAGCTAACTGAAACTTTCAGGAAAAGGAGGAGGGTGGGCGTGGCCGGTTCAAGTCGCACACGAATGCACCTGATCGGATATCTGACAGGGTGAAGAAAGCTCCTCTGAAAACATAATCAGGTCGCCAAGCGCATCGGGATCAGCTTCTCCGAATCAGATGAGCGACCTTCAGGTCATCATACAATCTGGACCAATCTGAGCCGGGTGCTACTTTTTGCAGCCTTTTGTACCAGAATGGCCGTAATTGAAGTACTTGCATAGTGACCCTTGTTTCTCGTCTCGTCACAATAGCAGTGGGGTGCCACCATGAATAGTGCTACATTTTGTTCAGATGATGTGGGTATATCGCTGTGTCTATGCCAAGTGCTTGTCACGAGTTGTGCAAATATAATGATACTGCCTTGTGATTTGGGATCCTCTGAGACTTGTCTCCATGCTTTTAACGCTTCAGAGCAAGTATAATAAGTCCTAGACAGACTATATGGTTGTCCACGTCACAAGGATCCTTGTTGGCAGAGAGAGAAAAGAAGAGAGAGACTGGAGCGGGCAGGTCCTGAGGGAAGAAATGGCTCGTAGCCTGTAGCGTGAGCAGTTGCTTCCTTCTCTGTCCAAGAATTAAGGTAGTGTTTGGTTCGCTGTAGTGTAAAATTACGGAAGGGATCTGACGTCATTACATACGTTTGGCTAGATATAGCCCGTAATACGTTAGTGTGTAATCGGTTACCGGCCAGTTCAACCTTGATTCCGCTCGTCATGGACCGTTATCCCTTCACGATGCCTCTCGCTTGCTGCGGCGGGGGGCTCCTTCGGAAGCGGCGGGCAGGACGAGTGGCCCAACCCCACCACGCCAGGTGCGTCCAAGGGAGCTTTCCTCCCGTCGAGGACAAGAGAGCTCGGTGGGAGACAAAGAAAATTCCAACAGTGGAAATGTAAAATTTGTAGGTGACGTGGCATTTTGGTCTTCTGGTTGGGCTTCCTTGCCGGAAACAGCCCATTTCCGAACCAAACGAAGTCAGCAATTGCTCATTCCAGCTCTGGTGCCTCTGTAATCTGATTTCGTTTTCATTTTCGTTACCATACCATGAACCAAACACTTCCTAAATGCTTTAGCCTTCGTTACAGTAAGTTAAAAGCTAGCTCACTGTATGAAACGGCTGTATGTATGACTTGGTAGTGGTTAAAATAGCCGACAGTCGGCTACATTACTGCAAGGCCTCTCGGCACGCCAGGACGCTCAGGCGGCCGCACCCGCGGGGCCCACGCAGGGCAGTGAGGGTGCTCGCACGGCTGCACCCGCGAGGCAGTGAGACCATTTCTAACTAAATACCTAGAAAGCTTGTCTATCTATCAGTTCTCAACTATTTTAACTATCATAACAGTAGCATCATAGTATATAGACAAATTTTTTACACGCTCTGTCTATTGAGAATGGCCTGAGGGTGGAGCCGCAGTGCGCGTCTCGACGCGCGCGCCGAGTAATAATTGGGAGATTACTGTCCTTGCTCATGCGTCTCAACTGGGTGGATAACGTGTCGAACACCGATTGGCGTGATCGGCTCGTGCTATTGCGCACGGTCCTGAATTCCCCCGCAACGAGTGGTGGCGTCGGCCACTGTGTGTACGGCCTTGGGTCACCAAAGCAAGAACATGACAGCACGAGACTCGTTCTGGCCAGAAAAAAAAACCCCACCGATTTGTAAATTTTTTAGCCTCTTCCATGTATTGTTTTATTTAAAGCACTAAAAAAGCTAGAAATGATCATCACAGTTGCCTTAGATTCTCAGAGTGGTGGGCCTAAAATCTACATAATTTTGAACATCCATTTTTCTTTTTATTTTTTTCGGCCTGCCCTACCACTATGAAAACACTCTAAAGCAGCCCAACAAATATCTATCCAAATTACACCATCTCTACCATTTCAAAAATATTGTACACATCTATCATTATGAAGATAGCCTAAATTATTAGAATCCCTCTATTCCTCATCTAAAAAATCCACAAATGCTATTTTGAAAACAAAATATCTAAAACAGCCCATACATATACATCTAAATCACCGACATCTGACATTATAAAAATAACCCAAAGTAATAGCCCTATTCTTCATCTAAAGTATCAACATATGCTATTTAAAGATGATGTAAAAACCCCATAAGTGTATGTTGACGGCAATGGCACTGAAGGGATTGAAATGTAAAACCGATGGCCTTGAAGAAACTACATAATTTTCAATGGTATAAAAGGACTTTTATAGCTTTTGATGGTGTACGCAGAATTTACTCAACAATTATCCCTCGCCGCCGTGATATGAGTGATGCCCATCATTCATCCATTTCTATTCCAAAACAAAGGCTACCAAAAGGTTCCTGACTGTCGGAATATTTCGTAGTACGTGTTGATACATGCCATAGGACACTCAAATAGAATACCACGTACTTATTACATAGCCTATCGCAGTCATTTTATAGCACTGTAGCAATTCCCTTTTATTCTACTACTGCCCTATTAGTTGTACAAAAATTAGCATCATTTATGTTTTTTTTTATAAATGGCATAAAATAGCACCACCAGGCCACCGTCCTACCCTGCCGATTGAAAAGGGTGCTTCGGCTCATCGATCGCCGCTGTGTTCAGTGCCAAAGCGAAGAAGCGTGGGATATCATAGGTGGCGATTAGCGATGCCATGGGTACCTGCAGTTGTTGTCCATTTCGAAATCCTACCCGTGGTGTTTGGGGAGAGTATGGATTAATTATCTATTTTTAATGTAGGTATGGTTTTTAATGTAGGTGTGTGGGTGGGCCGGTGGGTATAGACAGATAATACAATACCTGTTTTACTCTCGTCCATTTCCATGGCAAGCCTCTTGACGTCCTTCGTCCGTTGTCCTGCTGCACGGCAAGGAGCTGCCCTAGCAGCTCTCCGCTGCCTGCCTGCAGGTTTCGCTGTTCCATCAGCTCGCTATTTGCTTGTGCCCGTTTGGTAATCTGTACAGATATGGATAAACGTGGGTATAGCTAGGCAGGGATGGGCCGGGCATCGAATGAGTATGTGTAATTAGAGTTTTGGGTTTGGGTTTAGCCAAAACGTGCCCAGTGGTATCTCTCGCGGCGATGGAAGGCCTGCAACCAAACTTATGCTTTATGATGTGCTTCTTGAACTGTTTGCGTATCTATTCAAACCAAACTGTTACATCTGTGCTGCTTGATATGACAATTTTGGCACGGATAACCTACGCTCGCTCACTCCCACACACTTTGCAGATCATTTGATTTTTTAACATCAAGTTTAACTCTCTCATTTTATTAAAAATTGCAAAAATATAGAAAATAATAAGGCACACTTAAAAATATAGCATATGGTAAAAAATCATAGTAAAAGTAAATGATAATTATAATTTTAATAGGACGAGTGAATGATTGATAATTTGGGACACAAGGAGTAGTACTCTAGCAATGTCTAGTACTGTCACCGTTCTACTCTAAATTATAAGGGTTCTAATTCTCTTTTTTCTTCCTATGCACGTTCAATAGATGTTGATGAATCTAGTCACGTATTGTACAAATATACATGGAATAATTAATTAATCGAGTAAAGGTCTAAAATCTGTTACAATTTAACAATAGTATATGAAGAAAAAACACCATATAATTAATTCCGTTCACGGCTCCTGGCCAAAATTTAGTTTTAGATAATGGAAAGAGTTCCGCCCCTCTTTCGGAATATGCTAGCCCCGTACTAATTAGGCACAAATGCATACATACATTACAGTTAGAAAAGAAGCATTTCTGCATGCTACTATAAAGGCACATGAACCAGGCTACCTCACCATCTTTCACCATTTTATGCAGCGTACTAATGTACTCTCTATCCCTCTGCTGGAGGGGCTCCTATTGTGCGCGCGCACCGCAACCCTCTCCCGACGCGCACCTTCTTCCTCATCCTGCCACCCGTCTCATGCGCAACCTGCTGCAGGCGCCTTGCCGCTCCGCCCACCGCCCTCCGCCGCCGGCCTACCACCGCCCACCGCTAACCTAGGGATGTCCACTGCCGGGCCACCGGCCATCCCTCGCGGCATCGTCACTGTCTCGCCCACCGGCTTCCGCCGCTGGCAGTGGCGGAGCCAGCCCAAATGCCTAGCCTGGGCACACTTATATAGTCTACTAAAATTTACTGAAACATATAATATAACACAACCATTTTTCCTAAGACACAATAGCTTAAGTCACTGAATGTTTAACGTTGGTAATGATATTTAAAATCAGATTAACTAAATGAAAGGAAGCACGGTGAATTACTCAAGATGGTAGACCGCGAGGCAGATTCAGTCTTCTATTCTTTATGCCTTGGAACCGTCGCAAGGTGGTAGATTCATCAAGTTCTTTGAATATTTCCTTCTCAATGTAGCCGACCAACAAATCATTGAACCAATCATCATCTATCTTGTTTCGCAATTTAGTTTTGATGATTTTCATTGCTGAAAACGCTCTTTCAACAAATGCTGTAGACACAGGCAATATCAATGCCAATTCAATGAGCCTATAAACCAATGGGAAAACCATATGCTTCTCTGTCTGAATCATCTTAGAAGCCAAACTAGCAAGATCTATACAAATACTGAATGCTGCATGCCTTCGTACTTGAAGAATATAAGTCTCAAGTTGTTGTCTAATTTTTCCATAGTCATCAGTAGAGAAATCTGCATCATAAATATGAGCAACCCGAACAAGTTTATCAGCATCAAACCTAGAGAAATTATTCTTTGGATCAAGGCAAGAAAAGCACGTCAGTATCTCAATAGTTGATTCCCTAAACCGATGATTCATCTCAACACATATTTTATCAAGAGCCACAAAGAAAATCCCAGCACGATAATGATGAAGGAAAGTAGTAGTCTCATTTCGGCGCTTTGAACGGCCTCTAACCGGCATGTCATCTAACATATTTGGCACTGAAATATTTTGTTTCTCACAATATTGTTTGGCCTGATCAAACACTTCATCCCATCCACTGTCCCTCATTGTGGCTAGTTGATCTTTAACATCTTGGATCAGTTCCATAGCATGAACACTATTTATATCTTTCCGCTGCAAGATACATGAAAGCACGTTTGTGATAGCAAACAACTTCAGCATCAGTTTCATAATGAATACAAACTCAAAAGACTCCATTTTATCAAGCAACCCCATAGCTGGAGAAGGTCTGCGAATATCTTTTTCAACCATTTCAAGCACCTCAGTTACTGAGTCCCACATTTCCTCCAATAGAATAAGAGTTCTATGATGTGAACCCCATCTAGTATCTCTAGGTCTAGTAAGACTAGTTTGCTGATTTTTTCCTCTACCCGATCCAATATCCAAAGATTCAATCTTACGCAAAATACTGCTACGATAGCTTTCAGTCAATGCATCCCTTCTTTTGCATGAGGCACTTGTTGTGGTCACAATCAAAGACACATACTCAAAGAAATCATGAATAGCTGAGCAACAACTAGCAACAGAAACAATCACCAATTGCAACCGGTGGGCAAAACAATGGACATAAAAAGCATGTTAGTTTTCATCTAGAATC
Organism: Paspalum vaginatum; assembly: GCA_030272315.1. Classification (NCBI taxonomy): domain Eukaryota; kingdom Viridiplantae; phylum Streptophyta; class Magnoliopsida; order Poales; family Poaceae; genus Paspalum; species Paspalum vaginatum. Next base: position 49,007,031 of record CM059016.1, read on the forward strand.
TTTTTCTGCAACCCATTAAATTCACCCCTCATATTTGAAGCTCCATCGTATCCTTGCCCACTGTATCCTGGAGCTGGATAACTTGTATTTACCAAGGATGCCAAATAATGCTACCTTTAATGCATCAGAGGTAGTATCATTGACATGTCGTAGAGCAAGGAATCGCTCCACGACCTTTCCTTTAGCATCCACATACCTAAGAAATTTGAATACATTTACATTAAAAAATAATGCAATGATAACAAGTGTAATGCAATGACGTACAAGTTACAAAGAACTAACCTCAGCATCACCGCCATTTGCTCCTTCACGGATATGTCATGCGACTCATCAATAAGTATGGAAAATTTTCTATCACCAATGTCTCCCATGATCACACTTGTGATTTCTTTTGCAAAACATCTTGCAAATTCTTTTTGAATGTCAGGACATGTCATCTTGCAATTCTTTCCATGATCAAAAGCATGCCTCACAATTTCATTTTTGTCCATGTACCAATCTAACATCTACAGAAAGTTTCCCTTATTTAAGGATTTAGATGACTCATCATGTCCACAAAAAGCCATGCCTTGTGCTATTAGAAACCTTGAACATTCCAAAGATGAAGTCAAGCGGATTCTATACAACTCCTCTTCTTCATTACTTGCACGATTGATCTTACTTGGGATACTTTGTCTTTGATTTTTAAAATCATCACAATGCTTGACACAGTTATTATGAGCACTGTTCACTCCACCCACATGTTCTGGCAATGCTTTGTATGCGTGCTTCCAATCATTAAATCCTATTTTGTTAAACACATCATAACCAAATGTTTCTGCCCCACTGGTTCCTTAAAGAGAAAACAATAGAAACAAAATGCAGCATCTTTTGACTCGCTATATTCCAACCAATCAGATTTTTTATACCAAGACTGAGAAAAAGCTCTTTTGCTATTCCCAAATGGTCTCAAAGGAAAGTTCACAATAGGCTGAGTTGGCCTTTTTAGTATGTATGCCCTTCTAACTTCATCTCGGATCTCAGTAGGAGACTCATGGATCTGTTTCCTAAGCGCACAATCTTTAGGTGGAGCAGAAGGCTGAGGTGGTGGTGGAGGTGGGCACTGGCTCAGATCAATCAAGTATCTCCTCGTTCCTACAAATTGAAACACATGACGAATCATTAGATACAGTGGTGGATAATAAAATGCATGGCCACTTGCACTATATATACTGCTAATTAGATATTAATTAAAATTTAGTTAGTCAATCATCTGTGCAATCAGTCACAAATAAGAAATAGAGGCACAGAGCCGTAGACAATTAGCTTAGATCAGTAAACAATTAGCTTATTAAATTGATTATTTTAACATCGGACCACTGGGCACTGGAGGCCTCGAGCTGACACAGACTGACAAGGGACAAAGCAACAAAGCAAAAGGCAGAACCTTTCTCCGTGGCTGTATTCTCTTGGTAGAGAGCAGGAGCCAGTCCAGGTCAGGTGCTTCTGCCTTCTTTCTTGGACTCTTCACTCTTGCCTGCCTGACTGCCTCCGAGCGTGTGCAGCCAGTGGCGAGCGGAAGAGGAAGAAGTCGCTGAGAGGCTGCCGACCCGCGCTGTAGCGTTAGATCCGCGAGGTGGAACTGCGGAGAAGAGGGATGAGTAGTCCGGCGTTCGTCTGCGGCTCCGCGGTCTGCGCAGGGCGCAGGGCGCGGCGGCGGCGGTGTGACCTCGCTGCGCGTCCTCGTTGCTTCCTCCGCTCGGTGCGCAGCCGTGCCCAGGCTTACAGGCCTGGTGGCTCTTGTCACAGAAGGCCGGTTCTTCACGTGCTACCCAAACATTAATCCAGCGACGGTCGCCCCACTATCCACCGCCGCCCGCAGCGCTCCTCCCGCTCCGCCCCTACCCGCGCCACATGGCGGCAGCGCGCTGCAACCCTCTAAAAGAGTGGTTGTGCTCCGCTGGACCGGATTATATTCCAAACACTACCACTAGCCTGACTTGCAGATGTACAGGCAAGCATATACTCCCAGAGATAGACGGATCACGCACGGATGATGTTAGCAGCAGCGTTCAGCACTTCAGCTGGCCTGGCCGCAGGAAAGATACAGTACTGTATCTTGGAAGTGTCCGGTGACATGATTCCCTCCACCAACTTTTTCCAGCCGGCACCCGAGTTCGTTAAGGATATATCTGCATGAAGGTCCTCGACTGGGTCGTCCTCACGGAGTCACGGCTTGCCCTTGTGCTGCGTGTAGATGTAGTCGAGGCATCCGCAGCTGCACGCTCTCGTCGTCGTTCTCGCACGCGACGGCATCTTCCTCCTCTGCTCCCATCATCACCATTATCATCCTCGAATCAGCAATAGGGCCGGAGCACGAGATGCATGTCAAATAAACTCACTGCTCAAACCGAAAAGCACAGCTGGATTATTCATTGATTCAAGCGTCCTCTATATGTCGTTCTTCCTCAGTCGTCCCTCACCTCGGCGGAGGCTGAAAGCTCGTCGTCGTCGCGTCGCCGTCGACCCCTGCACCGTTCCGAAGCACCATGCCATCATCCACGGCAGAAGCAGACACCATGGATGGTGCCATTATTCTCTGCAAACAGTTGAGATTTGAGAAACAGAAAAAATCTAAAGGGCTCTCGGTTGTTCCTGCCGTACGTATCTAGCACTCGAATTTCTGTCCGCCGATCGGTGAGTTGGTTTGTTTGTAAACGAAACAGCAAACCGGTTGAGGGGTAAAATGGTCCTTTTCCTGGCGCATACAATACAAGTAGCTAGGTCGCACCGCGCATCCCAGTACGTAGCAAACCCTAATCCATCCCCATCTCCGCCGCCGGCTTCGCCTCCACTCCGCCGAACAGCGATGGCAGGCAGCGCACCTCGGCACAGCAAGGACCGCGTCATGGACTGGGTACAAGCCGATCCCTCCAGCTCTTGTCAGGTGCGTGGCCCAGTTCGACTTGAAGAGGACCGGCAAGGCGGCAAGGTGTTGTTGCCTTGTTGGATCCTGATGGTGGTTCGTTCGAGGAGCGAATGGAAGCTGTAAAGAAGGTTAGTCCAATCGTTTGTTTTTACCTGTGTAACTTCTTTACCTTTTGGCTGTATTCACTCGATTGATTTTATTTTTGTCTGTGGTTTCATTCACTACTTCTACTACTAATCTGTATACCACTACTAATCTGTTGATGAGTGACAAATGGAACCTGTCTGTGATGCTGCAAGTCCAGGATGAGGAGAATGGATTGGAAATGGTAAATCTATACGCTAGAATGTCTCAAAAAGTTTGCCGGTTGAATTCACTAGATTGATTTCAGCTTTGTCTGCATTTTAATCAATTTTTGCTGCTAATTTGTATGCTGCTAATCAATTGAAGGGTGATGAAAAGAAAGATGCTAGTGATGTGGAACTGCGAGATCCTAATGGAGGTGAACGAGAATACAAGAGGCCAATATTATTAGAAAGCTTCGAGGACCGGGGAGAAGAAATGGAGGCTTGAGAGAAAAACATCTTTTAGTTGGTAATGATTTCTGTGTAAACACATCTCATCACGGAAATATATCCGGTGCAATCATTTGATGTGTGCAATCGTGCAAATCAAGCAATCTGAAAGCATCCATTTTATATCTAATGGTGGTTGCTATTTTGTATTTAAACTCTTCCACCTAAAATCTCACGTTCGTCTCCTGAAATTTGTTTAAAACCCCTCAGTAACCCTACCATTGGATATTGATCGGATGCTTCAGATTACTTGATTGCACACATTAAGTGATTGTACCGAATATGCCCTTTCTCATCACATGGTCTACTTGGCTCTTTTGGATATGATTATATATGCAGTCCAACTTGTGAATTTTTTGTAATGTGCATTTAGATCATATGGTAAAATTTTAGTATGCTTGCCCCATAAATCATTACCTTGTTCAGTGAGACAAATTAGTAAAATTGCGTTCCTATTTGACGTTAGCAAGTATGGCCATGAATCCTTGATTGTGTAGATATTATTAATAATGTACTAAAAAAAAGAATATGCTAGCTCAGCTACTTAAAAATCACTCGATGAGTATCTACTGATAGCACTGATGTACACTGGCTTCGTTTTTTTATGGCGTGTTTCAACTTTCAGTGCACCACACACTCAGCAGCTACTGTAAGCCTCTGGTCTAGAGCTTATTCCCATTGGACGGAGGGAATCGCATGCGGTGTGGTGTGCCGCAAGCCCGCAACGCATATTGTCAAACAAGCACAACCACTGAACAGATACCTGATGGCTAAACCTGCAGGAATAGCATAACCATAGATAAAACATGTTATTCCGGGCAAACTATAAGCTCAATATCTCTATATCCATCTCCATCTGAATAGCTAAGTTTTTATGTTGGCTCGCCACATCTATCATCAGTGTTATCAGATCTTGCAATTAATCGCGCGATTAATCGACCTTAATGGTCCTTTGACCTCGATTAGGACCCTCGATTCGATTAGCTCGATTAGATTTCTGATCGTTCGATTAAGTTAATCATGATCAGAGGCTGGTTCATCGTCCGATTAGGGTGTTTGGGCGATTAGTTGGGCGGGCCAAGACAAATGGGGATTTTGGCTAGGCCCAGAAAAACTGAGCTCTTATGTTTGGCCAATTATGTTTTGGGATATAGGGTCTCGTGCTGTCAAGATGAGCAACTCTCCATGATATTTTCCCACTTTGTGATATTTTCTCCAGTCAAAATACATTATTACATACTATATATGTATATAAACATGCAGGCATACAGGGAGGACGCATTAACCGTCAATCAGCCTGATCAGACTTGATCGACGTCCGATCGGTCCTAGAACAATTAGGTCGATCAGCTGATCTGATAACATTGCCTATCATAATCTTTTAGGGATGGGATCCCCCTCCTCTATCTAGGCTTGGGACATCCTGGTCAAATTCTTAACAAGTGGGCAAAAATAAATTTTAGTACAATAGTTTGAGTTGTGCATGAAACCCTTGAAATGCTGTAGATAAAATCATTACCATACTGGAATGAATGTTAGCTGCTGCGTCAGTGGCGGAGCTAGAAACTTGAATTTTTCATTGACTAGGGGGACCGATAGTACTATTTTTTTTAATTTTATTTGAATTTGAAAATTTTTAGTGCAAAATTTCCAACCATAGGGGGACTTGGCCCCTCCCAGCCCCCTCTCTCCGCCCATGGCTGCGTGCCCTCCTCCATCTCATAAAATAAGGCCTATAGATTCTGGAAAAGTCAACATTTTAAACTTCGACTAATATTTTAGCCAAATCCAAATAATTTTAGTGTATGCATGTTATCCACTTGGATTGATATTCAAAAGTACCTTGATATGCTGCTAACTTTGTAGTTTTTCATGACATTTTAAAAGAAATGAATGGTCAATTATAGGCCTGATTTCATGAGATGGAGGGAGTATTGTTTTACTAATTACTAGCAGAGCACCCGTGCTTTGCTACGATGTTACTAAATTTTTGCATGCTTAGTAAAAAATGTTGCTTTCAACCATCAATTTTAAGGTGTTCAAGAGACTGCATAATTATGATTTAATAACCATTATCCTCCTATAGATATTAAAAAACTATATCGAATAAATAATCTTGAACAATACATCAACAACTTTATCAACATAAATTATATCTTCACCAAAATTACATTTCAACTAAAACGATGCATTGCATACACTACACCATGAATGAGATAACATAAAAAATGCATGTGACTGTGTGTGAGGCGACAGAGCATGTGCTCGTGATGTGCAAGCATCTGTATATAATATAAAATTAATTCATTTACTCTCATGTCCTTTTTCCAATCCTCTCCATGGTTCCGTGCATCTGCCTGCCCGGAGCTCGTTGCCGGCAGTGGCCCCTACCCCAGCGGCCTGCGCTATGTGCGTCTACTGCTTCCTCAGTTCCTCCATGGCACCTCTCCAAATGCGCTCGTCCCCACACTCATGCGGATCTGGTGCTCCACCGCTCACTACTGCACCTCCAACAAGAGCTCAACCCAGCGCCATGGATGGATGGAAGCCGGAGCAAGAGAAGGAGGTTGTCCACCGGGACTTTCGTGCTCCCTCCATTTTTTATTTATCGGATTTTAGTTAAAAATGAATTAGTCAGGCGAAATATTCGAGAATGGAGACAGTACACCATTGCCATGACTTCCAAATATTTATTTGGCATTTGCGGCTCCAACTATTCAAGCAACAGATTTGGGAGTTTTTTTTCAAGAAGAGGTGGGTTGGATTATATTATAGAAAAGATTGCTTTACCCTTGTCGGGACACCTTCGGAAGAAAGAAAATTACATAGAAATCCAAAGGAGGTGCTCCCTTGGCCTCTGCCATCGCCAATTGAATGAACCACCACTGCTTGAATCTCCACATCCAACAGAGAGGAAAGCCGAGGAAGAAGCTCGATACCGATTTCCGATTCGACAAAGAAGCTTCAGTCACTTTTTAGGCCTTGTTCGGTTAGCTTGGTTTTGGAATTTGAATAGGAAGGGATTAAATCTCCTCCAATCCCTTTGGATTTTCTCCTAACCGAAATATGCCCTTAGAATGAACATTAGCTCACATCAAGGATCGTGATAGCTGCCGCCACCACGCGGTAAGGACTGGGATCTGAACGCCTATTGCCCTGCTGGCCGATCCCAGTCGACGATTCACAAACCCACGATGGGGAACGAAAAACACCAACCCCCCTCCGCACACGAGTAGGTGGATATCATGCCTCACAAGGCATCATCTGGGACCTCAACTGTGGTCTTCACTAGACATACCTCGGAGGGACAAAAGCATCGGTAGATGCCACACTATCTCCACCGAGAAACCTAAACTATTTATAGCTAAGCTAATATAGTAGATCTATACACATTCACCACCGATCCATCCAACCCCCCTTCACCCTCAACACAGATGAGAGCGCCAAAGGTTAGGAGGCCAACTGAATTGGCGAAGGAGATGGAAAGGCTGCTTGGTTCCTGGGAAGGCCTAGCCTTGCCTCACCTTGCTTCATTGGCACAAATAACGAGGAGCTTGCTAGCTGTGGTGAGCTATTTTTGCTCTCAGCGGAAAAGCAAGCTGAAACCTGGCTGCACAGGCCTCGAGGTGACATTGCCTGACATCCAAATGCATTGCTTTGATACACATCCTTGCTGGTCTAGGAAATACACTAATGGGCAAGAGAACCAAAGAGGCCCGGAGTTCTTGAAGTTGCAGGACTGGACTGTCGACTGTAGCAAGGGGAAAGAAGAGTTGAGACCCATAATTGTCAATTTTCTAAGAAATTTAGCTATTGATATCTAAACTTTGCTACCTGGAATATGTTCCAAATGTGCATATAGTCCTGCTTATTGTGTGTGAGGCTGTGAGGATCATTAGCAGTCCTCGTATTTAGGCCAAATACTATTTCATTTAGGCAAATTAGTATTTTTAGATAGGCCAAGCCTTATTATCAGTTAGGAAAAGCATTACTATTGATTAGGCAAAATACTGTTTTCAGATAAACAAACAAGTATTATTAGATAGGCCAAGCATTGTTATCAGTAAGGAAAATTATCAGTCTTGATTAGGAAAAATATTTTTTTCAGTTAGGTAAATTATTTTTCTTAAATAGGCCTTATGTTATAAGAACAAATATTATTCATGCTTTGGCAAAATATTTGTTTTGCATAGGCAATTGGTAGACAAAACATTATCATTAGTTGAGCAAAGCACTATGAATATATAAAATGGGATTGGCTTCCTTTCAGCTGGCATGCTTTTGTTTACATTGTAAGCACACTAGATCCACAATCCTATTTTGATGGAAAAAATATCAGACCTAATCATCTACTAACCACCCTTTATCCCTCTCCAGCACTCTCTCACCCCTTAGTATATACGTCTCTCTATCAAGCCTGAAGTACTATTATCAGGTAAGCAAAGTGCTAGCATTCATTAGGTAATAATATTGCTATGTATTAGGGAAAATACTTGTATATTAAGCAATAATAATGTGCTTAGTTGTATTGTAATACGGTATCATATTAAGAAATAATACAACTATGATTTTTTAGTGCTTCTACGTGTTTATTGCATAATCAAACAAGTTGGACCTATCCCCATCTCCTGTTGCTACTACTGCACTAATTATAGAGGCATATCTTATTAATGCCTAATTATATAAGCATGTCTGAATGTAATCTATCACATCTAGTTTCTTTATAATTTCTTGTTCTATTTCATCAGGCATGTTTGAGTTAGTGTGTTGTTAAAGTGTGAGTATTTGGGAAAATCTAATGCTTTTGTTAGTTAAATTTTTGTTCTAATTTAAGAAAATATAGAAGTTTGATAGAACATTTCATCGAAAATATGATCCAGTATTTTTCCTCTCAAATTATATGTTATGTTTTTTCTTCAATACATTGAAGGTCATCAAGCGGTCAACAAGGATAGCAAATATGTGTTATAATAAAGAGGATTATGTTGTGACGGGAAGGGGTCGTGCTGTTTTTACGGAGGAATGGATGGAGCCAGGGTATGTAGCTTTTTTTTTTGTTCAGATTTGCAGCAGGCCGGGGGTGGGGGTTGAGGTTGACATGATGGTGTGATTTAAGGGACCAAAAAGGTTATGGTTGTTACCATAGGACTTTGATGTTTAAGTTGTAAAAAGTTGCTTGATCCTTTATATTTTTTGTTACATAATCTATTGTTTGTTTTGTGATACTATACTACTATATTTTCATCCCATGACGTTATGCTTACCTTCCTTCATGCACGCCATTACTGCTGTCAATATGAAAAAGGCAAACTAGATTGGCACATTGTGCAAAGATTAAAATGCACTGAAGGCTCCTTAACTTTTCTCAGGGTGTCACATAAGTCCATTAACTTAGAAAGTGGAGTTTTAGTTCCATAAATTTTTTAAAATGTGTCAAACAAGTCCATATCACACCTAACATTAACAAAATAAAGCACATATCAAATCATGTACATATCCAAAAATTGTAAATCATTTTGTTACCTTTGTACTGATGAAATCTAAATAATGGAATTGATTTTGCATGCAAAATGACCACGTTACCCCTATTGATGCTAAATAAATGTTTAGTTACTTCTTACTCATATCTATTGTTCAGTAAATATAAAAACTTGCAAAAATACTATTGTGCATGCTATGCTCTATGTATACATGCATCAATTTATCATGGTTAGTGGTTGCTATTTTCATAAAGAAATGATATCTTTATGAATTATGGTCTTTTGAATGAAATGAAATGTATAGCTTGTTGTACTACTTAATAAATTTTGCAAATATCATACTGATTGTATTTTATTCAGTATATATGTGTGTAAAATTTCATGAATAATGCTTTTATTTTGCGATCAAAATAAGTGAAATTAAGTTTTAGCATTTAAATTTGTTTTACTAGTTAGATAGGGGCAAAGTGGTCAATTCTAGTGCCACCATGTTGATCTCATCAAAGACAGAGCTATCAACGTTGATTTCATAATTTTTGGACTGTATATATGATTTTATATGTAATTTTTGTTACTGTTATATGGAGTATGAACCTATATGATACATTTTAAAAGTTTATGGACCCAAAACTACACTTTCAAAGGTGATGGACCTAAGTGACACCCCGGGATAAGTTAAGGGATCTCAATTGTATTTTACTATTATGGAAATAAGATATGCGAATGCTTACATTTTCTTTGTGTCAATTAGAGCTGCAATACTAATCTGTTGTAACATCGTCGCTCAGGAGGTGATGGGTGTGGAAAAGACTTGCTAAAAACGGAAAGCTAATTAGTTTGACGCAACTGCTTCCCTTTTGTGGAGTGTGCATGTGGAGAGTCATTTGCGCATACGGCCGTCAGGTTAGCTACGTCCTTTTTTTAGTAAACATAGTTTTTATAGTACAATTTATTGGCTAACCTAACTTTGCTATGTCACTTAGGTCTTGCTCCTAAAATACACATCTAAGGCCCCTAATAAACTTGTTAAGTGTGTCACACCAGGTAATTACAACCTAACCAGCAAAGAAATTATATACGTGGCACTTCGAGATATCATTTATTTTTCTATGTTAATAGCTATCCTCAATTATGGATGCATATTTTTTTGAGTTTAGGGACATGAATGAAATCGGTGTCTAAATGACAAAGAAATTACGTCAGTTTAGAGAAACTATGGCAATTTCAGAATTTAGGGACACGGTTAAACCGGTGCCAAAAATCATGTGAATCAACAAGCAGACAAGGGACCGCTTGATGTTGATTCTTTGGCCAATAGGAGTAAATCATACCGAGTTGTACAATCAGAATATCTGACAGAGTACCTTGCCAGGTGACTAAAACTACCACAACTAACAGAACGAACGCTCATTTTAATTTGTTCGGTACATTCAGTATTCTTTTAATAGAACTACGCCATCAAGGTTATGGTTCGAAGTCCAGAATTGCGGACTTTAGCTTATATATACGCTACGTTGTAGCTACACACTATATTATTGTACAGCCATACTTTATGCAGACAAGCTAGCTTGGTAAACAAAGTTTATACAGAGATATGGACACACGTATCCATGTATACATCTGGGCTATAAATAAACTCTTGGTACCGCTGATTGTATATTAATGCAAGGACACACATTATGGTTTCACAAGTCGCACTACTTTGGTACATCAGGGAGAAACTCATCAGTGGCGTTTACAATTTCATTAAAATACAGATCTCTTCAGACCTCTCGGCTTCTGGCAGCATCACTGCAGATCCCAGAAAAAACACATGCTTGAACGTCTGATGGATGCATATGCATATAGCCCAGGCCGGCCCGATGCTCAGATACACTTGACGCACGCACTGTCGTCCGATCCGCTTGGGCGCGCGCCGGCCGGACTGCACCACTGCAAATCCACATCGCCTCGAATCGTCGGACCAACCACCTGCATCTGGTTATCTGAAGTGAGCAGAGTTGCAAAACAAAACAAGATGCTAAGGCATACATATGAAATCTTGTGGGGGCAAGATGCAGAGCTCCCTTCAAACCAAAGAGAGGTCAGCAAGGGGACGATGCAGCTCCTCGGTCATGCAAACCACGAGCCTATCTCAATTCTCAAACCTTTCGCCTCTCTCTGTGTATATTTAGCTGATGAGATAGGACAGTGGGAACCATGAACGAGCAGCTGTACCACCTATCGAAACGACCCTTCATCGGTTTGATGGGAGCTCCGCTTCAAATCCAACAATCTAGCCAATCAAACTGCGCTCAAGAACACCAAAAGCAGCACACTTAGTAGGTTGCAGTGCACATATTATTAAAGTTAATCAAAAGACTTCAGAGTTGCAGAAGAACTTAGCTGTTCATCAGAGCAGAAGACCCAGAGAAGAAGCAACAAGGGGGACCTGAACCCGCAAAAGAAGACGAATCCTTTTTGTTTATGTTTATGTTGATGTGTGAAGGGTCGAAGACGGAGGGGTTCTTTAATTTATAGAGGGGGCCAAGAGGGGCTTATTGGGAGGGTGTTTATTACCTGCCATTTTTTGATTGTATTGCCTGCCATATGCTTCCAACCCTTCCTTAACTCATGCACGTTTCATCTTCAATATTTCCCCGATCAATATTGTGCTTCTTGGAAAGTATTAGGGGAAGAATGATGCCGATAGATTCACTTCTGATCAATAATGTGTGGCGTCTATTTTATTTTCAGATCGAGTGGACAAACCCGAGAAAAAGATGGAATGTGCAATCATTAAGCATATTTTCGTACCATTATATACTATAGCACATTAAAGGAAAGAATTAAGCCCTGCTTCTTTGGGTTCCTTTTGAAAATAGAAAAAAGTAAAGGAGTCAATATTTCTGACAAAAGGAGAGTTTCGTGCTTCTTTGAGAATTGTAGCACTATTATTTGAATGTGAAGCTTTGGCGTTGATTTCATATATCTATATCTACACTTTTATCTATATACACTGTAAAAGAGCGAGTTTTCGCAATACCATTTTCACCCAACAAAAACATTTATACCCTTCACATTACCCACTGGACAGGTTGGAAAAGGTTCGAAAGGGCCTAGAATTGACAGAAAGAAAATGTTTCTATCCTTTGATCCTTTATTTTCCCATCTTATTTTATTACAAATTTTACGATGGTTGAAAAAAATAGGAGCCGTCTATCAGAGGAGATCTAACGGTTTAAAAATAAACGGTACCACGGTATCGGTACCAGACGGTACCAAATATGAGAGTCTGGTACTAAAAATGGTGTGACGGTACCCATATTTTTATTTTTTAATCTCTAGAAAGGGCATAAAGGTTTTTAAAAATTTTAAAAATAGTGGTACCGCCTGGTACCAGTGGGTACCATTCCAACTACCATAAAATATCTCCTCGTTTTATACATATACCCACCATGTTTCCATGTCTTGAAATTAAGGAAAAAGAATGACATCAATCAAGCGGGTCTCTTTTTCTTAATTCTTTATTTTCCTCTTATTAATTCTTTATTTTTATTTTCTTTTCCTCCTTCTTTGATTGCCGGCCAACCAGTTCTTTCCTTTTCTTCGACACTTTTGATTTATCAGTATATGTTGCACGTGCGTCTACTCTAGTCTCTAGCAAAAGCGCCAATGCACCATCTTCAACAAGGAATAGCTTTACTGGATTAATTAGTAGTGTATGGCGTGACTACCATTTGGGAACCGTAGAGGTAGACCGAAGTCACCAAACGCTCCCACTAATCAATTCGTTGATGATTGTAATCTCTGAGGGAACGTAGATGAGGATCAATGCCGATTAACAGTGACGTATTTTGTTCCTTTGGTGGTTGTTTCTCCAATCTCCAGTTTTATTGGAGTTAGTTGTTCGTTCTCTTTCCAGACAATGCTTTTAGCAACACGGATCAGGAATATGATCAGGAGATTCATATGTGCTGCTGACAAATGCATAGGTAGGGATGCCGATGGCATCAGGTCGATCCGGTCGGTTTCAGTTTAAATAAAAAAGTTAAAAACCCACATGATACATTTTAAAATTGGTGAAATCGTGTACCTGCAGATCATGCAGATGTTCGCATCACCCACTGGTAAAGCCACAGACCCATCTTACCTTACTATTATTAACTGGAGATAAAACACACTAGAAATAATTCTCGAAAAGAAAAATCTAGGCGTTGCTTTTGTGGTGGATCAATAATCATCAAAGATTAATGAGCATTAGATATGTTATTATTTATTGGAGATGAAATGTGCTAGAAAAAAGGCCAAATCCGAGAAATTCTAAAAATAAATTTTAGCCATTGCTTTGGTGGGACCAATAATTGTCAAACAATAGTAACTGTTATATATGTTATCTAAAATTTCCCCCTATGTTTACACTTACATTGCCCACAATGCCATTATATAGATTGGATAACATCTTCTAATGTAATTACCGACTTGTAGTTTTGGTCCACCATGAGAAGCCAAAATTTGTTGTTAACATTGTTCTTGGAACTGTTACTACTAATTAGAGATAAAACGTTTTAGAAAAAAAAGAGAACCCTAGAAATTCTAACAAAAATAGAAACAACGGGCATTGCTTTGGTGGGACCAATGTGCCATTTAAAGACGACAATGTGCCATTTAAAAATGGAAGTAATGAACACTCAAAGAAAAGAAAGAAAAAAATGGAAATGTGTACTGTTGACACGAGTTATGAACGGGTTTTATGCCTCATTTTAATGGTGTCCAAAGACGCGAGTAATGAAGAAATGCCATAGCACTTTACATTCGCTATTATGATGCGTAAATGAAATGTGCCACTTAGTCGATTGAATCGCGTGAACGGCTAGCAACTTGAGCCGCTTCACTTGAGCAAGAGGTCAAAAATCTTGTCGCCTTGGACATGTGAAAGTCGAAGTCCTTCGGATCCGACCCTTTAAGCCACGGACAAGCTACCACCAAGTGATTCGAGACCACTCTACGCTACCGCAACCTTATGTCTCTGCTGCCCTCTCTACCGAACTGTATCAAAGCTGAAGTAGGCAACTAGCTTCCATAGACAGGTGTCATAATGGTGTATTCCGGAGGCCTTGCGCAGCAAGTGACTAGGACTTTCGAATTCTTGTGAAAAAAAACTGCTCCTGAGAGGAGCTATCAGTCCTTTACATGCTAGGTCAGCCAATTCCTTGTCTGGTGCCTGCAACGAATAGAACTTGCTCTTTATTTTTACTAGTAGACATGCACGTGCGACACGCACGTGTAAATAGGAAAAAATAAATCTTCGTCGAAAGACTATCTATCCTTATCATGAATTTAAAATATGTAATTTTAAAATTAGACGCTAATAGTATCAATAATCATACCAGGCTCAATGTGAGGCGTGCATGAAGATATTGAAAGAAAATGTATTAATAACATCAATTAAGTGCGGCAAAACTGAAAACAAATACGTCACAATTGTCTTACACATTAGAACACATTATATTTCAAATACCATCATATTGCACTGGTTCAAAGGTCCATGATAGGCATATTTTCTCATTACTTCCTGAATGCACGTGCAAAATAAATACCCATACAAAGATCAAACATATAACACTTCCCTAAACACAATGGTCTTTGTACTCTTCCCGGTTGGGTCAACATTTACGTTCGTCTTGACCAATACCCATGTACTATGCTGAGAGACACCTCTGGACAATGCAACGTATAATTGACCATGAGAAAACACCGGCTCAGATAGGTAAATACATACATTTGGTATAGTCTGGCCTTGAGCTTTGTTGATAGTCATTGCAAAGCTCAACCGTAGTGGAAACTGCTTCCGCTTGAACTTAAACGGCAAGGATAGGTCTTCTGACGGAGACATAGGTATCCGTGGTATAAAAACCCTATCACCAGCGTGCTGTCCATTGACTACCTCGGCATCAATGACATTATTTTGAAACCCCCTCACAACCATCCTAGTGTCATTACAGAGCCCACTGTGAGGATCGAGATTACACAGCAGGATAACCAGGATTTTTTTTAACTTTGAGCTGGTGAGGAGGCAAACCATTTGGCGTGATCGAGTTCAGAAAGTCCAGTGGGTAGTTATTTCTGGTGTCATCTTCCACCGAGTCAAAGCTATAAAATACATGCTCTTTACCTGGGAACCGATCGATCATAACAGCATTCACTGAGTCAACATGTTCATTCCTTGTCGATAGGATTGCCCTCTCTCGCATGTACGCAGATGACATGCAATTTTTAGACAAATCTAGGAACACCCGGTCAATCAGTCTATCAATGGGCGCAGCTTTGGTACCTAGCTGTTTATCACCATGCTTATCTTCCGAATCCCATTCTATTACTACATCCTCTGGTAGGTGCACATAATCGTCCCCAAATGTTTTCTCAGTTCCATTTCCGATTCTTAGCAAGTAATCAGCGAACCAGGTGTCAGATTGAGCCCTCATGTTTTGAGTAAGCTGAATCCATCTTACACCTTGCCATATGTAAGACCTCAGCAATGTAGCATCTGTGATCTGGGCTCTAGTACCACGTGCCACCACTGGAAGAACCTGTCTGAAATCACCACCAAACAACATCACCTTACCACCAAAAGGTTGATCAGAGCCCATGATATCTTGCAGTGTCCTTTCTAGTGCTTCGACTGCTTGTCTCTTTGTCATAGCAACCTCATCCCATGTCACCAGTGCAGCCCTCCGAAGCAACTTTGCATTGCCACTCTGCTTCGTGGAGCTGCACATCGTGTTGTCATCGAGTCTAATAGGGATCTCAAAACGTGAGTGTGCAGTTCAGCCACCAGGCATAATAGAAGCTGCTTTACCCGATGTGGCAGTAGCGATGGCAATATGACCCTCAAAGCGAACCTTAGCTAGCAAAGCTCTATAAAGATATGTCTTTCCAGTTCCACCTTGGCCATCAACAAAAAACACTCGTGGTCGAGCATGCACCACATGGTCCATTATTTCATCAAATCCTGTCCTCTGTTCAGCATTCAGTGTGTCCACAATTTTGAGGTCATCTTCACCAAACCCAATTTTCAATTCTTCGTTCAACTCCCTATAATAGTCTCTTGAGGACATTTCATCTGCAAGATTGAGAAAAAATGGCTATCACAAATAGCACAACAACGAATAAAGTTTTAGAATCATATGTCTGTCCTCAGTGCATTAACATGCGCTTAAATAAACCTCTTCATGGGTCTGAAAATGAATTTAGTGCAGAAACGTGCAAAATTATACAATCATTATAGAATCAGTGGACACATGCAGCCATATTGGACTGTGCTTTGTAGCTTTGTAAATTATACAATCACCATAGAATCAGTGCATATTTGTAGCATTAAAGACATGTTTGATAAAATTATTGACACTCTGAATACACAATGCACGGGCACAGACTTTGGCTGGTACCACAGACAGTTGCAGATATTATAAGCCTAAAAACTGTGGATGATTTTTCTGTTAGGCATGCAAAAAATGCCCCAGTAGAGTTTGACATCTTTATCGATATAAATTCGAGCACCATCCTATAGAATCATTAGGCCCCTTTGAGAATGCGAGATTTTTTTGGTCTTGGACTGTCTTTTACAGGTGTCGATTTATATGTGATTCCTGGCTAATTTCCGTGTTTCAAAGAAGGACTTACAGTGTTATGAAAATCCTAAAAGTAGAAGCGACAAATGTGAGGGCAAACTGTTAATTAAATTTGTGTTTTTCAAACTCTAATCCATATACGGTCAGACTGTTAGTATTTTATTTACGCTCCAAATAGCAGAGTGATGTACTATTACTGTGTATGTAGCAATTTAATAAACAACATCAGCAGCAGCAACGCGGTAAAGTTCAGTGCAAAAATTATAGGAATTTACATGGAACTGTTTAGCTTCTTATGAAAAGCATAAGAAACATGGAAATAAAATCCCGTGTTGGAAAGAGGCCTAAAAACGGAAAGAAACTGGTACCCCATGAAACAAATTGAAAGAAACGCTAAATGTCAGACATGGGCATGTGACAATTAAATGCACATAATTTTATTTTTTCTGCAAGCATTATGTTTTGCATTACCTAACTCCTCTAGTTGAGGAAGTCCGTAGTCTCTGATTTCCTTGCCCATAGAAGTGAGGTGATAGGAAAAATCTCTAAGCAACATCTGCTCGACCATTGCCCAGCTGTTGGTAGCCCAACGAAAGTCCTCAACCATTGGTTCATAATACTTGTAATATAGAGCACGGGCATTTGCACACTCACAGAAAGCCAAAATCGTAGCATACAACCTCCTGATATCACACGCCATGCTGGACTCTGCAACCTCTGCCAAGCAATCATCAAGAGTCTTATCTGTCTCCACAAAACCCATTGTCTCACAGGCCTCCCTGAACGTCTCATATGTGACACCCCGATGTGTCCTAAGGTCCACGTAAGAAGTAGGACCTTTGACATTGTTCAAGAGCACACGAAGGTAATACCTCTCACCCTCTACAGGGTGTGCATGGACCAACCTCCCGATCTGAATCCTTTGTTTCCTAGGGACCCACTGCTTCTTGGCTTTTATCCACCTAAAGTGCTCAGGGAATTCTCTATACAAATATTAGACAGCTCCTGGATTTTCACGGTTCGTCCAGAAAAATTTGTCAGCATGGACCGTTGAGACTTCTCCCTCTGAACAATCTCATTTATATCCTCATTAGGGTTAAAAGCAACCATATGCATTCCAGGCATATGAACCTGTATTTGCAACACTGGGGGAGACATAGAATACAGAGGGAAACCGAAAAGCCGACAGCAAGCTACAGGTGCAGTTATCATTGTTGCATTTCAGTAATTTTTAACCTCATTAATGTCAACACCATCACCCTCGCCACGACAAACTGCAAATGATGCCATATCATGACCTTTGTGAATGTACTTATAAAGATACTTGCAAGATTTTATACTGCAACATATCTCGACATTAATGTGACAGTTGTACCTCATTAGTAGCTCTAGGTTGTAAGGGACAACCCACCTATTGTCCAACTCCTTTCCCCTCACAGTCACTACCTACCCATCATCTCTTCTCCTATAGACAGGGTAAGAATCTTTTCCCTGCTGCATAACCTGACAAAACTGGCGAGGATACCGAAAACAACATTCTCCATTAACCATGCACGGGCAATCTGGTCTCATCTTCCCACAAGGCCCATGCATCATATGACTGCACACAGGTCTGCAAATATGAACTTGTCGTAGTCATCTAGAGTTCGCACTTTGCTTCCTGGTTCCATGACGAGCAAGAAGTGTTCATGTGGGAGACCTCTCTGCTGAAACTCAGTGACATGTTCCCACGCTGCTACTTTTCCAAGACTGCCCTTTTTTATCAAGAAGTCATGAAGGTCAATTAGCTTTGCCAGTAAACACACACTACCACATCAGGACGGTCTTGTGGTGTCTGACCTGGCAGCAGCTCTGCCGTTACCTCATCCCAATATGGGTTGCGTGTCATTGTAATGAAGAAATCCGGCTTGCCAAACCTTGTCACCAAGGTCATAGCATCCATGAATCTGGCATGAACATCACGGTCACTCCCATGGAAATCCTTTGATAAAATAACTCACTTCCCTGTCTCGGCACCACGTGTTTCGCCAACGGCAAGCGTATCTAGGAGACCCTGTTATGCAAAAATGATATGTCATAGTTAAGCAGGGCTGACGAACACATAGAATGATGGTCACCATAAATGTGGCACCTTATAAAGATCTGCCCGAATGATATTTTGGTGGAGTGGGTTCGAATACCAATCCAGCCGCATTGACTCAACCTTGACATACATATCAACCACCCACTGTTGGAACAAACGGCCTCTGTAATGGATAACATTAAATTCCTCAAGATGTATTTGAAGGTCGTAACAGCAGTATTCCCTCGAGCTGACATGTATTCGTGATTCACCGACCTCTGTTTAGACAAAATGTAACACAATATGATTATGGCATTTAAATTAGTATAATAATATTTTTGAAATACACAGTTATAAAAGACCTTGCCCATGTGCATAACGATCGATGACATCCACACTATCATGCACATCATCGGTGTCTATCATATACATCAAAACAAATTGTCATTATGGAACTATAAAAAATAATGATTCAGTACACGTAATGAGTTAAACCTTGATCGTGCTGTATGACACCTTGGTCTCCATCATCCAAATTAAGAGGTGGGCCGTCAGCTACAATATTGCATGATAAACAAATGAATATTATGAAACAATACCAAAATATAGCAGAAACTCGGTGCATAAGTTGGATTAGAAAAACTGTACTCTGCTTCTTGCTCCTTGTTTTAGACCACTTTGCCTTGACGATGGGTGTGTCCCTATATAAAATGTTTTTATCCTGCCATCCGGTCTCTCCACCAGGGAAAAACAATGGATATCCCAATGGATCATAACACCCATGGTACGCTCGGATATAGAATGGCCTATCTGATTTACCATAAACAACAACACTCCAGTTAAACCTGTGCTCCGGATCATTCCCATCCATCCATATGGCAGCCACCTGCTCCTTGGCAGGTGCATTAAACCTCCATTGATCAACAGAAATTGTTGTATTCAAGGCGATGGTGCACTCTTGCAAATTTTCCATTGTGCCTAGTGACTTAAAACTCTAAACATATGGATTGATCTGTAGGATGGCCAATATTTTTCGTATCAAATCACCGTCTAGCTGAGGAGATCTCTTAGTCCTATGGGCAATAGTATCATCTGTGTCATAAAAGTACAGCTGCATGTG
The DNA here is from genome assembly GCA_030272315.1 of Paspalum vaginatum. Lineage (NCBI taxonomy): Eukaryota > Viridiplantae > Streptophyta > Magnoliopsida > Poales > Poaceae > Paspalum > Paspalum vaginatum. The sequence goes on from CM059016.1 coordinate 49,026,786, forward strand.
ACGAGGACCTTTCTCACCAGGTGCCAGCTGATCTAGCCTGTGATAAATCTAACCGTGGGCCTTAAACGTGTAGACCCCAGTGCCCTTCGCGGTAGCGAGTCTCCGTTCAAGGGACACACCAAAGCTGGTAAAGGAGAAGTGTGAGTTGAAGTATCTGATATTTCTATGGAAGTATTTTGCATCACGATCTGTCTGGCCCTCGAACAACCTGCAAAGCTCATCTGGCACTGTTTTCCTACATATGCTAACCTACCCTTTACGGCAATAGAATGTTGGGCCTTCACCAGGGAACCGCTTTGCGTTGCCAAATTTACAATTTGGTACCTTCTTCAGCACAAGATGCCCCTTTGGAAGTTTCTTATATACAAATTCAAAAAGGGTCAACAATTGACTCTTGGAAACCGGGTTATCTGTAACATCTATATTGAAAGTCTGCGATGCAAAATGAAATAAACATGGTGTCAAAGTACAGAATTGTCTGTTATTCAATTGTTAGTATAATGGTCCACCATTGAAATCACCATGCACATGTTACCTCTGTCATTGAAAACCCTAGCCTCAGCATCCTCATACATGTCAGCATCACCATCATCCAGACCTTGATTGTCCAAATCCTTTTCTATAAAAAAAATGCACACAACAACTTGAGAAAAAACATAAAGGCATATGATGCATATGCCAAACAACTGGTAATATCTACAAGTACCCTCAACCCCATGCATGGGATCATCTGGCTCCCATAGGGCGGAGTTGAACTGGTTCTGAACTCCACGAAGGCCACCACGGGTCATCCATGTAGATGGTCGTGAACAGTGTTGAGTCAGTGCACTTTGCGGAGTTGCATTGTGGCCGATTTCTGGTAAAGAACCTACTTAATGTGTAAAATGTAAACATCAAAAGAATCGACGTATACTTTTTATGATTATTGCAGTACCACACAGAGCAATGGTTTTATAAACAACATGTATTTTTTATGATTAGTGCATTACCTTTCTTAGTGGAGTCTCTGCGTGCACGCATCTCCATTGATCTAATAACCCTATCATGCTTTGCATCGACCGATAACCGAGAATGTCGTTCCCTATCTTTCTCACTCTTACTTGCAGTACATGGTTTGTTGTCGCTTGCACCATTCAAAACTATAATAAGAAAACATTGGCGTGGAGTTGTTACTATGCAGGGCAGGTGCATCCTCCAATATTTATGCGGTGCATTTTTATAATTACCTGCACTTGTCATAGTAGGAAACACAACATGTGTGCCATCCCCCATATTTTTGGACCCGGTGGCAAAAGGCCTCACATACAAATCATTTCTATGTAGCCAATCATCATCACCAACTCCATCACCTGGTTGATTGTTATAGAAACAAATATCATATTAGGGCGAAAACCCGTGCTGTCATGTTGTAAGAAATGATCAATTAAGATGGATTGTACAATAGGCATGTCGTTGGATAGGTCCAACGTGGACCTAGTCATCTCGTTCCTATAGTTTCCAGCAATGAATACATCATGGTTAGGCAACTGGGGACAGATTTTCATACCCTTTCTCCTTTGGTAGCTAGCTCTTGCCTTAGCTTGTATTTCTTCTTTCTTCTCCTCTGGTAAGCTTGCATAATATCCCCTTGCCATTTTCCTATTACGCTCTTTAACGCTCATCGCAACATCCTCTATAACAAATTCCCAAAAAAATGTATTGAAGTTATCGGCATTGTTTACACAACAAGTTAGTGTTAGTGTCTACTTACCTTGCTCATCAATAACTGTGTTGGTGATATCTCCAAGTGGTTTGCGTAAAGATTGTGATCGAACAACAGTCGGAGGAGGCTTCATATTCTGAAAAAACATAAATGCAATGAAGCTACAACATAAATTCAATTATATGCAGCGCCAATTATCTCAGATGATACGGAAGATTTGCAAAATAATAGGAATTTGCCTTAGCCCATTTTCTTCTTTCTTATCCTCTGGTAAGCTTGCATAATTTTCGCTTGACATTTTCCTCTTAGGCTCTTTAACGCTGATCGCAGCATCCTCTATATTAAATTCCAAAATAATGTATTCAAGTCATGGGCATTGTCTACACAACAAGTTAGTGTTAGTGTACACTCACTTGGTTCATCATTAACTGCGTTGGTGATATCTCCAAGTGGTTTGCGTAAAGTTTGTGATCGAACAACAGGCTGAGGAGGCTTCATATTCTAGAAAAACATAAGTGCAATTAAGCTACAATAGAATTTCAACTATGCAGCTCCAATTATCTACACTATAAACAAAAGATTTGCAAAATATCAGGAATATGCACACACCGAATAACATTCACTCAGCAAAATACTAATGGCCAAAACCCAAGCACGTATTCACACAGGCGCCAATGCGCCTTGAGCCCTTGAGTACGCTGAATTCACATCCGTGGATTTCATCGAACATATTTGAGCCGGATTTTTACCACTTGAGGCTTACCGATGACTGCAGATGATGCCCCTAGTGGCTGGCGCCCTTGTCAGCGATGTGCCTGATGGTTGGGATGGCGGTGCGGACGCTGGTGTCATCGGTGACGTTCTGCTATCGTTGAGGGGCATGTTGAGGTCGGTGTGCTTCCCTTCGAGGTCCATAGTGGCGAACCTTGTGCCGGCTCCTAGTGGCCGCGCCAGGTGGGCAAACGGCACATGGCACGCGGCGTGCAGTGGTCGGGCGTAGGGGGCGATGGTCTCAGGAGGCGCTGGTCTGCCGTGGGTTACATGTGGATGAACGCGATGTGCGGTGGGCGGATGCAGGGGCCGATGGGCTCAAGAGATGCGCTCGGTGGCCGTGGGTTGGCCGCAGGAGAAAGGGGCACTCCGCAACGGTGGACAAACGTGGCGTGCCCACATGAGGCAGCGGCGCTCGGTGGCCTAGGGCTTGGGCGTAGTAGGCAGGGTTTGTCGGTGGTATGGGGTTAGGTGCTAGGCAGGGGCGGTCGACAGCCTAGGCTTGGGCGCAGCAGGCAATAGGTAGTTTTGGAAGGTTATTTTTGATCCACAATTTTCACCGATCAATCAAGGTGGGTATAGTGTAGAAATCAGGTGTAAAAAAGCAATGAAAGAGTGAAAACATTTTGCAACTATTGGTTTTGGGCCTTTTCACCCCTTTCTAACACTTTTGAGCCTGCGCAGTGGGCCCAGTGTGATGGGGTATAGGTTGGCGTTCGCAGGTAAAAAAGGTTTAGCAAAAACTCACTCTTTTATAGTGTAGATAAAACCTCTGAATAAAATCTTTGACCGGTTCATTCATTCTTTGCTTCACACATGCAAGAGGAACTACATCATCAAAGTTGCTACCCATCGGAAAGATGTAGTATTTGTTCTTACATGTGTACTTGACTGGAGCCAGTATGCAAAGTCTCTTCTCCTCCCAATGTTCCAACGGAGGGATCTGGCTTTTGATGAATCTTACCCTTTGGCTGCAGGTGTTGTAAGACATCGATGACCCAACTATCGACAGCCTTGGTCCAGATGCTAGACCATTGGTCGGGAGATTGAGAAATCCTCTTATTGATATCCTGTCATAGAGCATGTGTCCTTTCTAGTGAAGGCTATGCGAAATTACTATCTCCCAAGGCACCCACTATCTCCACGTTGTTGACTCTAATGTGGTGGTTGTGGGAGAAAGCGACTCATTGGAGGACTCCCATGCCCAACTTCTCCATGCACTCATCGCCCTCTATTTAGGAGTCAATGTGTGCTTCGTGGGCATAGCAATCTTTGCTCCCCTTCATGGTTTCTCGGTCAGCACTAGTGTCCTAGAGTTGATTTGGAGATGGTTGGTTGTGAACGATGCTGGAGCTGCATCCAGCTCATCATCACTCAGCTTGTCCCGGTCGACTTTATTTTTTTGAGTGGTAGGAGGGGGTTGCTCTAGTGTAACTCTTGTTGTTGGGGCAGAGAGCATCCCACTCCTTAGTCATGAGACATCCTTGAGAGTCGGTGTCAGGGAGAACCCTTGTTACCATCCATCATGATTGATGTAGTCGTAGGTGCATTGGGTCCCACTGGCGTGCTATAAGATGTGTTGTCATAGAAAGCCAATGGGAGACTAATGGCAATGGGAACACACATGGAGTCAGGATCATGTCCTCTTGAGCCAGTTCAAATCACCTTTTGTGCATGCCCGGTGTAGTTGGGCGAGCGTACCACCTAGTTTGACCCTACAGCTAGGAAAGTTATGGTGAGTCGTCTTTTGCTGGCCTACAAACACACAAAGAGATGATGAACTTTTACACGGAGTCAATGCCATATCGACTCCCAAGGAGTCAATGCGCGGGAGAATTTATTAATAATGCATGTAACAGCGTAGTAAATAGCGGTAGAAAACTTTGTGGAGTAAATCACATGATATCTCCAAAGCAATGCATCTATAACATTCTAACACTTTGACTAGAGGACAAACCCAAATAGTCGGCTGGAACTACCTAAGAAGGGCCAAATCTAACTAGCTGACTGGAACTTCCCTAATGTGGTATTAGGGCCAAACTAGGACACATGCCATAATGCATCATGATAAATCACAACATCATATGAAAAGCGGGGTGCACAATAGAGATAGAGCACAAAGTCATCACAAGTAAAATAAGACGTAAGCAAGCTAGCGTAGTCGACTTGCCTCTTGTCGATGGACTTCATGGACACACCTCAAGGTATAGATCTATTAGCATATCCTAGCTATCTCGTATTCATGTGCATGAATAGAATCTGATAAGAAGCTCATGGCAATAAAGCATAGAGATGATGATAGAGCCTCAAATTAAACTAGATCTAAACATGGAGTTAACTAGTAAACCTTGCCATAAAAAATGCTTTATTACAAGGTCTACCATGCACAATGCAAACACTATGGCGCCCCAATAGGCCCATACGAATCTATTAAGGTGTCATGGCACTTACCTAAAGAAAAAAAACCTAGAACATGGGTGGCGATGCAATGAGTTATTGATGGATTGTTTATCCCTTTTTCATTACACGCTATGTACATCTATATAATCCCAAAGGCTTGCTACTAAAGGAATCTAACTATCCTATTAGACAAGTAAAGACAACTTTGATACTAACTGGGCCTCTCCGGTGGCCCAAGCCTTAAAGATCTGTTCCTCTCTACAAACAGGTGGCAGGCACTCCACACTTCAAAGGGTCTAACAAGACTTACATGGTCCACACTTACAAAGATGGTGCGAGTAAGCATTGACTACATAAGATATGCAAACCTCAACTCTCTGAAGGCTGCCAATGCAACACACACTACTGTGAAGGCCAGGAGGTAGGGAGCAGGTGTGTGTCTATGTGAGACTACAGAGTCCAGAAGTGGCGACAGTTTTGTGGCTCTGTGTGTAGGCGTGCTAGCCTCGTTTGTTGAGGACCTAGAGTGCGCCAGGCTACGGCTTGGGCGTAGGAGCAGAGCATGGAGTTGTGTGTGGATTTAGTTTTATGTTGGCCTTGTTGGGCCTTTTGGTGCCTATGCTATTTATGTACTTTGGGGCCTGTGAGTAACCCACAGGCGGGAATCAAAACCCGCTCTGCACCTACCACTATTTGGGTCCTCTAACCCACAGACATAAGTAGCCTCACCCTAGTCCCAATGGGTTCAAAACCCATGGGGATCTGCCCTGGATCCTTCCCACTGACATCCTATTGCTACCAAATCCTAGCTGATTTAGGATCATTATAGGGTCGATTGATGTGCTTAATCGGTCACCCATGCAGAGGCGGTTTTTATTGTATTGGTTGGCCCGACGATGTGCTATGTATCTTTAGATAGAAACAAATTTAGGGTTTGGGTTTGGGTTTGGGTTGATAGACGTGCCGTCCAAGTCTCCGGACTATAAATATGTAACTTCTGTTTACGGTAAACATGATGGCATACATTCCCAGTAATGTGTGTCTCGCCACCACCCTAAGTACATCACTTCCCCTATTCTAGGGTTTTCAAAGTAAGTGTCATGCTACCTTAATGTTCTCTCTAGTAGATCATGTTGGTTGTTTGGTATCTTGCGATTACCATGGTAGATCTTGTACTAGACGTTGTTGTTGGCTAGATTTACCTAGTTATCTCGTGTGCTATCGATCTACTTCTTATTTTATGTTTCATACTATAAATCGGTTACATACAGCTAGGTGTACATAGCTTGCCCGGTTGCTACAATCCAAGATATGCGCTGCAACATATGCATACAACAACTCAAGAGATCCATATACACCTGGCAGCTTGCTTTACATGTCCTAGATGTGTTTTCTGTTCTAGATAAACTTCTTTGGAGTTTTGGGGTTGTATCAATCTAGGATAGTTGATCATCTAGATCATGCTTTAGGCAGGTTTAATACCTTCTTGTCATACTTCATGTTTATCTATACTAACCCACAAGAAGAAAATAGATGAGCTGATCAGTTAAGCCATCGGAAGCAGATCCACACAATCTGGCTATAACTTAATATTTGTTTGTCTTGTTGTGCAATCTGCAGGATGATTCTCCGACAATCACAACACTCATCACATCCTCCCAGGCTAGAAGGTCAAGCCAAGTGGCATGCTTTGGACTACCATCCTTGGATCATCCCCATCGCTCGGGGCCGATCGGAGCCGCGTCATAGGAAAGGAGATCATAGCAGCAGCGTGATCTCCTAGCTCCTCATGTGTTGGCTGTCGTACGACTGTCTGCTGGTTTTCTCAACAACTCATCCCTACTCCTTTGAGGTGCTTGTTGCCATAGTCCATCATTTTGTAATACCTCGGCCCACTGGTGTTCTTATTTCAGTTTGTTGTGGCCCATGTGTCATTCTGATAGAATTATTCCCACCTTGGTTGTCTATGTAGCTTCAAGCCAGCTTATAAGTCCTTGTATTCCAAATGTATCACCTCTGGGTTAACCCTTTTACCCAAAGTGAGACGAAAGTGTAAGAAAGGTGGTATGGGTATGCAGGCCCACCTCTCAGAAGGGATGGACAAGAAACAGATTTTAGAGTGGGGCGTTACGGATGATATCAGAGATATGTTCCTTTACTACACATGGACATATGTGTCCGCCCATGGAGGGGACATGATACTGCCATGGTGCCCAGGGGAGATCCTAAGTATTTGTCTACCATGGAAGTAGTAAGCTGCTGAGGGCGCAGCTCTAAAGGAGGGGAGAATGTTATACCCTAGCCTATTAGCATTCTAGTTTTGGCCCATTGTGGTCGATTTGTTCTTCTGATGGAATTAGTCATGCCTTGGTTGTCTATGTAGATTCGAGCCATCTTATAATCCTTTGTATTCCAAACATATCACATCTAGGTCAACCTTTTTACACAAAGTGAGGACAAAAGTGTAAGAGAGATGATATGAGTATGTGGGCCTGCCCCTCGGAAGGGCTAGGTCAGAAGTAGATTTTGAAGCACGAAGTTACACATTTGCACCCCTAGGACTTTCAAAGTTCATCAACGAACTTATTAATTTCAAATAGTCCATGTGGTCACTCGACCATCAAAATCAGATGAAGCACACTAAGCACTAGGCTTAGGGTCCATTTTCCTTACACCTACCTTGGCTTTTTATGTGAGATGAACAATTAGATGTTGCGATGGATTGAATAATCCATGAGGTATTTTTTTTCCAGATTACATACAAGCACTAGTATCCTTTTCCCCAACTAGCATAGAGTTGTCTTTAAAAATAGCTTATATTAGCTAGTGCTTCCACACATCTTCATGGAGGCATCCACAAAACATTGCATAGTAATCATGGCCCTTCAACCTATTTAGCTTTTATGTCTTCACATTCATTTAGCTCTTCTCAAGCCCATAGTGTAACCATGAAGGATTTCCATTTTTTCACCCACCTCCTCACTTATTTATTTTCCTTATGTTTAAGACAAAATAGGGTGCTTGGTTTATCACACCCTTTAGTGGGCTCAAGGATTCGTCGATTACAAATTTGTGCTAAGCCTCTTCTATCGTTTAGATTATCTTTTGTTTTTAAAAGAAACCCACGCACAAGCCTATTGCATGGCATCAATGTTGTTCATCAGTAGTGCCATAGCATAGAGCAACTTCTTAATCCACATATGTCAGTCTAGTTGTGCCACACTCCAAACCTTCAAACCCATTTGCAGTTGGGACCAAACTATATAGCTTATTATAAGGAGTTTTTGCCAACCTAGATGCTTCAGTAGTCCCTTCCCGACAATAATATCCTTCTTGAAGGTGTTCTTATACTACCTAAAGGTGTGGTTCCAAGCTAAGGTAGGAAACATATATGGAAATCAACAAGTAGCACATCTTCCCACCAAAAGCAAGGCAAGAAAGAATCCATGTCTGAACCAAAGATCAGACATGTCAAATTTCCATGGAATGTCCATATAGAAAAATACCATATAGTCGAAGAAATCATGGATGCACTACACAAATCAAAGGTTGAATTTATTCTTCTTGTAATAGTCGCACACTTCTACTCTTATTCAGAATTATTTTAACTCATCCATCAAGCATATTAGCATCCAAACTAGGTATGATGAGGCACAGGATTATAAATTCACATTGCATGCATACAAAGACAAGAGGGAAGGTTGTTGGGAATTCCAAAGACAAGCCCTCTAGAGTAGGATATGGTGGTTCCACTAAGAGGTGTGAAGCCATTGGTTGCCATCCCAATGTGAACACTCCTCACATCCCTAGAAAAGTATGCATCAAATATGTCTAGAGCCTTTCATATGCCTCACCATGAGAAGGGTAATCTACCACTTTGTCGTTAAATATTACATAATCTTTCTTTATGCCATCTTATGTGCCAAGCAGTTCTCTTTGAGATCAACAACCTTTTCACTCGATGTGTAAGAGGCATGCAACAAAGTTAGTTATGGCCAACTTTTTTACTCACCTTTTTCTGCATCAACATCATGATGTCAACGTACCATATGCATGAGAAAGAAAACTTGGACTTAGTGGCCTTGAGATAGGTCACATAAGCTAGGGATGTCACTATTGTGTGTTCAGTGTAGTGGCTCTTTCAAAGGTTTGAGTGCCTCAAAGAGCATTTTAACCTCTATTATAGGCAAATCCTCATGATATAGGTCAATCTCTAGCTATATAGCATGAAGCATCTCATCCTCCAAAATCATCGCTAGCCTTGTCATCCTCTTCCACTTTGACTACATTTTCAAGGTGTGACTTACTGTTGTGCACCCAACACTCATAGCTTTGCATGAAACGCCATAGTGACACCGGTCTCTAGTGACACCTTTTTCTTGACACGAAATTTCATATTTGGCACTTGTTGTATGGGCACCTCACCTCATCAGTAGTTGACAAAGAGAACGCATGATTGATAAAATCCTCAGTCTTGACCAACCACTCATTTAAGTGAGCTCTACTCTTTTCCTAACCATCATATACATCCATCGACGGGCATTACACATACTTGAGGCTATAGATTAACGCAAGAGTTAATCACAAGCCTCGTTCATTTCTATGTATCACATCCCTATATTAATAGGAAAAGTCATATCATAAACCCACCTTATTGTGGCCGGTAGAGTGTGCGTTTACGATGAGCATGCACTCCAAATGGCATTTTGGTAAAATAACCTCGTTATTCTCCAGATGCACCTCTGAATATGGTGCAACAAAGAACAATAGAGTTATGATGCCAAAATATCATTGGGGCCTATGTTTTGTAATACCATGCTCTATAGGCCACTCAAAGGCTTTGCAAAAAGGGACAATTTGGAACTAGCACATCTCACATACATGGTGCATGAGAGTTGTGTTGGTCCGAAATGGATGATGTGTATGCATATGTTTCTTAACCCTAATTGCGTAATTTAGGAAAAAAAGCGGTGATACCATATCAATCATATATGTAAATCAATCATCGATCCAAACATTTAACCAAGCCTATATACGCATGAGGAAATTAAATATCTCAGACTAATATTTGAATCTAAATAGTTAATTAAACAGGTGAACTCATAATATGTAAGGATATCAGCTCTCTAAAAATAAGCATATACACAAACCATGTGACAAAAATGTCTACAATTAAATACTACTAATAAAAATCTCCAATAAATCTGTGTATATAAGATTTTAGTAATAAAAATCTGAAATGGATATTTGTATATAAGTTATTTAGCAATGATTAGGTATACACTTAACTATTAATAGATTTTGACAAATTGCAACATCTAACTAAGTTATTTACTATAGATTATCTAATTAGGCAATTGTAATGTTCGTCGGCTTAACACATGATGGTTGGCAAAAATAACTTAAATAACATGCGAACTAACCGTTGGCATGCATGCTCACTTGTCCTTCCATGGAGAAACGATGGGCTTGAGGGAAGTATGTGAGGGCAGTAGTGGGGAAGTATGGTCGTAAACACCGTGATGGGGAAGATCGGGAGGTGACCATCGGCGTCAGGGGCCAACAATCACCGCAGGTTGGTGCCCAGTGGCACAAGACAAGGCAGATGGCGTGCAGCAACATAGGGTGGCGGCGGTGGTGCGCAGGGCTCGGGGGCTACAGTAACACGTGGCAGCTCTGGGCGACGCCGGCGGTGGTCAACGGCGTGTTGTGGCTTAGTACAATGGGTGGCTGCCCAAGGCGGGATGGTGTGGTGGCTCAGGGCAGTAAGAGAGAAATATAAAGGGGAGAGAGGAAACCTTTGGACATGTGGATTATCCCAATTTATTTTAGCTGCACCCACGAGCTGATGAAGGTTAGCAATAACCCAAAACCCTAGCCTCGTAAGTTGTCATCACATTGATTTACTTTCACGGCTAGCCCTATTGCCAACCAAAGTTATGTTTATTTTCACCGGCTGTCTATCAAGCCAACGAAAGTTCTGTTGGCACATGTCCTGTCCAAATATCACAAACGTGAAGTCCTCCTATGCCATGTACTCTTGCTTCGAGATCGATCAACCAACGCTGGACTGTCCGGCGGCGTTCACCGAATTGTCCGGTAACGTCGTACTGTCCGGTAACGCCAAACTGTCTGGTGAGCTCCTGAGAGCTCGGGTAGATCCAGATCCAATCTCCCTAGAGGGACCCCATCAGGGAGAAGAGATCGTAGGGTTGCTCTAGGATCGGCAGGCCACCTAGAACGCCCCCAAGTCACTGTCGAGACGCAAAGAGAACAGCAAAGGAGATTGGAAAAGTAGGCCAAAAGAGCTAAAAGGTAAAACGATAAAAGTAGATTGATTTGGTTCGATTGTGGTCTCTCAATTTGCCGTGGTCCTTTATATTTATAGAGAGAGATGGTCTTACCCCTTTTTACAAGTCAAGATCTATCCAAATCACATGCAAACTGTGGACTCTACTTGGACTCGGTTTACTGGACTGTCCAGTAGCGCCTATCAGATAGTCCGGTGCTACCGGATTGTCTGGTCCCATGCACTGGGCTGTCCAGCGTTATGTAGCCAGACTAGCCTTGCCACTTTCGGTTCTCAATATATGCCCCCTGGCTTTTGGCGAAGGTCCTAAGCCAAAAGCAATCTCTCGCACCAAAAACATCCGAGGGCGGTGATTAACATAATACATCGGCCATATATTATGCTAAGGGCGATAAGAACAATTATCGGCCATAAAATTTGACTAAATCAATGTGACCCTGAAATAATCTTCTTGGGCCTCCATACCTGCTCAGTAGCACCTACTTCCTTCACAGGCACCATCACCTCTACTTGTCGTTCCATTGATTCCTGTCGACGCAAACGCTGAAACATTCTCTTCTGAGTATGAGATAAGTCTCAAGGACACAACTTCCTGTAGACAGATCCTTGCGCACTTTTCTTTACCTGCACATCTGGAACAGCATGTGCATCCTTGACCAGATTGTCATGAACCGGTCGTTACAATGCTCCATAAAAAGATATAAAATAGGATATTGAAAATACGGATGCAACCACATATTATCATAAGAAAAAGGCAGGGAATAATAAACATATGGCTTAGACCACGGTGAAATTGATCGTAGAGGATAACACGCTGAAATAGAAGAATTATTCATTGAACTTGCACATTAGCCATACGCGAAGAACTCAAAGCTACACAACATGGTCGGCCCTTCTTCTTGGCATCCCTTTCCTTCTGATACTTAGCCAAGAGTTCTGATAAACTCAGCTTTCCTCTGCCTTCAGCCATGGAGCTACCTCCAGACGTTTTGGAGGCACCGGACAGTCCGGTGACAGGCACCAGGCACCAAATAGTCTAGCGAGGTGCACCGAACTGTCTGGTGGCTTCGCAGACCCATCTGCCTCGGTCTAGGCTTGCCCCCCGAGCCTCAATGCTCTCTGCATCGGTTGTGTGCTGATGGTTTTCGAGGCCTCTGACCTCTCAATTCCGTTGATAACATTTTTCCCCTAAGTTGATTCTGTTTGATGAGGCCGAATTAAAACATTCGCGCCCTGCAAGCCAATGGTATTCATCAGAAATGGCTATTGATCAATTTGCATACCTTTAAAGGTTAGGTGCTTATCATCTATTGCTGCCTGAATCTACCTACGAAACACATTACAATCATTTGTCGCATGAGAAAATGAATTATGCCACTTGCAGTATGCCTTCTTTTTTAATTCATTAAGTGGTGGTATAGCATGTGACAACTTAATATTTCCTGCTTTCAGCAAGTCATCAAATATTTTATCACACTTAGCCGGATCGAAACTTAATTTACACTCCTCTTGCCGAGTTTAAGTTTGGCATCTATCTTTTGATTAGCAATATTGAAAATATTACTAGCTATAGCACAAAACTTATTATTTAGACTAACAGTAATAGCACTATCAACAACATTAGCAATCTTAGCATCTAAATCTAGAGAAACAACCATGCTAGATGATGCATCAAGGACTATGTGATCGTATACTTGAAGTTGAGTTACCTCTCCTCGTCGCTTTTCATAGCAGAAGAGAAGTCGAGCCAATTCTTCTTCTTCGCGTTGCTTCTTGAGCTTTTCATCCTCCTCAGCTTGTATTCTCTGATCCTCTCCTCGCACTATTGCCGAACGTCTTTTGGAATCTCCTCCAACTTGAGCTTGACAATGTTGTCGGCAGTTATATCACTTCTGTCAGTCTTCTTACCACCGGCCATGGTAGCCGATGTTTCTGCCTTTTTGTTCCCCAGCGGAGTCGCCAAAAATATATTGGCACCTGTCCTGACCAAATATCACAAACGTAAAGTCCTCCTATGCCGCGAACTCTTGCTTCGGGATCGATCGGCCAATGCTGGACTGTCCGTCAGCTTGCGCCGGACTGTCCGGTGAGCTCCTGAGAGCTCGGGTAGACCTAGATCCAATCTCCCGAGAGGGACCCCATCGGGGAGAAGAGATCGTAGGGTTACTCTAGGATCGGCATGCCACCTAAAACGCCTCCAAGTCGCTGTCGAGACGTAGGAAGAACAGCAAAAAAGATTAGAAAAGTAAGACAAAAGAGATAAAAAGTAAAACAATAAAATTAAATTGATTTAGTTATCGGCCGTGGCCCTTTATATTTATAGGGAGGGATAGTCTTACCCTTTTATAAGTCAAGATTTATCCAAATCACGTGCAAACTTCGGACTCGTGTTTACCGGACTGTCCGGCGGCACCAGACTGTTCGGTCCCATGCGCCGGACTGTCCGGCATTAGGCAGCCAGACTAGCCTTGCCACTTTCGGTGCTCAACAAGGTCTACGCTAGCTGACGAAAATTGAGCAAATTTTGTTAGTAGGCTTAAAAAATCCACAAAAGTTATGGAGGCCGACGAAAATGTAAGCATTTCCTATGGTTTAGACATGCAAATCCAAGGCGGGTGTAGAGGGTGCGAATGTTGTGAGAGGGTAATTATATCAACTTTTTTCCCTTTGTATTAAAAAATACAACTCTATCGTATGATTTATACCTGAGGTAGAATAGAATGATGTAGGCACACCTGGTCTTGGTTAAATGTTAGCATACACGGACAAGATCTTGAAGAGAATGCACAGACGGATCAGACAAGGTCTTAAACAGAAGGCGCACACGGAAGGTCTGAATGAGATACTAATATATACTTATATAGTTGAGATCCTGGGATATGCTTCTCCATTGCGTGTATCAGCTGCGCCTCTAATGTATATGTAAATCATAGGATATAGTTATACGTATACCGGGGTTCCTTAATAATCATATGTCTGGTGGCAGTTGGACTTTATTTATAGAGATAATCTGGGTGTGTCCACACAAAATCCAGATCTCATGCAATTTGCACTGCATTGCATTGCATTTGAACAAAAGAATCAAAATATGATGTACTGCTTGAACCAAAAGGACCGATTAATTGAAGTCACATGCTTTTGTCTCGTCTGTAATAGATGCTTATATGCTTAATTCCAGCCAATACACATTAGTAATCACTCAATTGTAGTTTAGCACTAATTGGACACAATTTATTGCTTGAATCAAAAGGGCCAAGTAATGGATGTCAGACGCTATTCAGCTATTGTTTGCTGTAAATTTTCATTTGCCGAAATGTCTACATCTCAATAGTAGTGATCACACAATTTTAGTTTAGCATTAATTAGGCACATTACCACCAATTAACTTAACACGCTACGTTATCTGTGATCTCTAGACTTCCAATTATGTGGATGAACTGGATCATAATCAAATATCTTGGACATAAATCATGAGGTTTAATTAGTATTGGTGTACATCCATAAATGGTAGGTGTATTATGTGGCCGGTCATAGAATAACTTGTTCTATGGCCGCCTAGGCCTATAATTGTTACAACTGTAAAAAAATATACAAAAAAAATATGATTCATTTGTGCAACAGTAACACATGATGGCATTTTACATCATGTGTAAGGAATAGCTTGGCGGGGGTGTACTAGATCCCAGCATTATTATTGTAAATTTCCATTCAATTATAGAGCAGGTCATAAAGTACTGTTTTCATATAGTTCATAATACAATTTCTATAACTTACTACTCCCTTTCAAAATGTTTGTATAGTTAAGGAACACTAAAGATAAAAAAATTATTCCCTTATTAAGTACATAAAAAATCTTAATGGTTTATCACATCCTTATTTCTATTGCTTTTATCTAGAGAATGTGAATGGATTTAGTGGTTGCATTGCCGAAGGGTACAAGGGTACAGAGTTAATGATGCTTTAGAATGTGAGAACTACAACTACTTTGATAAAAACAATTGAATCATAGATCTTCAAACATTGTGAAACTGAGGGTGAGTAACATATATATTATGATAAATTATGTTAGTCATGAAAGGTATGTTTTAGAGACTCCTGTTGACATTTGAAAATTCATCTATTCGTGCCTGCGGAGTATTGTAAATTTGTATGCGTTTCCTTTGGTCTAAGGAAATAAAGTTTGCTAATAAAAAACTTGGCCGCCATTTAATTTTATTCTAAATCTTGGTAAAGCCAATAAAATCTAGAGCGGAACTCTCTACGGTAAATAGCAAAATTATGCAAAGCTTCAATGAAATGTCATATAAGTCCAGGTTTTTGTTTACCATAACTTTGGCGTTACCCGGATCTTGGACCTACAAAATTTTAGTTTGACAGTCATGTTGGTAAAGAACTGTTTCGCCCGTTTCAAATTATAAGTCATTTGATTTTTTTTTTTTACACCAAGTTTTACTCTTCAATCTTATTAAAAAATTTGGGGTTCAAATCATGCTTAAAGTATATTTTGTAGTACACTAAATCATAATGAAAATAAATGAGTTATGAAATTATTGAATATGGCCGGTAGATCAAACTTGGTGTTCTGCACCTATAATTTGGAAGGGGGTGTAATTAATAATGTATAGGCCAATCATATGCCAGGCCAAGCATGTATAGCTGGCTTCATCGTACTATCATCACAGACAATATATACAAATAAATTATTCTGCCAACTTGAGCTCAGCATTCTAGCACCATCTGTAACCATGTAACTGGTTAGCTCATAGCCTCATCTATAAATAAGCCCTCGTCCATCACTCTTCAGGCACAAGTAAGACAGTAGGAAAGGAAAGTGATATCCTAGGTAGCCATGGCCTCCTATTACGCAATGGCTCTGCTTTGCATGCTAGCCTTTTCCATTTCGGGGGTAACTGCACTCGATGACAACGTGCTGCAAACCACCCTATACATAAAACAGTCGTTTGCCCAAGACCAGAGATCCGGGGGAACTGATATCGCGATAATCAATTGGCCTATCAAGGATGGGCCAGGTGCTGCTGCAAATACCATCGGCCATGCCGAGGGCCTGACGACCCAAGCTGATCCAGCCAAAAAGCCTTTCTGGGTAACCATCATGGACATGGTATTCGAGGATGGAAGGTAAGATGAACATATATACCCCCCTAGCTAACATAATTACTAGTGCATCCAGTGATATTTAATATTTTAGATATATGTGCATGTTCATCATATATCATATATATCATTGCATCTGGTGTTTGAAAAGAATACTTTACCCTTTGTGGTTTCAATAGCTTTTGCCATCATTTTGTATGAAAATATATAAACAAAAAATGTGTGATATTACAAAAAGTATGCTTTTCAAGACAACCTAAAAATAGTTAGGTTGCTTCTGATAAATGCTGCTCGTTATGCATCGTTTCTGCTCTGTAGGAACTAGAACATAGTCGATCCTTGCTGCTAGATTATTGCTCCTGATGAACTTTCTCATTATGCATGCATATTGTACTTCTTTCGCTGGACAAAATAGCCTCGCTGGATCCTCGCTTGAAGTTATGGGGCTTCATAGTTCAAAAAATGTTAATAACGGACAAGGTCAGTGGAGCGTTATGGGAGGCACTGGAGAACTTACCATGGCACGTGGTATCATCAACTACAACATAACCCAGGAAGACAGTGCCAGCAGGACCTTTGAACTATGCATTTTTGTGTACTACACTCCCCTGGAAGGCATTATGGTAAGTACCAGGGATGCGTTTTTTATCTCTTGCCATTATGGCATTATCCAATGTTTACTCTTGCGAATTTTCTCTTGCCGTTTCTAAAGCCAATTTGACATAATACATTACAATACCAATTTTTTCCTTGGACTAAATTAAATGGGCATACTCTCCCCAATTTTGAACCAATACACAACTCACTAACTTTTATATCTTGCAGCGTACATATAAATGAGGCTCCATGAATATTTTGTAAAAATTCTCCAAAAAATGGCAAATGATGACAACAATTTCTTATAAATTTTATGCAGGCTTTGGGTGACATTGGCCGTAAACCTTGAGGACAATGAATTTCAAATAAACATTTAGACGTCGTTGGTGTGTGCGCCAAGGCGAGATGGCTGCCAGATTTACAATCTGTTTTATGTGTCATCTAAAATAAACTATTCCCCTTTGTACAATGAATTACAAACCACGCATTTGGATTCCTGAGAGAATGTCGCTTGTGATTTTCAGTCATTTTATCTCATGTAATTCTCCTTGTCTCAACATATATCTTCTCATCAATAAAGTGTGCCTTCTGTGCAAAGATATTATTGTAGGAGTAAGTTTGCTTGCATTATCTTCATGTTTGAGCATTATATAGCTACTCAAATTTCCAGCAACCATAGCTATCTTGTTAAATAAGTGACTGGTTTTTAAAAATATTAAGTCCAACCGGTGATTAGGGTCTATAGCTCTAGACATGTAAAAAGCTCAGCGGACTACTACTGCAGGCGGGTTGTACATAATAACATATTTATAGCGCAGTTTCAATTTCTGTTATATTAGCTTCCTTTAGAAATATGTTTCCCCATGTCAACAGCCTTCAGAAACCTGCTTTCGCATATGTGACTTTCTCTCTAGATTCCGACAACCTTATACATATAATTCAATATGACTAATGTGAATAAGAAAATTTAAATTCTATTGACAATTTGTGAAAACCAGCCCTTTAGGTGTCAGTCTTCACCGCCTAGCGAACAAAATGTTTGAGTAAAGGGTGGATGCTGGTAGGGCTCCAACACCCTTTGAAACCAGTTTGACCCGAATCAAATAAATTTGAGAAAGTCGAATTCCTTCTCTCCCAATCCACCACAAGATGAGCCATGCATATTCAACCCGAGGTCAGAGAAAACATAACCTAAGCTCACGCCACTTATCCTTGGAGCTTGACAGAAAACTTTCAGTAAAATTCAAAGAAAATACAAGATTTGGGCTTCCTCAATTTCATCCAAACAAGCCTTTTTGAATTTGAATAGTTCAAACTCCAATCACCCCACAAAAACCCTAAGACTTTCCCTTGAAGCTAATTAAATCATCAAATTCTGTTTGAACTTAAGCAAAGTATTGGATTTTTTCAGATATTTCACAAAAATATTCAGAACCATACCGAGATTAAAATTCAGCTCTTAGCCAATTCAACCTCGCCCCACAGGCCCCTTTCATGTTTCCTTTTGCTTATTCTACATTTCCCTGGGCGTCCCAGCTGCAGCCCACTCCTTTGGTTCAGTCGCGGCCCAACCCCTGCCCATGCCAAGCTCGCGCTGCCTTGTTGTTACTGTCGTGGCAAGCCCATGCCATGCATATCCATGCATCTGCCACACGCATGCGGCATGCCTGTGCCACCACCCTCCCAAGATAATTGCCCGCAGTCATGCTGCTCCCAAAAGAATGCTCCATGTTACCGTGCATGTGTGCGCCATACCCTCATTGCGATGCCACGCACTCGAGTACGACTATAGTGCAAGATATAATTATTTAAAAGTTACTTGTATAATACTATGAATGCATTTAAGTTCTTAAAAATACAATACTATCCAAAAATTACAATTAAAGTCCATACGTAAATATGAGAGTTAGTTGAGGCAATCATGCTGACGAGTGTTAACTAGAGTTGGAGGAGCAAACACAGTCTAAGGAGTTAAAAAAGTGGAGGGGTCCCTTGCGTCATTGAGTTGCTGGGTAGAATCCACCATGGCATCATCCGGGCCTGTCACTGCCTTCCCAAGGTGCGTCACATGGGCTGATGGGCATATAGCTCCGCATGACCTTCAGTCCACGTTGTGAATTGTCATCTACTATGCCCAGTATACAATGTCCAGATGGGCGTGCCATACCAGCCCGATGCCTAGGCACGGCACGGTGAAGTTGTTGTGCCATGCCGTGCCGGCACGCAGCCGTCGGCGTCGCCCAATCACGGCACGACTGCCCTTACACAGGTCGTGTCAACCCGACGCCTCGGCACGGCACTGCTTCACCATCGCGGCACAGCTGCTCTTACACAGGTCGTGCCGTGCTGGAGGCATGATGAGCCCGGCGGTGCCGTGCCATGCCTGTCACGGATCCATGGATCCACGCAGCAGCCGCAGGCCGTGCGGGAGTGATGGCGCAGCTGGGCACGGAGAGGAGGGGGCGTGGCCTCGGACCGGCGATGGGGAGTGCAACAGCGGGCCAGAGGAGGCGACCACACCACGGTGCCAATGATGGAGAGGCCCATGCTGCACTCTTTGCCGTCGCTGATTCGAGCACGCCGCTGCCACCGTTGCTATCGCTGTCGCCGATTCACGGCGTGCTCTTCTCGGGCACTCCACTAGCACCATCGCCATGCTCCATGAGTATCGCGTGCGTGAGGCGGCGGTCCACCAGTGCAGCGCCTCGCCACACTACACGAGCATTTGCGTGCGCTGAGGCGGCAGTCGGCGACGAAGAGGTGCCCTCAATGAGGAGCACCACTGCCTGGGAGGGCTCAAAGCATCGGAGAAGAGGAGGGGCTGGGAAGGAGGCACAAGGCAGCGGTGGCTATGGGGAAAGGCGAGAGGGAGACGAGGCGGCTGGGTCGGGAATGGAATTAGGGTTAGGGGGCGTGAGCGGAGAGGGTTAGGGGCGGGGGATGCGGTTTACCGGGCTGTGCCCGTGCTTGCACCGCAGGCCGGCACCGCGTCCCAAGCACGACAAGTGCACCGTGCTAGGCCGGCATGGGCACGGTTCCTTTTTCGTTTTTAGGTATTTATTATTTATTCTAATATACCTAGCTAAATATTTTTTATTAGATTTCATTTTTTTGTTGTACACGTGCTTCAACATTGTTTCGAAGTTGATTCAACAATATGTGATATTTAACTGAACATTTCAACTAAATGAATTCAACAATTTTACTTGAAAATGTTGAAATAGTTTATCCAAAATGTTGAAGCAGTGCATTGCGAATGTTAATTAGAAATACAAAAAATCAAACACATCCATATTATTAGATCTCATTTTGTTGCATTAATTCTAAATGAGATTGTGGTTCAAACAAAGTGGAAAACGAACACGTGGTTTAAAAGAAAAATACATTTGAAGTTTAAGATTTAGATTAGATTTCGCGTACAGGTCAGCCGATCCCATGACGCCACATCTGTCCACTCGACCACCACTCGCGCATGCGCCCCCGGTCAGCCCTCCCCCACGACAGCCCATGCACCCCGCTTGTGCTCCAGTCAACATATCAACGGTTGTGGTGTTTTGCACGGATCTCAAACACTGGATGCTGTGGGACAGCAATGCCATTCGGCTTGGCCCAGGTACATATACATATATAACATTCATAGTAGAGGACGCGGCCCAGCATGCAAAGGGGCCTCAATGCACCTCGTCAAACCAGCCTGCCACCTGGCCCATGACGAAACTCTTTTAAACCTTTTTAGGCGTGCCACTAAATCATTTGCTTAGATTGACGAAACACTCTGTCACAGCAAGTGAGCCAATTCAGCCAGATTAAAATCCGGACAAGAGGAACTTTAAAGGAATGTTCCGTGGGCCCATTTGTTAGATAGGCCTAACTCCAATGTGGCAAACTGCCTAATTTACAATTAAAAACTTTTGTTGCACATGTGTCCAAGTTCAAAACCGTGTACACCAAGCAAGCAGGTCTTTGTACGTACTATGTATACATACATGGACTCTATCCTCTCTTTGTAGCAGGTCTCTCTCTCTCTCCTATGACTGCGACATTAGTTTTTTGTAATATGACGTCATCAGGCTAGGGTCGATGCAGGTATTTGCACGTGCGACCCTGCGTGTTTGACGGGCCGGGCATTTGTACTATATCTACCACTTGCAGATATATGTCATGCGTACCTTTTCCTGATGTCCAGACAGGCCATTCTTGCAGCAATGTATATTTTAACAGATCCTCCCTTGTGATTTCTACTTAATTTGTCTATGGTTCGCTGATTATCGATCAGCAAACAAAACCATGAGTTTGTCATGGTGCAACGACTTATATTAATTGCTGCTTAATTGTGCATGCGAACATCATACCTATCGAGCACTAAATGCAATCACTGATGAGTTTAGCTAGTTTGCTGTGCGATTTTTGCCCGGTGACGTGCGTCGGCGTAATTCACTCTAGTTTCGTCGTCGATCCGCTGGCGTTGGCGATCATTTCGAACACGCCGCCGCCGTGTGTACTCGTTAATCATAGATTAATTAAGTTTAATAAATTTATGTCGGTAATTAATTTTATAATTAGACTATATTTATTCAAACATCCGATGTGACGTGAGAAGTTTAGTCTCCGGATACAAGACGCATGTACTCCTTGCTATTAGCTAGCAGCGAGAACGGAGAGGCGCCGACCGGGTCACAGCAATAGCTCTATCGTTCGTCCTCCCACGAGGCCACGAGACGAGCAAATTAATCCTATTCAAATTGTTGGGTTTTGTTGGGTTTCTGGTGACGTACGTCAAACACTCGAAAGCTGTAGTAGCTAGCTATATAGTGTGTACGTACACCGCGTAGCTTCGCCGGTTGCCGCCGCACGAGCCGCCGGCGAACTCTCACCGGCGCCCGGCGGTGTGAGCGCGGTGGCAGCTGGCGCGACAACATCTCCAGGCACAGCCGCACAGCCCGGGCAGGAGCCGGATGAATTGAAGAGTACACCAGGACCCCTTCTTCAGACACTCGACCACCTCCTGATTCCACTTGTTTCTTTGCTGTGCCTAATCCCATATTGTTGTTGTTTTTTCTCCAAAACTGACTCGATTAGATTTTTTTATGCCAAAATTTGTTTATACTTAAAAATAATTCTTTTCGATAAAAAAGGTTTTCCCGCTTTATCCAAAAAAACGAAGCGTTCAATTGTTTTTGCAGTCCGCGTATTCAAGCGTATTCGAGGCATGCCCCTTCATTGAACAAATGTTCTAGGTTTATGAAATATTCTAGGTTTTCAAAGTGCGATGCCCGATGTGCGACCTCCCCAGGATACATACGCTACGTTCAAAAAAAAAATAATCTCATTTCACACATGTTCTACCTAAAAAAATATATCTAAACACATATTTTATGTTTATAATATTCATAGCATGGACAATAAAACAAGACTAGCCCCGTTTAGCCCCGTTTGGTACAGCTTAAATTTATAGAGAAGCTTGCTTTTTATTGGCTTAAGCTTTTTGCCGCTTTCTAAAAAAAGCAGCTGTGTTTGGCTCATCAGCTTATCTGCAACTTCTCATACAAGCCTGACATACGGGACCCACTTGGAAGTGACCTCAACAGACAGGGAGCTGCATTTCATCGGAGAGGGCGGCGCAACCGCGGAGGAGGGCAGCGCCACCGCGACCGGATGCGGAGGGGATGGCGGCGACGTGGCCAAAGTCAAGGGATAGGGCGGCACGTCCAAGGCGGCCTGCTGTCGGAGGGGAGGGCGACGCGACCGCGCCCAGATGCGGAGCGGATGCGGCGTCCGCGGTTCGGCGACGGGGACGGCTGGCGGCGGACGGCGACTGGGACGGCTAGGGGCGGACGGTGATGGGGACGGCTGGGGGCGGACCGTGACGGCGACGCTGGGCGGCGGACGGCGGACAGCGACGCGGACGGCTGGGGAGGACGGCGATGGGACGGATAGGGACGGACCACGACAGGGAGGCTGGGCGCCGGCTAGGCGTCGCCTAACCCTAGAAATCGCCTCCGCCTTTGGGGAGAAGAGCTGCAAGAAACCCGTCCGCGGGCGCGTGGAGCCGGAGGAAGGGTCTAGGAGGGGAGGGGATCCGAGGGTAAAATGCTGGTATATATTTAGTGGCAGGGTTGTAAATATTTAGAACCCTGCGAAGCTAGTAAAAAGCTCCCCTCTGGCCACTTTTCGCTTATGGTCGGACGCCCAGTTCATTTCGAAAAGCTCAGAATTTTAAGCTGCTAAAGAAGCTACCCGTTTGGAGACGTTTGCCACTTATTTTTTTCTCATAAGCTGGCAATAATCCGTGCCAAACAGGGCCAAACAAAATAAAAAGAGAAAGAAAGAAACCAACACAAGGCAACACAGCGCACATGGCACATCTAAAACTAGAACGTGGACGGTAGAGACAAGAGAAATTAGGACGGAGAGAAAAAACATTCAGAGAACTAAGTAGGCCTAGATATATTGGGCTCAATTAAACCTAGAACCAATCCAAAATGTAAGCCAAATAGGTGGGTGGAAGCACATAACCATATCCTTTCGACAGCAGATGCCTAGATCGATCGACGCCCCTTGAGATTCAGTGAGCATATGAGATCCATCGTCCATTTGCTTTTTTATAAATTTTATGGTGGTTGAAAAAAAAAAGAGCCATCCATCATAGGAGATTCACTGTTTTAGAAATAGGCGATATCACAGTACCGGTACTAAACGGTACCAAACAGAAAGGTCCGGTACCAAAAATGGATGCAACCGGTATCCATATTTTTTATTTTTTATTTTTACGGATCGAGGGCGTGAAGGCTTTTTAAAAATAAAAAATACTGGTATTATCTGGTACCGGTTGACACTTTTCCAACTAGCGTAAAATCTCTCTTGCTTTTTAATTGTAACCCTCTACTTGTGGTAGTTGATCTTCTCAGCATGGTGAGCAATATTGTGTTTTTGAAACCAAAGATAATTTATTAGGAGAACAATTTATTTGGCCATCTACATCAACCTTTTAGCGTCGTCTGATTTGTTCAAATCTTTGTGACGGATCTGTGAGAAATAGTTTATTTGTTGGAATTGTTTGGTAGGCGGAGAATCAAAGCAAGACCGCTCGTGTAGGTAGAGCCAGGGAGGCTGAACAATGGGTCGTTAGTCAAGTACACCAAAGACCCGCCGAGCCACACGCTCGAAGGCGCAAAGTCCATGTTTCTTCGTCACAACTATCGTATTCATAATCATATCATCTAGAGTGGGATAATACAAATAGATTTCAGTAGTAGACAATGTGCGAAACCACGCATATCCAACCCAATTTTCCACGTGAGCTAGACCTCATATAGTTTAATTAATTTTCGCATTTATTCATTTTGCCCCCCTCATGTTTTTCGTGTCATCATGTGAAAAATCTCTTGCTCCCCACGTAATTTAAAACCGTTCTAGAACCTAAGAACCAAACTAGGAGCGTTCAGTCATGACGATAATGGATTTGAGAGAATTTATAGAATTTAACAAGGAAAAAACCATACGTAAATAAATATGTTTCTTTCAAAGTGGCCACCAGCATCGGTGCAATAGTCAGTGAAAACAGGAGATTCGTCATTAAAAAAAAAAGGAGATTCGTCAGTTCGGCACCATACGCATAAACTTTACTCCTTTATAATAATTTCGGACACGTAGAAAAACCGTCGTGAAATCGCTGTAAATTAAATTGCAAGCTAAGGAAAGCATGAAGGAATCCGATGGAAAAGGAAGTCTGTCCACCCCAACGGGAAAACCGGTGCCCGTTTTTTTTCCAAAAGCCGTTCCGTTCTAGAGCGTGGAGAGATGTGCTATGGTGCCGCGCCTCAACCACCTGAGTGTATGTGTAACCACGCCCATCTAGAAGCCCAGGACTTTCTTGTCCTCCCCCTGATCTCCCTGTGCCTATACTAATCACACTACACACATCTGTGTGGACAGCGATGTAAATTGACGGTCTCGCTAAAATAACAAAGCCTGGTCGGTCATGGAGAATTTCAGAATTTCAAGTGCCTCGGCGTGTTAGAAATAGGGTAAATAGGGTTCTAGAAACTTCAGAGGGATAAACACACAAGGCATTGTACCTACGGCCTACAAGATTTGTCCATACTTGGGTCACACACGTGTGTTGCAACGGCATGGTATAATGACCGGTCAGGTTAACTCACTTGGGTTGTCCTTCTGCACAAGGATACGGCCGCCCCTTTGATGCAAAAATATGTTTGGTTCTAGAGTTTAATGGTTAAATCTAAATTCAGACGATAGTTTGATGTCCTGAAACTAGATATTTTCTGAACCAATTTTACATCCCAATTTCTATAAGAATTTTATATGCCTCCAAATTTTAAAACACGATGTGATTAACTTTCAGGCTATCCATACAATTTTTTTTAATTTACTAAGGTCCTTATTTTTATAGTAGCCTAGTAAAAGTTCAATAGAAGAGGTATCTCTTGGTACCGATGTATAGCTTTTTCAACCACCGAATGCCTCTAGTTTTTAATTATTCATCCTCATCAAAAATTTATGTAAATACAGCAAAAGTACAAGAAAATATTAAAATAAAAAACCAACTCACAATAAAAAGTACATCGATTTGTTTTTAATATGGACGATCTAGAAATATACTACATCTCTGGGCTTTAATCTATAACATATTTGATTTTTAGACGCGATTTTGATTATTTCAAAATTTGCACAGACACATAGAAATATAAAACATGCTTAAAATACCATCATAGTAAAGCAAGACACAACAGAGTAAATGATACATATTGGCTTTTAAATAAGAAAAAATATCACACAAATGTCAAAAGCTAACAGCTTCATATGTTTAAAAATGATGTAGTGAACTGAGCTTAGCTTAGTTGGTTAGGTTTTTCAGTGAAAGTTCAAGTCGTTGACTTGGTAGGGGTGCTCACATTTATGTATTGTGTTTCCGTGTGTTGCAAAAATAAAAATAAAAAGGATGCCTCTATGACTTCTTAATTATGAAGAATATATATAGCTTCAGATGTTAAAATCAATAATTATATGGTAATAAAAGTTTTTCTACTGTGCATCTTCTATGGCCAGTCATGCTATAGATCAACGTTGACTTATATTAGATGGAAAAGGAATTTTAAATGTCGGTAGCACACATCGTACAAATGATCCCGTCGGTTATGCACTTTGAGAGGAAAAACCATGGCAGAAAAGCAACAGTACGGATAGACTTCTCGAAGCACTCCTTGCCGGACCGTTTGGTCAGCCTTGAGATAGTAAGACATAAAGAGTGTATGTATATCCCAATAAAAAGTTAGGCCGTTCTACGGTCATTCTCACTGTAAAACAAACTTGAAAAAATACATTAATGCTTACAATACCACATAAATATGTTATCAGTACATATTCTATAGTTGAACTCTTCAAATTAATTTGAAGTCGAATGATGTCTCATAATTATATAAACTTAGGTCATTCCCAATAAGAGTTTCAAATAGGTTACATTCTCATTTAATATTGTGCCACATCAGCAAACGTGATGACTTGGCAGTCTATTTATGAAGAGAGAGAACAACAGGGTTTCATTCTACTGAAACTCGTCCTGGCACAGGTACCAAGCCGGATGAAACCAGGATGAAACTCCCACTGAGCCGCAGAACGTTTCATGCCCACGCGGTTTCTGATCTCGTGTGCGCCGCGCGCTCATCCTTCCCCCTCCCCGCGCTGAATTGCTCACCTCTTCTCCCCACGTGACAATCTCCCGCGCCCGTGCTGTCCCACCACGCCAAAAACTGCCGCGCTCGCATCCTCTTCTGGTTCCCCCAATTCGATGTGCTCGCTCTCACGTCCCAGCCTCTCCAGTCCGTAGCAGTGATGTCTCACCATGGCAAGAAGGGCATCGATGCCTCTACAGGGTCTTCTCCTCCACCAACGTTGCAAGCAGTACCGCCGCAGTAGGGCTCCGGGTGCTCAGATTCGCCTACCCAACCGGCAACTGGAGAATGGTGGCCTCGTTGATAAAATCTCTATATGTAATCTATATGCATCTGCGATCCATTTTATATAATATGATATGGTACGGTTTGATGATTATTCGAGTAGGTTAATCAGATCTTTTTTACTATATTTGTTGGCCCAACGTGCTATTTAAATTTTATTTCTTGTGCACAGCATCCATCTATCTCATATTTTTAGTGATTTACTTTTACAGTGCAGACGGCTACATAGTCCTGTGGAGCACTAGATCACAATACCGTCTCATAATTAAATGGTACTGATTTTCAATGAAACTGTGTACGGAGAGTCCTAGTTTCATTTAGCAGGTGTACATTCTCTTAGATGATGTGACACTCTTAGAAATCGTACAATGAAACCTTCCGTTGGAAATGGCTGGCCTTACTAATTATAAAAGGAGTGCTAACCTCCGTTTGCATTTAATCGGTAATTCCGACCAGCTCCTGAGTTAGAAAAATTGGGGCACATTTGTAAAATGGTGAAAATTTTGTGTGCCTCCCTTTTTTCTGCCTTGACTCTATTTTCTATGACACTATTTGACAGTGGGCAAAGTCGTGAGTATTATATTTGTGATCGGAGGTTAATAATGAAATTAGAGTAACTTTACAATTTGCGGAGAGAAATCAATCAAGCACCACGGTAACGTTTTAAGTCTTCTGAACCGACGACCATCAGAATTTCAGCTTCGATTATCGGTTTCCACTATGTGGCATTTCGATCGTCATCACTGACCAAAATACACAACTACACCGAGCAGTATCTCCGGTGCAGACGATTTGTCCAAACTTGCACCGTGCTGTCATATACGTGGCTGAATGACGTTAAACCCTTGATGGATTTTACCGGCCAGTCCCCCTGGGTAAAGATAGAAGTCCTTCGACGAACAATTCTACTATCCATTTTCTAGATACGCATAACTACATATTTGAGCTAGAACTGATTTCTACATCATCGTACTGAAATTTTCCTGTCCTTAGATTTTGCTAATTCGACTATCAATTCAGTTTCCACTTTCCAGCGTGTAAAAGAGTTTCGATCGCCATCACCCACCAACACAAAGTGCCTCTGAACCCTGCTTTTTGTTGTGTCCCATGTTGTAAAGTGTGAACGGTGCCCTGCCCTTCATTTATTATTTACTCCTCAGTCGAAAATAAACGCCGCCACGCCTGCCGTGTAGCCGTAGTACCCCCGCGATTTACATTTTACTGCCCCCGAATTTAAAAGCCGCCGGAAACGGCGGAAATTTAAATCGCCGCGACGACTTGCGCGGCGTCCGCCACACCACCACCACCACCCGCCCGCCGTCGCTTTCCGCTCGCCTCGTCGCCCTCCTCACCTCCCCAGGCTGCGCTGCGTTGCGGTTGCGGCTCGACGACGCCGTTTATTACCCAACCGGACCAGCTCCCACCTCCTCCACCTTCCCCACGGACGCCACGCGCGCACGCCCCCTGTCTCTCCCCCCATCTCTCTCTGTCGGTACTGCGAGGCACAGCTCCGTAGTCTGTGCAGAGGCCGGACTTCTTGGCAGGCCATGCAGCGGCGGGCGGAGTTCAGCTTCCCGGGATCGCCGGCGCGGGGGCTGCCGCCGCGGTACGGCGCGGACGAGGAGGCGGAGGAGGAGGTCCGGTGGCTGCAGGGCTCCCCGGACTACGGCTCCGGCACGCCGTCGCCGCAGCTCTGGGCGGCGCACCACCACCGGGCGCACCCGGCCTCCGCCGGCGCCTCGCCGTCCCGGGCGCAGGCCATCGCGGGGTACCGCCGCGAGATGCTCGACCTCGTCCGCGGCCTCCCCGAGTCCGCCTACGAGCTCTCGCTCCGCGACATCGTCGAGCGCCCCGCGCCCGCATCCCCGCCGCGGCCCGCTCCCGCCGCCCCGCCGCCGCAGCAGCCGTCGGGCTCGGGCGCCGCCGCCGCCGCGCCGCGGGGCGACGCCGAGCCGAAGGACGCCGTCGCGGTGGCGGCGGCGGACGACGGGCAGGGCGCGGGGTCCGGGGGCAAGAGGCAGGGGAGGAAGCAGAGGACCATGCGGAAGCAGCGGAGCCGGAGCCTGGAGCGCAGCGTCAGCCTCGACACCGGCCTGCTCATCAAGCTCTTCCTGCCGCTCTCCATCGCCGGCAGGAAGAAGGTCTCGCCCAAGCCCGACGCCGCCAAGGACGGCAAGAAAAAGAAGAACAAGGAGAAGACGAAGACGAAGCAGGGGAGCAAGAAGAAGAAGGAGGCCGCGGTGGCGGCGCCGGCGCAGGAGGAGGAGTGGTGGACCAAGAGCGAGTCCAGCGAGGCTGGCGCCAGCAGCCGCACGAGCAGCACCGGCAGCAGCAACAGCAGCAGCGCCGCCAGCATCAGGAATGTCAATGGCGCCGGCGGTGCCAATCCCAGAGCGCCGGTCAGGAGTTGGAGCAGGTAACTTCTTTTTTTCTCCCACTTGGTTAATCTGTTTGCTTCATGATTTAGTTTAGGGTAATGAACTGGAAATTAAAAAAAAAAGGTCAATGCGCTGGAGATCTTTAATTATTCTTTCCAACCAGAATTATCTTCATCCAACTGGTGGTTTTGCTGTTTTTTTTTTTACAATGTTTGTTTGGGTGAAAAATTCTGAATCCACACTCAAATACAAGTTTTGTGCGGATTTTGGGTTGGAATTGAGTTCTAGTTTCCATTCTCTGATAATCTCATCTGTTAATACTTTTGCCTATTACTTGGAATTTAGCAAACTATAAGCATTTCACTTTATAAAATTTCTAATTTAAGAAGGAACCAGCATATTTCAATATACATAGTGTACAATTATCCTCCCGAAGCCAAAAATTGAGAGAGAATTTGGTTTTGGCATTAACGATAGAGAAAAAAATAGAACTTTTTCAACGGATCCATTAGACAAGATACCTGTTCCATAAGAAATTTATTTTTTGTGAAAAAATGGAGCAAAGAATTTTTTTTATTCAAAAGATGTAATGTAAAAGCTAAACAGCTGTCCTACACTTCTAGTCTTCTGGAACATAATTTTTAGGTCTGTTTCACAAATAAAAAGAAGCACAATTTTGGAAGATGCCAACTATTGAAGTCATCGTTACACATATAACCAGCTACAAAATTTCCACGGATTGAGATGGTAATAGACTGGATCAAAGCACACCGATTATTTATGTGAAAACTGCACGGTTTAGGCACTGAGCCCCTTTCTGGAAGCTAATGTGAAGTCAGCAGGCATGGAACGAAGACAAACTAGTCAACACGGCAGAGTCGTCACTTGAAATCAATTCTTCTTGCATCACATCACGACCCAACATTGCAGTCAATTCCTGCTGCTCACCTTCCTTCGTGGCAAAATCCAAACGGGGCTCGCCTTCACATGATCCTTTCTGGAGTCTTCTTTAGTTCTAGAATTTCTTGAGTCTCAGAAAATTTCGCATGTGGCCATTAACTCTTGAAATTTTGCCATTGCATGATAAGGTCTTATATTCACTGAGTACTTAGATTTCAGATCCAACTATTACAGTGTTAATCACAAATGTGGCTAGTGCTAGTCGTTATCCGTTGAAATATGATAACCAAATGACGTATTGCTAATTTTGCTAACTTGTCAACATAGCATTTTCATCTTTGTAGCATCATTTGGGTAAGTGGCCGTTGGATCCATACTAGCATTTTACCTCTGTTTATTTTTAGTAGGTGTACTTATAGGATTCTAAAAGTACTTTCTGGGTATATTTTAACCATAAATATTTCTTATAACATATCATCGATCACTATAAAATCAATTCTGCATTAAGGGACATGTAAAATGCAAATCTGTTAAAAATAAATTTCAGGCACTCAACATTAATATAATTTGGCTAATTGTTGGTATGAAGTTTGAGTTTTTAAAATCCTAACATGTCTACTAAACACAAACGAGGGAGTATGTCGTATTCTGTTCATCCTTGCCTACTTTCACCTTCTCTCTAAAACTTGAAAAGCTCAAGGTTATCATGACGTCGTTGCTTTATGTCTCATTCTGCTATTGCTAATCCAATCATCACATTCCCACTAAGAAGTACTAGATCATATCTAAATCAGTTCATTACAGGATCTTGCTAGACTAATGATGCCTAATGTAATTAGCTCCTTTATTTGGTGCAGAAAGCGAAATGGGTGCTATGCTTTCTTCAGGGCAAACAAGGGCAAAAGTGGAGTGAACCAAGACTAGAACGATGACAAGGCTACCATGAAAAGGGGAAAATGCTTCTCTGGTGATCTATTCATGGAAACCATCAGCACTGTCACACAGCACAAGAAGCTCGAGCATGCAACAAATTTCCATACCTAAACTGATGTGTTGCAATGCCTGATTTCGTACGCAAATAGTGGCATCTCGGCATTGTTGGCCTTTTTATCTATGGCATGTGATCTTCATGGTGTAAACAAAGCGACATATAATGTAGCCTATAGTATGACTGGTTCACGCATCAAGGAGATAGATTAATGTGGACAGGACACTGGATCAGGCAGTGACACCAATGTATACTTGCGAAATCCTTCTGTACTATCTTCTACCTGTACATGTCCTATGATATGTTCCAGTTGAGAGCCTCCAGGACCAATGTAAACCTTTTGTTAGTGTTTGTGAATAGAAAACAGAGGTTGCGGATGATGACGACGCACCATCTCATTTTTTTAACCTTTGAGGCGCCTTGCCTTTCTTGACGAACAAATTTGTTTATCTAAGCTTGCGTCTACCAAATGATCAACGAGAAGATCTCAGAAAATCTGCAAATATCTTTGTTTGTTGGTATTGTATATTGGTTTGGAATCCTATGACCCAATGCATAACAGTATAGGACAAAATAAGGCCACCGTTTAGACCTCATCATTTGTTGAAATGGAATTGCAATGGGGAAGAACCCAGACACCCAGCTTAACAGCTACTGATGCTTTGCAGGCGAGACCTTTGGGCAGTGCGTGGAGGCGAGGAATCCTAAAGTTATGTTTCTAATGATATACACTCCCTCCCTCCCGTAATAATTGTTATTTTAGCAAAACACCATCAAAATTTAGTGATGGTGAGCAAAGACACATGTACCCCTATCTAACAAATTTATCTTTCCGTATGTGGTATATGCATGCACGCAGACAAAGATTAAATACCTTTTCAGTCGATAAATAGGTAAAACATCACTTGTTATACGGCAAATTTTAAATCATAAAATAGTAGTTATTATGGGATTTATGGGACGAAGGGAGTAGTTCAGATGATTAAGCAAGAGAAGTTATTGTTTTTGCTCCTTACTCGGTACCTTTGAATATATGGATTTTGAATCTGAGGATCTGAATGTGGTACAAATTTGTTTAAAATAATGAATACTTAGCAATTTCTTTAAAGCAGTAAATGAGGGTAGCTTAAGAGCCATTTGGACATGGCTTCTTTATTAGTTTTTGATGAATCTCTACCAAACAAGTAAAAAATAAACGACTTCACCCAAGAAACCCTTTAAAATAGCAAAATAATTACTGCTACAGAGGAGAAGCTAAGAAATGTGGGTTCACATAATCTTCCGTCTCCTGTTTATTCGCTATCTCTAAATTTACAACATTGCCATAATGCCAGTGAGAAGATGTTTTGTTAAATGTTTTTTTCCCAAAGGACTTCAGCTCCATAGGAAAAGCCTTTTCACCAAAAAAATCCTAAGTTAGAGCCATTTTAGGAGGAGTTGGAGTGCTACCAAATGGGTCTAAAAGCCTCTCTGGCAAGGTTTCTCTACGTGCTCCTCCACCAACTTTTGATGAACCGCCAAATGGGTGAAAAATAAAAAGGTTCACACAAGAAGCCTCCCCTAAAAATAACTAAACATATTACAGTATGGAGGAGGGAAAAGGTGGCCTTTCCTAGCTTCTCGTCTCCCTCTATTTTGGTGCCTCTAAATTTACTCTATTTTCATTGAAAAAGTCATTTTGGAAAACTTTTTTGTAAAGGACTTCATCAGCTCTGCCATAAAAAGTTGTTTCAATGTAGATTCACCGTGAACTAGCTATTCAACAAAGCAATAGGTTTTAGGTGTAGGGTAAATATGGAAATCCATTTCGATCCTCATATGTACATAACTGCGACACCCTAATTACATCTTATTTAAATGGCTCACAAAATTTAGTAGTAATATATATTTAATTTCTAACAAACATTATAAAAATAAATATTGAGATGTTGCATTCATGCTGCTTATATTAGTACCTGAACCTGAAGTAGTACTATACTACAATGCTTATATTGGATATTTGGACTACGACCAGGACTCTGCGAATAAACGAAGACCCAAAAAAGAACATGGAGGCATGGAGCCAGAGCAGTTGGAAACAAATATTAGCAAAATATCCACGGGTTGTCGACTTCATCTAATATTCATTGAAATGGGGATGCGTGCAACCGAAAGGATGATGGTGCTTTGAATGTGAGATCTTTTTTGTTAGTGCGTGGAGTCAAGGTTTCATGTAAACACGAAATGCAGGGGGAAATTGTAAGATGATGATATAAGAAAAGCTGTATTCCCACTTTGGACCAACCATCTCTGATCGGAATTGAAGAGGGAATGGAAGGGATTGAGGAAAAACCCCTTCAATTCTAAACGGAAATGAGTTTTGCCACATGAGCCTTAATAATTACTTGGCCTAAAAGCCACCACCAAATGAGTTAAAGGTCGCTTAAACAATGGTTGCACATAGGCTCTAGAGTTGTCCGTTAGTTTCTTATAAGCTTGCCAACAGACCTTTGCAACTAATACAATGAAGAAATTTCAAGTTAGTTCCAATAACGTGAGATATCTTCTGGAAACTTTGTTCAACTAAAATGGTGTATTAAATATATCTGAGATGTTCCAACTTCAATGCCTGCGACTAGTGGAAATAGAACATTAACTGCATAGTCTACAAACAACACTACTGATATAGTAGGTGCATAGCACATATTAAAACAGGGACATTGTCAAACCTCCCTCAACCTTCCCACTGTTAAGTGTAGGGATATATATACTTGTCAGTAGTTATTCTCTATTATGGCCCATAGCCCAACTGGCTGTTGTATATGTACATGTATGTGAATGCAAATCGCACATTCCAGTCCCTTCTAGCATGGTAATAGAGCAAGGTTCCTGGATGTCGCCGCCGCCGCATCTCCGGCGATACTAGCTCATTGTCTTCGTTAGTTTTTTTTTTCCATTCGCCGAGTTCTCTGTTCCTCGGTGTCGTATCCTCGGCCTCTTTCGCTGCACATCCCGGGCAGTTCTTCTGCCTTGGCCACGACTCCGTCATGGCCGCTGCTACTCACGCTGCTGCTGCGCCGGTTGTCATGGACGCCGCCGTCGCCGCCGCTGCCTCTGGTCCTCGTCAAGTTGCTGATGCCGACGCATCTCCAGGCGTCCTCATTGTGCTCCTTCCCTTCGTGTGGCTGGCTGGCTGCCTCATCTCACCCTCGGAGAGATTTCAGTTTGGGTCTAAGTTCGCAAGCCTTGCAGAATTTGATACCCTAGCCCACATGTCATTGTCACTGATTTGTGGGCCAGAGTGTCATGTTCTGAAAGGCTTGCGAACTTAGAACTAAATTCTGCAATTCCACCCTCGTCGTGGACTCGTGGCTGGTTCTGACCTGCGGCTTGACTTCTCAAATTAGCAAGGTTCTTCTACTGCTCCTAATTACATCTGCAATTTGGCTTGTTCCATCTCGGTTTGCGAAGATATTTCTTACTGTTTTAAGTTGGGAAGGGTCAGTATTTAGTAGCTGCAATTTCTGAACATGAGTTCACCTGCTGCATCCACCTCTGCTATGGCACCGATTGCTTTTGCTGCGCCGGTGCTTGATGTCAAATTGACTAGCCAAAATTATCGAGAATGGGCATATTCATTTAAAATGTTACTTCGTTCTGCTGGTCTTGCTTCTCATCTTATAGACCCTCCGCCAAATGCTACTGATAAGGAAGCAAAAGATTGGTGCATTGCTGATGACCGAGTAATGGCTCCTCTAGCCATGAGTGTTGATCAGAACACAGCCAAAGAAATGTGGGATTTCTTGAAGGAAAGATATCAGCAGAGCACCTCAGCTCTTTGCTATTCCACTCTCAAATAGCTTCAATCATCTTCAGCAACAAGATATGTCTGTGGAGGATTATTATGCTTCTTTTATGAAACTATCTAGTCAGTTAGACTCCATGGTGCCTAAACCCACTCAGCTTGTAAGGATTGTCTTAATAGGGACAAGTATGAGCACCAGACCAAAGTATTTCACTTTGTCATGGGTCTTCGGTCAGAGTTTGAACCAGTTCGTGCTCAACTCCTTGGCCGTTCTACATTTCCTATAATGGCTGAGACACTTTCAGCTATACTTGCTGAGGAAACGCGTCTTCACACTATAGATACCTCTTCTTCTGTTTCTCAGCACTCTGTTTTAGCAACATGCCCTCAGTCTATTGTGATGGATAACTGTCTCATTTCCAAAGAGAAAGTTAAATGCAAGCATTGTGGTAAAAATACGCATTCTGAAGAACGTTGCTTTAAGTATACACATCTCTTAAAAGAGTTTAAGGGCTGGCGTGCAACATCTCAGAAGGGCACAACAGCTGCTGCTGCTCCTCCTGTCACCTCTCCTGTTCTGGCTCCTAGTACCACTCCAGCAGCACTTCAGTCTTCAACACCTGTTAGTGCCTATGTCTGGTGGCTCTATTGCTTCAGCTTCTGTTTCAGGTATTTCTGTACCTTGGGTCTTGGACTCTGGAGCTTCTTTTCATATGACCTCTGATAATTCTCACTTGGTTTTATGTCAACCTCTAACTGAGCATCACCATGTCCAAACTGTTGATGGTAGCACATGCAGTGTTACTCATCATTGGACTCTTGCTACTTCTGATTTCACTGTTTCAAATGTTTCCATTGTTCCTCAACATTCCATGAATTTGATGTCTGTTGATCAACTCACAGACATGAATTGTTTCTTTGGGTTTGATGATACCTCTTGCTTTGTTCAGGATCGCCGAACCCAAGCTCTTCTTGGTACTGGCTGTCGCCTTAAGGGTTCCTCCGGCCTCTACATTCTTGATCATCTACATATGTCGTTGTCTTCATCAACATCTTCTTCACCATTGTATTTTGCTTCACCTATCATTACCTTTCCTCAGTGGCATCATCGCTTGGGTCACTTATGTAGTTCACGTCTATCCACCTTAGTTCAGTGGAGTGTCCTTGGTAAAGTGTATATGGATTCCTCTTTTGAATGTACTTGTTGTAAACTTGGCAAGCAAATACAATTGCCATATCCCACTAGCACTTCTAGAACTGCAAAACCATTTGATATTGTTCATTCTGATGTATGGGGCCCTGTTCCTTTTGCTTCAAAAGGTGGTCACAAACACTATGTTATCTTTATTAATGATTACTCTAGCTATACATGGGTCTATTTATGAAGTGTCGTTCTGAATTATTGTCTATATACCAGTCTTTCGTTCGTATGATACATACCCAGTTTTCTTCTGCTATTCGGATTTTTTGTTTTGATTTGGGGGGAGAGTACCTGTCAACTGCTTTTCATCAACTTCTTTCATCCGAAGGCACTCTTCCTCAGTTGTCATGTCCCGGTGCTCATGCACAAAATGGTGTTGCCGAATGCAAACATCGTCACATAATTGAAACAGCTCGCACACTTTTAATTGCCTCTTTCGTGCCCACTCACTTTTGGGCAGAGGCTGTTTCTACCGCTATCTACTTAATCAATCTTCAACCCTCCTCTCGCCTTCAGGGCAAGTGTCCTGGTGAAGTTCTATATGGGTCCCCTCCTACTTATGATCATCTTTGTGTTTTTGGTTGCACATGCTATGTTCTTCTTCCCCCTCATGAGCGTACCAAACTATCAGCTCAGTCTATTGAGTGTGTGTTTTTGGGTTATAGTCTTGAGCATAAGGGGTATCATTGCTATGATCCCTCTTCTAGGCATATCCGTATATCACGTGATGTCACCTTTGTTGAGTCTCGCCCCTATTTTCACTCAGCCACATCAAAACTATCTTCAAACGAGTCTCTTTTTTTTTTCCATTCGCTACCTCCTATCTACATAGATTCACTATCATTTTTACCACCCACTTCACCTACAAATTCTATCTCACCTTTACCTAATATTTCTCATGTTCCTACACAATCTAGTTCCCCTCCAGACCCCCTCTGTTCCTCCACAACCTATACCTTCACCAGATCCTGATGTTCCTGCACAACCTCTTACATCATAACCTCCTATTCTTATTCAGTACAGTTGTCGTCCAGTGTTCCTTCAAACTCGAAGCCACCTCCTCATGATTTTCAAGCTAGTACCACAGATGATCCTTCTAGCTCTCCAACTAGTCCAGCCCCACATTATAATCTTAGATATAGAACCACCATTCATCCACGCGACAAGTATGGTTATCTTGTTGCTAGTGCTACTAGTGAACCATCTTCATACCAGGAGGCTGCTGGTATTCCAGCTTGGGAGCATGCTATGTCTGAAGAGCATGCAACCCTGCAATGTACTGGTACTTGGGAAGTGGCTCCCTTACCTTCGCATGTTGTCCCTATCACATGCAAATGGGTATTCAAAATTAAGACCAAAGCCGATGGTTCAATTGAACGATACAAAGCTCGCCTAGTTGCTCGAGGCTTTCAACTTTCTTATGGGCGTGACTATGAGGATACTTTTGCTCCGGTTGCTCATATGACTACGGGGGGCTCTTATTGTTGTGGCTGCCATTCATTCATGGATTTCTCAACTAGATGTCAAAAATGCATTTCTTCATGGTGACCTACACAAAGAGGTTTATATGAAGCCACCTCTAGGTGTTCAGGTCCCTGATGGTTATGTTTGTCGTCTCCTCCATGCTCTTGGTTTAAAGCAAGAACCTCGTGCATGGTTTGAATGATTTACTTCAGTTGTCAAAGCTGTGGGTTTTACTCCCAGTGATCATGATCTTGCTTTATTTGTCCATGTTTCTGAGCGTGGACGCACGCTACTTTTACTCTACGTGGATGATATGTTGATTACCGGCAATGATAATGAATATATTGCCTTTGTAAAGGCACGCCTCAATGAGCAGTTCATGATGTTAGATTTGGGTCCCTCGAGCTATTTTCTTGGCATTGAAGTTACATCTACTTTGGATGGTTATTATCTATCTCAATACAAATATATTCAAGATTTGATAGCCCGTTCTAGCATCACTGATGCTCGCATTGCAGCAACACCTATGAAACTCAATGTTCAGCTATGACCAAATGATGGTAACCTCCTTACTGACCCTACTAGATATCGTCATAGTGTGGGTAGTCTTGTCTACCTTACTATCACAAGACCAAGCATAGCTCATGCTGTTCATATTCTTAGTCAATTTGTTAGTGCTCCCACCTCAGTCCATTATGCACATTTTCTTCGTCTTTTGAGGTATTTGCGGGGGACAGCATCGCAGAAATTATTCTATGCAAAATCAAGCTCACTTCAGTTGCATGGTTACTCTGATTCAACTTGGGCAAGTGACCCTACTGATCGTCGCTCTATCACTGGGTGCTGCATTTTCATTGGCAATTCTCCAATTGCATGGAAATCAAAGAAACAAAGTTGTATCATGCTCCAGTGCTGAAGCAGAACTTAGAGCTCTTGCCACCACAACTGTTGAAATAATCTGGCTTAGGTGGTTGTTGGCTGACCTTGGAGTTTCATGCGATAGTCCTACGCCTTTACTATGCAACAATACTAGTGTTATTCAAATAGCAACAAATCTAGTGAAGCATGAGCTAACTAAGCATATTGGAATCGATGCATCATTCATCAGATCTCATTGCTAACAAGCCACAGTCGATCTCCAATACATTTCATCTGAGATTCAAGTAGCCGACTTCTTCACCAAGGCTCAAACAAAAGAACAACATCATTTTTTTTTCTCAAACTCTATGTCTCTCTTTAATCAAGACTCATTCTCTATAATCAATGACTCTTTAATCAAGCTAGTTTGAGGGGGGTGTTAAGTGTAGGGATATATATACTTGTACGGTAGTTATTCTCTATTATGGCCCATAGCCCAACTGGCTGTTGTATATGTACATGTTTGTGAAGAGTCCCTAGTATTGAATGCAAATTGCACATTCCAGTCCCTTCTAGCACCCACTGAATGATTTTAAACAAAAAAACTGCATTTCGTTTGCTACAATCTGTAAAACACGATCCATGAATCAGGTGAGATCTTGCATAGTTTTCAGATTAATTTTCAGGTGCATTTTGAAGAGATTGACCCTGTTGCCGAATAGTTTTTCCCTGCAAATTCTTGTGACACATGAACCCACATATTGTGTCTTTAGAGTTCTCCTTAATCTTGCTGTCATGGCAATTTGATGTGCCAAAGTAATCTGGTCAGAACCACCAAGACCGACAATAGAAACAATACAACCATGCACAGATTGGTGAGTGAACTAACGGCTCCATGCAGCGGCTAAAGGTAAATGAAAATTACTTAGTTTTCAGGTGGATTTGTACTATATCATAAGAAATAGAAAACATCTGCTTGCGTGAGTATAACACTAATTCTCAGTTTTCAATGCTCAACGAAATAATAATAATAATAATAATAATAATAATAATAATAATAATACAGTAATACCGACTTATCAGTTTACCAGCTTAACTCCAAATTTGTTATTTGCAGTCTGTCAAATTGAAACTATCAGTTAAAAACGTCAATCCATTCCAGCTCTTGCTAGCACCAGATGACCACCTTGTTAACTTTAATCGGATGCTAGGATCATCTTATCTTCAGAATATCTGATTAGTTCAAGGGTGGGACGATTGGGATAGACCTCTGCTGCATGTCTCAGTGCGCCCTCTGCTTTCTCCACCTCTGCAGCAGATACACCCTCACATCCGATTCTGATGGTGACCTTTTGAAGCGCAGTGAGGTATTCCAAACCTATATTGCTGCAGTAACCATTGCAATCCTTCATGGTCTGGGCAAAGAAAAAGAATTCAAGAAATTCAAGACCTGGCATAATGGTAGGAACTTTGCTGCGTTCGCCGTCTTTTTTAGGACCAAATGGAATATCATCCTCCCCATTCCACATATGAAATGAAATGCTAGAGTCCTCATTTCGCAGGAATTGGAACATTGAAGAAAGCATGGAGCAGGACCTCAACTTGGAAGTAGGCACAATTGGCAATATTAATTGTCACTGAGGAGCTTGTTAATAGTAGGAGATCACTAAGCTCTGGAATCAAACCGATAATTTTGAGATCTTTCTCATAGATGGCATCCACATGAAGACATAAGTGGGTGAGGTTGGGAAGATAGGAGGGATTAATCCACGATGGTAAGCTAGAGAAGATGATGCATCCTAGTAGCAGATGTCGAAGTTGTCGAGGAAGCACAAAGCCTTCGGCCTCCCAGCTGATTTTACTCATCCAGGGTGAAGCATGGACAGCATCAATACCTGGAAGTATAATTTCTAGTTGTAGATACTGGATATTCGTCAGATTGCAAAGGGACTTCACTAAATCTCTCTCCATGTTGGCATCCAACACAGCAATGCCAGCACGGAGTACCCGCAGTGCTGTCAGGTTGCCCAGTTCTTTCACAACCCGCCTTGCAGACCTGTCATCAGCACCACGGTATATACGTAGCTCCTCCAGGGACGTAAGCATCCCTATCCAACTTGGTGCTCTGATCTTCCAGTCAGCATGTAAGCACATCAATTGTGTCAGGAACCGGAGGCTTGATGGTAGTTCCTCTATACCCGTTTTATTCAGCAGCAGTGTCTGCAAAAACCTTAGATGCCCTATTTCTTTTGGGAGCACACGGATGTTTGTTTCTGTTAGTCCAAGGTACCTTAAGTGAAGTAAATTTCCAAGATGCTCAAGACCATAACCTTCATTAAATACACAACTCTCAATAGCTAGCACACGTAATACTCTAAAGCTCGAAAGTGGGGTCAACTTGTTAATAGCACAACAACAGGTAACAAATGACCTCAGTTGTGGCATGCCCATATTTCTATCTCGAGGGTTGTGATCCACAGTTCTATTTTGGTGAGCTAGCCTGCGTACACCGGTTTGTGGTAATGTTTCTTCACTATCTAGCCCATCTAACATATAGAGAAATTTCTCTTCATGTGACAATGAACGAATGAGATCAAGGACCATATCATGAACGCGGCAACCTTGTACAATGCCTTCTTCTTCGTCAAATTCCACTGCCTGGATCATGCTTCTATGTACGAGTTCATTGAAGTATCCCTCTCCAAGCACAAATAATCCAATCCCTTTTTCCTTAGGAACAAAACCTTCTGCTATCCATTTCCATATCAAAGGACCTTTACTGATAATGGAATCGTCTGGAAACATACTTAGATACAATAAGCAGGTCTTTAGATGAGAAGGCAAATCATAGTAGCTAAAAGATAATATTCTCATTGTACTCTCAATGTGATAGTTATCTTTATAGCTAGAACCAATAGAGTTGTGCACTTCAGACCATTCCTCTATTGGTTTCCCCACCAACAAATTAGCCATTGTGATGATAGCTAATGGTACACCACCACATCTTTTTAATATCTTATCAGATACCTTATCTGGTAAATTATCAACACAATTGGCTTCAATACCAAATATTCTTGTATAGAATAACTCTCTAGATTCATCATCTGAAAGTGATTTTATATTGTAAACTTGACCAACATCTGTGGCAACTTTGAATTTACGAGTAGTTGTTACTATCCTGCTCCCACAATTGTTCTCAATAAAAGCCAGTTTGATTGTTTCCCAAGATTGTATCTCCCATATATCATCAATAACAATGAAGTACCTATGCATGACCATGAAAAGAGCATTGTGTTAGTAAAAATATCTCGAGCAGCTAAGCAACTATAAACCACTAATTCAAAA
Source organism: Paspalum vaginatum (assembly GCA_030272315.1). Taxonomy (NCBI): domain Eukaryota; kingdom Viridiplantae; phylum Streptophyta; class Magnoliopsida; order Poales; family Poaceae; genus Paspalum; species Paspalum vaginatum. The sequence goes on from CM059016.1 coordinate 49,068,576, forward strand.
AATGGTTATTATCAATCATAAACCAATAGAAATAGTATATTCTCTGATGGACTTTTCCTTACCTAGCAGCAGAGTGACTGGTTCATACTTCATAATGCCATGAGGAATAATAAGTATTGATAATGTCTGCCTTTAGATGAAAATTAATTGCTAATGGAGTGGATCCGGCGGCGACGTATGCTGGCGAAGGGCGGACGGCCGTGAATCAGAGCCGGCGGTTGGCAGTGGGCAAAGCAGAGCACGCGCATGGCAAGGCAACGACGTCGCGGGCAGGGGCAGGCAACCTGAGGCAGGGATGACGAAGCGGAGGCGGCTGGCAACGAGGACAGCCACCAGCAACGGATCGACAACGATATGATCAGAAAGAAGAGCACGGAAACGAGCCGATTCAAAAAAATGATGACGGCTCAAGTGCAACACAGAATCGTGGATTTAGAACCCTAATTGTGGCTCTAATTACCATGTTATGAATATCACCTGTATTCATTGTGAGGCTCTTAGGCCAGAATATATACACAAGAACATGAGAGGATATCACACAAACTAGGCAAGTAGCATAAAGAAAATAATTCCACTGGGACCTACAATGTTAACAGAATTTATATATAGTTACTGTACAACTACTAGAATAAAAGCACTCACCAATTAATGTAAAAGCATTGGGTGGGTGATGTGTACCTTTTGTTCTTGAGAAATCCTCGAACCTCGTCAATGAGCTGCCTTTCATCTAGTATAATCATATTGAAGCATGTCATATAGTGTTGCTTGTCAAGATCAATGAGAATGTCCTTGAAAACTTTCTTAACGTCAGGATTCCGGCCGACAGGAACAAAGGCTCCACAGGTAAAACTCGTTTTAAGTTTCTCATAGACTAACTTGACCAGAGTGGTCTTGCCCCATCCACCAGGTCCAAGAATACATACTTTCTTCACCTTGTTCATGAATGCCCATCATCACATTGTGATGAGAGCATAGATATGAGCTCATCACTTGCGTTGTCGATGCCAACAAGCTTTGTCACATCATTATACAGAGCCGATAGACGAGGATCAACAATCGTAACATTAGATTTAGCCATAATATCACCGACCATCTACCTGCCACGCCGGTCAGCCACCTCCTGAAGTTGTTTCTTGATATCATTGATGGCACTTGCGATTTTGTGGCGTGATTTGGTCTTGTTGAATAGCTTGGCCATCTTCTCCAGGAGGCGTTTGAATCTGTCTGAGGTAGCAGGCTCTAGCCCATCCACGCGAACCAGAAATGTGTCAAGGATGTCCTCCATGTCGTATGACACCGTCCTTACTTCATGGGCCCATGTCCTAACCTGATCATCAAGCTGGTCCGGCATCAGCTGGGCAACCTTGTGGAGGACGGCATTCATGCTCTGAAGCTCTGTCTGCAGAGATTCGACTCGCTTCCTCACACCCTCCTGCAGATCGTATTCCGCTTTAAGCAGCTCGCCCAGCTTGGGAACTAGGTTACTAATTGCCCCGGTCACGAGATCTATGCTTGAATGGTAGCCCGAGCTAGAATTCAGGATGAACTACAATATTTTCCCAATATCTGCGATTTGATGTGGATGCAAGCAACTGTGCTCCAGTGTGCTTCTGAAATCAGATATGTCTGGGGGACACAATGCAGAGCTCAGAAGGTAGGTACAGCTTAGCTAGATGGTTTTTTTTCCTCTGAGTATGCTTAGCTATAACTGCAAAACCATCCTGCTTTTGGTACCTCCAAGTGCAGTAATTCATGTCATGTACAATTGCCTATGAACAGATGCAATGCCATATAATCTCTCTAGGATATTAGCGAACAAGGAACAGACAGCCAACAACTCTTGGATGATCCAGTCAAAACACACATAGAAAATGGATCAATGGTACTTGCCTGCCACATAAAAAATTACAATATGCTTCACTTAGGTCAATAGGGACAAGAGAAAAATGTAGTTTCTGATAAATTGTGAAAAAGAAGTGTAGTGTTCTAAGTAGTTCATTGATGATATTGCATACACAGATGTACTTTGTAAAATTTGCTCAAATATATTCAAATATGAACCATATAATATCATTTTTCACTGCAAGTTCCACATGTTGTTAGACTAATTTTAGTCACGAACACATAAAGTCTGAATCTTAGTGCGTGCACACCTAATAAAAGGCACAGGGCGTGTATTATCTGGCTGCAGTGATGGCAGTTGCAAAAAGCAGGACAATAGGTTCTCCGATTTCCACTCTCTGTGTGTTGATGTGTTGCCTTTAACGATCATGTGGGTATTTCATTATGAAGAAGTTAGTGTTGTAAACAATTTATGAGTGATCTCTGTCACTTACATTGAGGAAGACAACTGAACAACTATGGATTGGTGGACTAGGTAGAGATATATATATGCTGGGCCAGATATGGGCCTTAACACCCCCCCTTCAAACTCAAGGTGGAAGATGATCTGTAACATTGAGTTTGAGCATGTGAAACCGATGCTGGTCTTGAGTTTGTGCCTTTGTGAAGAAATATGCCACCTGTAGTTCTGAGGGCACATATTGTAGATCAATTGTTTTCTGTTGACAGTGAGACCGGGTAAATGAGGCATCAACACCAATATGCTTTGTGAGTTCATGCTTCACAGGATCATGTGCAATCCGTATGGCTCCAGTGTTATCACAAAGAAGAGGAGTGGAGCTATCACAAGAAATACCAAAATCAGCTAGCAACCACCTCAACCATATAATCTCCGAAGTAGTGGTGGCAAGAGCTCAAAGTTCTGCCTTTGTACTAGACCGAGATACAGCTGCCTGCTTCTTGGACTTCCATGCAATAGGAGAAGAACCAAGAAGAATACAATACCCCGTAATAGAACGACGATCTGTGGGATCACTCGCCCAAGTCGAGTCTGAATAAGCATGGAGGTGAAGTGGGCTATCACGAGCATAGAACAAACATTGAGATGATGTTCCCCGCAAGTATCTTAGTACACGAAGCAAATGGCCATAATGAACCGAAGTAGGAGCACTAACAAATTGACTCAATATATGCACTGCATGAGCAATATCAAGTCTAGTAATTGTGAGGTAAACAAGACTGCCCACAACATGCCTGTACCGAGAAGGATCATCCAGAGGTAAACCATCACTCGGACTAAGTTTTAAATTAAGGTCCATAGGTGTGGCAGCTGTACGGTGATCACTAAGTCCAGAACGAGCAACAAGATCTTTGATATACTTGGACTGAGAAAGGTACGAGCCCTTCGCAGATTGCAAAACCTCAATCCCTAAGAAATAACTGAGAGGACCCAAATCTGACATATGAAATTGTTCACTAAGTTGCTGCTTCACTCGAGAAATGTGATCTGGATCATCACCCGTAATCAGCATATCATCAACATATAACAAAAGCAAAGTGCGCCCTCGGGGAGAGAGATGGATGAACAAAGCTGGGTCATGATCACTTGGAGAGAAACCAGCAGCTCGAATGACAGAGGCAAATCATTGAAACCAAGCACGAGGAGCTTGTTTCAAGCCATACAAAGCCTTACGAAGACGACGGACATACCCTGAAGGAGCATCGACACCAGGGGGTGGGTGCATATAAACCTCATCATGCAAATCACCATGAAGAAACGCATTCTTAACATCCATTTGAGATATAGTCCAAGAAGAACTAGCAGCCACAGCAATTAGAGTACGAACAGTGGTCATATGTGCAACTGGTGCAAAGGTTTCATCATAATCTCGACCCTGAGCCTGCTGAAAACCTCTAGCCACAAGACGGGCTTTATATCTCTCTATAGAACCATCCGACTTGGTCTTAATTTTGAATACCCACTTGGATGTAATAGGTACAACCTGTGACGGTAAAGGAACAAGGTCCCAAGTGCCAGTACGATCAAGGGCAGCAAGCTCCTTAGACATAGCAAGCTGCCACTCCGGAATGCTAGAAGCTTCTTGATATGTAGATGGTTCATCAACAACAACATTAACACGTGGGTACCCAAAGATAGTGCGATCTCGTAGATTATAACGCTGACCAACCTGTAACTCATCAGCAACAAGTGACTCATCAATGCAGGGGCATCAGGACTGGCCAAGGTGGTGGAACTAGGACGACGGATGTAAACTTGTGTGACAGGAGGTTTTGAGAAAGAATGTGTAGGTGGAGCCGGAGTAGGTGGAGAGGAAGACAACTGAACAACTGTGGATTGGTGGACTAGGTAGAGATATATATATACTAGGCCAGATATGGGCCTTAACACTATGGGCCTTAACAATCTCAAGCAAACGTCTGAGATGATCCATCATCGATTAGGACCTATCAGGATATATTGACAGCTAACATTACCCAAAGCATCTAAAGTTTTGATCGTTCTGACAGTGAACATGTCAGGAGTTGTGGTGAAGTCTTATACCTGTCATAGCAGTATGGCTCCACATGGGAAAATTTTCCAGATCCTGGAAAGTTTAGTGTTTTCCATAATAGAACTGGACTACTGGAGTGCCATATCCAAAATGTAACTAATTTGTTAAAGAAAAAAAAGTAAATTGAATGCAATTCAGAATTTCACTAGCAGTGCGAACAGTGAATAACTCTGCAATCTCAAGCGAAATGATTGAGCAGATGGCTAGTTTCAAAAGGCATTAGGCCTTAACAAATGTTTAACATGGCATTAGCATGTTTCTAATGGTAACATGGCATTAGCATGTCTCTAATGGTCTTAAAAGAATCAAGGTTTGATAAGGATACTACATAGTGCAAACCTATCCAAAAGGCTACAGCAGCAGTATGGCATCTGTGCTAATTATTAACAGGTCAAACCTTGATCTGCATGTGTGGTGCTGACTGAAAAGGGTCAGAACAGAACAAGGAATCGTTGCTGAAGAAGCAACCTTAAAAAGAGTAAGCAGCCACTTTCGTCTATTAATTAGTAAGTGTGTTGGATCAGAGTTCAGAGCAAGTACCTCGAATCCCAGCGTGGATTGGATTTTTCTCCTGCTCAGTGCCCCCCAAACTCAGCTTCTGGGTCTCAGGATACAAAGCTGCAGAAGGCAGGCAGGTGACACAGCTTAAGAGAGACCATTGGTTCTTCTGGTACATCCATTGCACCGCTTCCTTGTCCTGCATACTTGCTCAACAACCACAAAAAAAAAATACATAGGCAGTTTTTTTATTTTGAGGACCAATAATGAGGAAGGGGCATGTAAGGGCAAAGAAGTAAGGGCGAAACTTCGCACTGATGGAAAACTCAACGCCGTTGCCATCAGGAGGAGCTAAAACTTGGTCCCACACGTTAAAAAAGAAGCCCAGGTCCAACAGGAACAGTGAAATCCAGGTGGTGATAGACAGCTAGAACAAGATCGATTTCACCAAGGCGTCCAAACGCTTATTATGCATATTAGCCACTGTCAGAATATATCAACGACTACAATAATCAGGCCAATAATGGATTTTTTTTTAAGAAACTAGAGCAAATAGCTTACCTCCGTGCCTCTAATGCCTACGTACACGAATGGTTGACAAGGTTGTCGAGCTTCTGGCTCTCCCATGCGTCGGCCGTTGCCAGTAGGTATATGATGCGCAGGACGGACGTGGGCTTCCATTCCATTCCAGAGGCCATGCCAGCGCCGGCAGGAGAGCTAGCGTGTGCAGTCTCGGTCCCCGCGGCAATTTGGGTGCGCGTGTCGGACTTGGCGTTCCGTCGACCAGGTTGTGGAGAGGAAAGACAAGCCAACGTACACCGGAGAAAAGGAAGGGCTTTCGACGTTTCAGGTACCGCCGCCGGGAGGCCCGGGCGCCCGGGGAGCAGAAGGCCGCCACAGGACTGGCTGAGCCTGAGATTGAGGTCAGGGCGGTTCGTAACGGGAGGCATAGTGTGCGTCTACAAATTAGATCCATGGGCATATTGCAATTGCTGTGCAAATTTTAGGGGCGACGAGTTTTAACTTTAGTCTCTGGTAATGACTTGCTGACACTCGCCGTGCGCCGAACGAAGCAGCCTTGCAACCGAGGAGGCGGTCTTGGCCTGCAAAGGGGGGCGGGCGGATCGGGGCGCCCCCAGTGTGTTCAGAACGGGCTCCCCGCCCATCTGAGGGGCTCCGGCGGCCATCGTGGAGGCGCGGCGGCGGAGCTGCTTGCCGGCCGGCCGGGATGCTGTTCTAGGAGGCGGAGAGGGTGGTGAGTAATCCAAATCGAATCCAACGCGAGGCGGCTGGATGAGGTAGCAATGCAACCTGGATCGACATGCCATTGCGAGGCGACGGCGAGATGCGTCCCTGATCATCTGCCAGGCGGGGAGATCACAGTGCCACCAAACCGTAAATTATGCTGCGAATCTAGTCTCGCGGCTACACTGTTTTCCGCAAAGCTTAATGAATGAAGTGGTCAACGTTGAGCTTGTGACCTATATGAATGAGTGCGCCGTTCGAAACATGTCATAACATAAAATATAAATTGGGCCGTGGATTCTGACGTGACTTCTCTGCATACGGTAGGAGCAACAGTGACAAGGGCTCTAGTCGCCGCAATGTAAGAGTCGAAGTGAATGCACAAGTAAATAATACTGACAAGTAAATAACTGATAGGATCGAAATTTAAATTTATATCGGTATCGTTTGGTTCGGTCACTTTGTTTTCGGCCTCATTTATTTTGGTTTTGTTTCTTGATTTCGGTTAATTTTGCCCACCTCTACGCAGTTGTGCCTCCTTCCCCTCCATACACTCGAGGGAGAGGTAAAACGCCTAGCTTACAAAGTTGAGGAAGATCAAATTTCTAGTTTTCATTTAGGGACAAAACCAGCACTACTAGAGCTGAGAATCGGACCATGCCGGGCCGGCACTATGATCGTGCCAAGTTGTTTTTGACCAACACGGTACGGTTTAATTTCGTACCATGCCGTGCTGGTCCAATCATAAAAAACATAGATCTGGCGCGGCCCAAAAGCATGATGGGTTGTTGTCGTGCTGTGTGGACCCAAGCCCGGCATTGAAATCCTATTATTACTAACTAAAGGTTTCAAAATAAGCATTACTTTCGAAGCGCGCTAGAAAAAAATAAAATCTAGAAATTCCTAAAAAAAAAGAGAAACACCTAGCCAACCATCTAATAACCTCTGACAATAGTATCCATTAGATCTATTCTATTATAAAAAAAATTACTCACCATGCCATTATAAAAGATGAATTAAAATAACCCCTCTAAATATCTCTATAAATTACCTACCATGCCATTATAAAAATTGAACCAAAACATTGCATCGATCTGTGTGTTAGCTTTAGGTGCGGCGAGCGTGATATCATCTATTTACTGGCTGTGGGTCTATTCATGTGCACCGTGAGAATAGTATTGGCAAGGCAGCAAGCAAATAACAGATAGATTATGGCTCGAAGAGGCCAGCGACTGGTCCCGAAGTCTAGGTGCCCATGCATCCTGAACAATTCTGATATAAGTCTGCATCTTAAGATTTGTATAAAGAAATCAGCCGCCGCAAAAATTGTGACATATATTGCAACTACAATCTTTAATACCCAACTTCACTCCCACAGATGTTGTATATGGCATGATCAGAATTCAGATTGCCGCTGGTCTAGCTCTTCTGATAAAAGGAACGGAATTCATAAAAAAAATTTACTCATGTGTACAGATCAATATTTATAACTCCATTTTGTGTAGATTTTGTTTTGAGGATTGCTATTGTCACCGGAGCCCGGAGGTAAACGATATGTGCTAGAAATAAATATAAGTTCTAGATATTGTCAAAAAAAATAGGAAAAATAACCATGCACGTAGTATCCAGTAAATAAAAAAAGGCACATTAAATCTACAAATCAATTATCAACATTTGCTATTGCAAAAAAAAATAGATAAATACAAAATTTGACTATATATATATTTCTGAACTATGCAATTATACAATTAATAATATATAGTAACTAACTAATTAAAAGTCTTATAATATTCTATTTAGTGGAATTCCCTAATTTTTAGTGTAAAGTGCCCATATTTTCTATTATAATGGAGAATATATATAGCCAATTAATCATTAATAAATTAAACAAATGTTTGCTCAAATTTACATCTAAACAGAATTATACTCCCTCTTTATTTAAATATAAGTCGTGATTGACTTTTTTTACCATGATTTCAATCTTTTGTCTTATTGTCTGCTTGCTGAAAAAGCAAGACACGCCATGTGGCTTATTGCCAACAACATACATTGTGACAAATAGTAGTAAAGCAGGCAAGGCTTAAAAAATACTGATTCTCTCCCCTTACTACTGTGATGGAGCAGATTGAGCGTAGGAAAAGAACTGGTCCATTATTATTTTGTATTATTTTTTACCATTATGGCATTATATGGGTGCGGCACACCTTTGGTGCCGCTACACTATTGGGCAGTTACTATCAACCAATATCGACTCATTACCCACTTGGGCAATATATATATATTGCCCTTGCTCTTAGTTTATGAACAAATAAAAGAGAAGATTGGTAATTTTGATTAGTTGTGAGCTCTAAATTTTATGACATGTTTTATGAACTCTAACCCGTGCATGAGCACGGGCTGATAGACTAGTTGTTATATCTAGAAGAACTTATTTTGCATATTTAGAAAATATTTAAAAATTTCTACAATGCTCAAATAAAATATCATCTATATAAAAAGATGCATCTTGATGTTACAACTATCATGATCTATAGAGATTAATCTAAGCATATAAAGATCACTAAAACACTAATTTTTCTAATCAATGCCTCACTTCATGCCATGCCGGTCCAAAGCAATTGACGGAGTAGTGGGTAGCTTAAGTGTAGGTTCAACGTGAACCAACTATTCTACAAAGTAATAAATTTTATATGCAGGTAAAATATGCAAATCCATTTGATCCTCATTTGTAATGTGTTCGGGGAAAAAAGATCCTCATTTGTAATACACTAGCACCCTAATTCAGCTCAAATCCCTCAAAAAATTTAGTTGTAATATTGAATTTCTACAGACATTGTATAAATAAATTTCCATAAATATTGAGATGTTGCATTCATGCTGCTTATTTGCAATACCTTTTTTCTTGTTTGCAAATCTGGGAATTATATTCAGAATAGTATCCGAACTTAGTGCAAAACCACCATCTCCTTTGGGCTTGATCTCTAGTTTTTTCACTGGGCCAAGCCCAGTTCTCTAACGCTGCGTGCAACTGAAAGGATGATATGGATCTTCTATACGAAATCTTAGTGGGAAAAAGTCTACATCACCCCTGACCTATCAATGCATGTCTACTTAACCTCCTCATCTATAAAACCAGGTATTCTACCCTCTAAACTATGTAAAACCGTTTAAATAACCCCTAGGGTGGTTTTAGAGGTGGTTTTGCCTATACGGCATTACACGTGGACAATGACATGGCAAAGATATGTTTTCAAGTCCAATTCATCCCCAAACTATCGATGTTCATTTATATAACTCCTCACTTATATAAATGAATATTTTGCCTCCATGAATATATAGTACTAACTAAATGATTATGGGCGTATAATAGTTTTTTTATTGTCTCACGAGTATGGAGCGCATGCCCTAATTTTTTTTATCCCTCTAAGCATCGAGAAGTTAATTTCTAACTACATTTAAGCTCTTTTTAGCCTAATAGCCTAATACATTTTTTTATTCAGTAAGGACCTTCAGATTACAATTTAATAACACAAAAATGTCAGTTCGTGTATGTTAGTAATGGAGTTAGTGCTATTGCATAGGTACTGCATACTCTGGGTGAGGGCTAAATATCCATTTATATAGGTGAGGGAGTTATGTAGCCAAGCATCAATAGTTTAGGGGGTGAAATAAACTTTGAAACATGATTTTGCCATATCATTGTCCACATGTACTGCTGCATAAGCAAAACCGTCTACAAAACCACACTAGGGGTTATTTAAACGGTTTTACGTAGTTTAGAGGGGGTAGAATACCCAGTTTTATAGATGAGGAGTTAAATAGATTGACATTGATAGATTAGGGGGTAACGTAGACTTTTCCCTTTGCTAGTGTGTGAAGGTTTTAGGTAAAGTCGAAGTGGCTGGAAAAAATAGGAGTCGTCTACCAGAGAAAATCTAACGCCTAAAAATAAGCAGTACCACGGTACCGATATCAGACGGTACTAAATAGGAGGGTCTGATACAAAAAATAGTGAGACCGATACCTATATTTATTATTTTTTAATTTTACATAGAACATAAAGGCCTTTAAAAAATAAAAAAAATAGTGGTACTGATGGGTACCTCCGTAAAATTTCTCAATCTTCTTAATATCTGATTAGTTCGAGGTTGGGATGGACCTCTGCTGCGTGTCTCCAGTGCATACTCTGCTTTCTCAACCTCCGTAGCAGAGGCACCCTGATAGCCGATTCCAATGCAGTAACCGTTGCAATCCTCCATGATATATCCAGGCGAAGAAAAAGAATTCAAGAACTGGAACAATGGTAGGAGCTATGCTGCCTTCACCGTCCTTTTTAGGACCAAATGCAATATCCTCCTCATTACACATATGAAATGAGATGAAATGCTAGAGTCCTCATTTTGCAAGAACTGGAACATTGATGAAAGCATCGAGCAGGACCTCGACTTGTGGAACTAGCCACAATTTGGAATGCTACTGATTGTCGCCGTGGAGCTTGTTGATAGTTACTGAGCTCTGGAATCAAACCGTTAACTTTGAGATCCTTCTCATGGATAGCATCCACATGCAGATTGCAGACAAGTGGGAGACGTTGGGAGGGATCAATCCAAGACGCCTGTATTGTTGCTGTCTGAATAAATTAACAAGTGCAGTCATGTACGAGTAATAAATAAAAACCGTGCAGACTCTGTGGGGGCAGTTGTAGAACAGAACATTACCCGTTGCGGAGAGTGCAGTACAATATGCGAAAGAACATCGGAGAAAGAGAAAAATGACAGAACGCGACCACACCGCACCGCACCACACCGGTTCTCTGCTTTCTGAATAGTCCAGAAAATTTGAACAACTCAGCTGGCAGCCCAACCCATCTTGCTTCGCGAAATTGAAAACTGTAAAAGCACGAGAAAAGAGCCTTCACTGAGATTATTTGGGCTTCTAATTTGCTAGGCACAGGACTTCTAAATATGTATCTACCACTACTATATGAGAGCTTGAGTAAAATAAGGTGGCTACTTTACCATGCACTCATGCAAAATAAGATGATTTAGCAAATATGATGATCTAGCAAATTTAGAAACAAACAAATTTAAAACGTACCAAGGGTTTGGATGCTACCACGTATGAAATACACTGACAGAAGGAATGTGAGACAAGGTGGCAATCGGGCCCCACTCCTTTCTGTCAACGCCTCTCCAAATAAGGGCAACCATGAATTAGTAAGTCCTGGAGAGCAGTATGGCGTTGTATTGATTGAGGCAGGCATTGAAGGGCAGGGCAATGCTGGATATAAAGCTGACGAAGTGCAGGGAGTTGCCCAATCTCCTCCGGCAGCACAGTCAGCGCACGACCTGATATGTTGAGATGTTCAAGCGAGCTTAGATGCTGAATCACCTCAGGCAACTGCTTCCAGTTGTCCATTCCCATCAATTCCAGGTGCCGTAAAGAATGCAGTTCAACCAGCCAGTCGGGCAATGTGCCAAGGCTGAGGCATCCGTCGATGCATAGACGCTGGAGGGAGGTGAGGCTCCGCATGCTCTCTGGTAGCTGTGTCAGGTCACTGCAGCTGTAAATAGGCAACTCCTCAAGTTTAGTGAGGTGTTGCAGCAACTCCCAACCAGATGATGATCCTGTAATTTCGATCATTACCAGTCTCCTGAGGTGGAACAATGGCAGCGAGGATTCGATGACGGGCGGAGACAGAAAACTGGAGACACCTTCCTGGTCCTAGGGATAGCAGCTGCCCGTTGCTTTTATTTAAAGATAGACTGCTCCACCGACGAGGGAATGTACGGGCTCACACTTAATTTCGGGCAGCTAGCTATGCGTAGTCTTGACAGGACAGGGAAAAGATATTGTACTGCCAATCCTGAATCCATAATTTCGACATCACCTGTTGTTGTAGTCCACAGCTTCCTCTAAATTAGTCATTTCCTCCAGCCCAAGGTAATCTAGTGAAGGCAACTCAGCAAGTCCACTGCATATGCATCAAGTTTGGAAACTTTTTAAGCGACTAGCCAATTTAAGCAATGGAATCGGGATGCAATAGTTTGCTTGCAGCATTATGCCATTCACAATATGAAGAATCATCTAGCTCCATCATCCACTGTGGCAATAAGGGACCTCTGTAGCCACAAATATTCAAGTTACTTAATTTGTGATGGTGGTTCCAGAGCGTTCAGGACACCCCAATCTTGTTCCATATCTGATACTAACTCTTCCTCAGGTATCACGTAAAGACCAGTCCAACACCAACGTTTGGATGCCATTCTTCCGCTTCAAGCAAGCCTTCTCTGCATCACATGGATTCCTCATCACATACTTGAGGTTTTTAATTTCCAACCTTCCACTTATCATATCAAGGTTTTCTAGCTCCGAGAGCCCTCGCATCATCTGCGCCACACCCGACAACAAACAATCCCAGCTTTCTTAAACGGGTCAGCTGGCCCAACCCTGATGGTAAGCAACGCAGTTTACTGCAGTGTGCTATGTTCAAAACTTCAAGCCTTTTCAAGTTTGCTATGCCTTTAGGCAATTCCACTAGCTCCTTGCAATCTTCAAGTTCGATACACTCTAGAGTACCTATCGATGTCACCCATTGAGGTAGCATGGTAACTTTGGTTTCAGAAAGGTTCAGAGTACACAGTGTATGACAGGAGAATGTGCTCGGCAGGTCTTCAAAACATGTACAGGCATTAAAGTTGATAGTCCTCAACTTTTTGAATTCCCTAGTGATGTCTGATGACGGTAACTGTTGTAGACGATTGACAGTGAACTACATCAAGTACACATAGGTTTCCAAGTTTATATAAAAGCTTGGTATCTCTTTGAGCTTTGGACATGAATATAGTTGCAAGGATTGAAGATCTTGACAGTCACCAACGGATTGAGGCAAACTCTCAAGATCATGAATCCAATCCAACTCTAGAGTCCTTAGCTTACGAAGCTTTCCAACAGATTCAGGTAATGTCGCAAAACCTTTGCAGCTAAAAAAATGTAGTGACTGCAAGTTCCAACACCTCGAGATAGCTTCTGGAACTTCTGTGCAACTAACGTTGTGGACCTCAAGATATCCAAACTTCAATACGGATAGCGAAGACGGAGTATCAGTTTTGTAATCCAAAACTACACTGCGCATACAACAACTATTCTTGACTGAGGTATCAAAAGATGGCTCACAGTCGGAGATATATAGAGCACGGATCTTGTCAAACGAGCCCTTGTCAATCTTCTCAGTGCATGAAGTCAAAGATAAATATCTACACCTATGAGTAAAGTTTTCGGTTGCATTAATTGGCAGACAAGTGGCCAGTTCATCATGTAGTATCTGTATAGTGAGATCATGAATCAAATCGTGCATTGCATATGCTTGGTTACGATTCCAGCTCTCATAAGCACCCTGAAGAAAGCTGACTTTTACAAGAGAATCAAAGTAGTAGCCTCCGATATCTTCCAGCTGCTCTCCATCCATTGCCTGGATGAATCCATGTGCTATCCACTGGCCAATCAAACGATCTTTGTAGATTCGGTAGCCCTTTGGAAAGATGGAGCAAAACGTAAAGCACTGCTTTAGTTCATCTGCCAAGTGAATATAGCTCAATTTCAAGGATGCAAACACTCTGTCATTTACACTCCCAACGTTCCATAAATTATTCTCTCTTATGGCCTTCCATGTACTTATTTGCTTCTTGTCATGAAGGACCGCACCAAGAGTTTTAATTGCTAGCGGCACCCCACCACATCTCTCGATAATATCTTTTCCAACTTGTATATGATCAGAGCTCAGATCTGGCTCTGCCCACGCACAAGCCATCAGGAATAAGCTCCAACTCTCGGACTCTGATAAGAATGACAGCTCAAAAATATCTCTTGATTTCACAGCTTCTGCAACCTTTCGGTCACGAGTAGTTAACATAATCCTTGATCCTGGGGCACCACATTTTAGCTGCACCAGTGAACTGTTCCCAGTCATGCCTGTCCTCATGCCAAGCATCATCAAGGACAAGAAGAAATTTCTTATTGCTCAATTTCTCCGAGATTTCTTGGACCATGTGCTGGTGGGGACGACGATCTGAATTTTCTCCAACAATTGTTTCAAATAGCTTGCCTATGAGCTTTGGAACATCAAACTCTTGAGACACATGGACCCAGAATATTGCATCCTTGAAGTGCTCCTTTATGTTGACGTCATGGCAAATATGTTTGGCCAAAGTAGTTTTGCCTGACCCCCCTAGTCCAACAATAGAAATTACCATAGTATTCTCTCCAGCATTACATTCTACAAGCTTAGATATGATTGCATCCTTCTCCTGATCCCTTACTGGTATTTTGGATTCTTCAACATTACTGAACACGGGCATCTCCCCAATTATCTTGTTCTTTCTGCTCCTAGGAGGTTGATCCACTGGTAATGTAATCAATAGATTATTGATATCGCTTCTTTGCTTGACAATGGCAGCAAATCTCACCTTGATTGACTTTATCTTACGCGCCATCTTGTATCGGAATGCAAATGTCTTAGGTTTTGCACAGAAGCAGCCAGCTATAGCATTCTTGTCATCACCATCTCTCTCTATCTTATGTTTCTCAGCTTCTAGCTGCACTTCTTGCAGTAAATCGTCAATGTCATAAGCCACATCTTTCAATTTAATCACCCAGTGGAACCGCGGGTCACTCTCTATTGCTCTGTCACGCACTGCAGATAGCCAGCTTGTAATCTGTACATGAATATCCCGGAGCTCGGAGAGATCTCTTTTTACACCCGCTTTGGCTGAAAGCTCACTGCCTATAAGTGAAGCAAGTTTGTCGCCTGCAGTCTTCAACAATCCAGATGCTAAAGCTGCTTCCATCCCGCTCATAATTTCAAAGACACTCTTGCGGTCTTGCCTAACACCCCTGTGGATGAAATTGCAAAGCGAACAGTTATACTGAGTGATATCAGTAATTTTGCAACGATGAGATCCCCTCTAGAGTTAACCAAATGGGGCGATTAATAAGCACCTAAAAGTTAAGAATCAACATGAGTGAATGAAAAATATTGGCCGTAATATTCTTGGGAATTAACAGTCATGAATGCTTTTTTTGGGACTGTTGTGTAGCTTTTTGTAAAGCAACTCGAGGCCACATGATTAGAGATGCAGGAAAATAGAGCCACTGCACTAGACAGAAGGTGGTGAAAATAAAGTGCAAAATCAACGTGCATACCAGGTGAAGGACAGAGCAGGAGGTGAGGAAGGCCCTTCTTTTCCCTTGTTGCGAAAGAGTCGAAGAAGAACTTTGATCAGTGTGTTTGGCGCTCACTGGGAGTGACAGAAAAACAGGAAGATATATATGTTAGGAACCAGAAAATAGATCTGCCATACCCATCGTAGTGAATATAAAATGCAAAATTAATTTTCATACCAGGTGAAGGAGGACAGAGCAGCAGCGGCAGCAGCAAGGACAGTATGACAATTGTGCTGCCACTAGGTGAGGAAGGCCTTTTTTACACATGTTTTTGCTTTTTTTTTTTTTTTTTTTTTTTTTGCGAAACAGATGAAGAACACCTTTGGTCAGTGTTCACCTACAGAGTTTAAGCAGTCAAGAAAGCAGCAGGATATGTGAGGAACCAGAGATTAGATTGTCTGCGTGTTGGGCTTAAAGAAAACATATATTCAGTACCAAAACTGATCCACTTGGCGCTGCAACAGCTCAACTGTTGTGAGGATCGACATGGTTGAGCTTCTGGGGAGTTCAGCTTAGAGGATGCAAAGGACCTGCAGATTTGAGGCGGATGATGAAGAAGAGCACAAGCAGGCATAGATTGGTGATCGGCCCAACGGGAAGGAGAGGCAGAGCAGGGATTCGGAGCCCATGCTTACCTCGGTGCCGTCGCCGCCGACGAGGGGCCTGTTGCGCGGGCGGTGGATGGGTGGTTGATGGTCACTCTGCTCACTTCTCGCACCTCTGAAGACTAAGAGTCAATGTCCAGTCGTCCACACCGCAATTCCCATGGAAACAGAGAGAGAGAATAGTTCTTGGATGGAATCAATCAATCAGCAAGAATAAAGTGAAAGTCGAGTGAGACTGGACGGACCGATGCTTTGTCGGTGGACCAAAGGCACTGGGAGGGTACGATTGCTTGACATTTTCCATCTCTATCGTTAGATTGTTCTGTGCCGTAAACACATTTTAAGTTTAAATATACTTAATAGAATGGGCAGTTCAGTTTTGCGATAGCCCAAAGTAAAAACAAAGATGTCTGAATAAAAAATAAAAAATGTAGGTATACCACACTAATAGCATGTTTGATTCCTGAAGCTAATAGTTAACTGCTAAAAAATAGTAGCTAAAAAACCAAATGAAATTAGCTAATAAATTAGTTAATAATTAGCTACGCTTTCAATAACAATTATTTCACTAGCTAGTTTGACTTAGCTAATTCAGCTAATGGCAAGTAATAGCACGTAAAAAGACATTTATATCTATTAGCTATCGAAACTAGACGCCATCTAGCTCATAGGTAATCGGCTAATAATTAGCCAGCTAATTTTAGTTAAGAACTATTAGCCAACTAATTATTAGCCGCTAATGGAACCAAACGGGGGCTATGGCCAACGTCACCTGCCTATCCAACCGTATATTTCAAACTTCACTTTATCTACAGTGCACATACAGTGTTTTGCGCACTTATTTACACCTTCTAATGTCGTCAACATAACAAAGTGCCATCACACCAGCAAGAGCCATGCAACAAGTAAAGACCCCTCCCCCTTGTGGCTATGAAATCCGAAAAACCAGGTTTTGGTCTTGTGTAGATCAGCGAATTTATTGTTCTAGGATCGTTCTTGCTACAGCAGGAGGGTGAATATGCTCAATCTATAAATTTTAAACAGTAAAAAGTTGCACATCTTGCTGACACTGATTAGAATCTCTATGTTAATTCTGACATAAAAAATATTTTAAAAATCATCACAAAAATCTAGACATCGCGTCATCCATCTGGCAACATCTTACTATTATTAATTAAATGTTAAAAAAAAGCACAGATTACGAAGCGTACTGGAAAAAAAAGATAAATCCTAGAAATTCCTACAAAAATCAGAAACATCTGGCTGTTTATCAGGTACCATCTAATAATACTATCCCTTAGATCTATTATAATCAATATCTAAATTACCAATATATATGCCATTAAGTAATTTAATGTAATCTATCACGATGCCATCGACCGTACTGCCGTAGGCAAATAACCCTAGCCGTCACCTACCATCATGGGCATTGAGCAATGCGGCAGTAATGACACCCAAACAATGACGACACAACCTCGCAGGAGCGGGTGGACCACATGACGGCGGACCGGCAGTAGAGCAGGCCCTGGCCGCCTGGGCACAAGTTATGCATGAGAGGCGCTATACTGCTCTTGATCTCGACTTTTGGTGATCCATGTCGATGTCCATGTTCTTATGCAGCCACTCCCTTAAATTATGGCCTCATGATTTTGGCACCTGCGCGGTGTACCCAAGTTTTGCAGCCGTACTTGAGTAAACATCCACCCAAATCAAATTAGTGCGCATGCATGCAGATGCAGAGCCGACGCCAGCTTCACCAGATCAAGCATACGCAACTGCTATGTTGTCTTATGAAGAGGCAAGATGATTAGAACCAACAATATCTCTTCTGAATTATCAGCAGCTTTGGGAAGTTTTAGGCTGCCAAAGTCACAGGTAAACTAACGATTTTTTTACATTTCCTGCTACTGTAGAATATATGAAGATGGAGATTGATTAAGTTTGAGAGTTGCTCGAACTGCAAAATGAGGAACTATATATGTTAGATGGAAAAACAGCAACGTTCAAGCAGCTAGCAAAAGGATCAATAAGTTGTTTAATCTATTATGTCATTAGGAAATCATTTACTATATATTTCGACAACAATCTACGTTTATTTATCTTTGGCCATGGATTATGTACTAGAATAGATGACAATAGTCATGTACGATTCATATACTCTATCTTATTTGGAAATAGATTCGAAAAAGCACAAAAGAAGTTAAATATAACTAATCCTTTTTGTTATATAATTAAGTTTCTTGCAAACCCTATAATGATGAAAACAATATATTGTATCTAAGCCCGCATAGGATGAAATATAAAAGTGGGAGAATAAGAGAAAAGAGAAAATTATTAGAAGTTGCATATAAGGCTTTAATAGTAAAATTCTTTACCTAATGGTCACCCTAAATAAACTCATATATTTACTTATTTAGTGGTATCCTAAATTATTCTCACTCCCACGGTGGGTGGTTCCTGTATTATTTTGAGTACAAGGGTAGGCCATGGTGGAAAAGGGTTGATAGTAGATATATGTCGAGGACATGGCTCCATGAGAAGCTTTGGGCCTTAACATTAACATGACGGTTGGATATGCTCTAAGCCACCACTATCGAATAAGGTCTAAGTGTATTTATAATTTAGCTAGATACAATAAGCTTCAAACTTAGAAATAAACTTTCAATGTTTAGTATCTTTTAAATTATATTTTATTTTGAGGTTGCTTGCCGGTGGTGCAGGTGCACGGGTTGATTCACTAGTTTGATAATAATAACAACCATAGGATCAATTCAAGTTTCCAAAAAAAGAAACCCACTCTACTATTAAGAGAAAATTTGCATTTAAATTATCCATCTATGAAAATATAAAAATGGTTCATGTCTTCATGATTCAACCATGCTGGTGCACCAAACAAAAGGAATTGGAAGCCGAACCATCGTACGTAGCAGACAAGAATAGAAGATGATAAGCTACTGCGCCAGCTTCTCTGTTAGTGTTGAATGAAATAATGGATCTATACTTGATCTTTAGCTCTTCTGTTTTTGGGCAGCCTTTTGTTGCTGACATGAAGAATTGGAGATTGGGAACTGAGCTGCTATCCGCCAATGAGCCTGTATCGATGAGCTGCACAAAGCATAAACGATTTTTGTACAAAGCAAAATAACAAATGCAAAAGCAAACTAAGGATCTGTCAAGCAGGTCGGTCATCGGTGGCAGTACGAGCGGAGGTGCCACGCCGTCCGGCCCGTCCGCTACTCATGCCGGCGTGCCACCACAGCACATGCATGGCGAGGCTCTGCGTCACCTGCTTCCGCTAGCGGTCGATCAGTCACGTCTGCCGATCGAGCAGCCACACATGCAGCTTTCTACCGCCCAGATGAAGCGACGGCGTGAGATGGGAGGAACGATCAGACCAGCCTGCATCTTCTCCGAAATCGAGTAGGCTGATTCGGATTTCCCCAGGATTATTTGGTGCCTCGATGGGTCTATATAAAGAGAGATCGAATCGATCGACTCTTCCAATCAAACCGACCCGACCGGTGAGGAGAACACAAGAACACCGGCATCATTGTGCGGGGCATCAGGGCATCGGAAGACCAGGGTGGTTCGACTCATAACAAAAGGGCGAGGATTGAGGCGACGGCGGCGCCGGATTTGGTGGGCGGCCGGAGCGATGCAAGCGCCGCACCGCCGGAGGAGAAGACGGCGATGGCAGATCGCTATCCGCCATGGGAACTAAGAGCATTCCAACAGCTCCCAAATTATACCCCTAAAACTGTATTTTGGGAGTAAACATGAAAAGAACTTCTCCAACAGGTCCTCGTCACCCCTCCCAATGTCTCCGCTCGCCCAAAAAACACCCCCCGCACCCCCAGATTTCCGCCGAGCCTGCGCTGCCCCAATCCGTGATATTTTCCTTTCCCGCGTAGAGAAAGACTTGGTGCTGTCCTCCTCCCGTTCTTGGTCCGTGCCCCTGTGCCGGCGAGGGTCTACGACCGCCGGCCCTGGAGCATGCTGCGGCGCACAACCATCTTCCTCTCCAACCGTCAGTCGTCGCCGTCCAGCCACCGCCTCGCATTCATCCAAGCAGGTCATCGTCCCTTCCAGCCATCGTCTGTACGGCGGAGCCGTGTGCGGCACCAACTCGGCGTCTCCAGCCCCGTGACGCCCATCCGATGCGGCCCGCGCACGTTGGCACTCCGCTGTGCACACGCCGGCCTCGGCAAACTCAGTCGATGGGAACATGGCGTCGCTTCTTCCTGGGGTGATCCGTGCAATTTACATACGAGAGCACGGGAGCAGATGAATCAGAGTCCTTTGGATTCGAAGAAGCATTAATTTTTTATGCAAAGCTACATGGACACACGTGCCTGCAGTTCACTTTGAGAGCACGGATCAGCGTATGAATGCAGCAGAATAATTTTGATGATCGGAGGAAAGGAAGCAACAACTGTCGATGGCGCCGGCGTCGACGGCGTCCTTCATCTCTCGTCTGGCACGCTAAATAACAGATCGCTCGACCAGAAGGCGGCCCACCAAACCACGCTAACAGGTTTTTCTTGGGAGAAAGATTAGGAGCTTTTGGAGGACATGTTATTTTTTAAGCCTAAAAACTTTTAGCAAGGTCCCAATCCATAGTAACAGGGAGTACAAATTTTGAGAACTGTTGGAGATGCTCTAAGGGTCTCCAAGCTCCCAAAAACGGTTACTACTTTCTCCACCAACTGGCAAAAGCCAAAGCTAGCTTCCCCCCCCCCCCCCTGCTACTGCTAGCTAAGCTGCAGAACTAACCTGCACTGTGTTTTCTCTCTTCAACCATATCGTCTCTCCTCTAGATCCCCGCAGAGATCTTCCAACTGTGAGGGGGCGTCCGGACAAACTCACCACTTGCGATGTGATCAGTGCAAGAGACAAGGCGGTGGTTCGTGGTGCAGCGCACTCCGTCGTTGGCATTATCTCCATCTACAAAGGTGAACTTGCCCAAAGCGTCTCTGATGCCATCGCCGTAGCTAGCTCCCTCTGTGGAATTAATGGCGGCTAATGAACTTCCAGTACCTGACGGATGATCGAGAGTCATCCTAATAGCTGACGATGATGATAACGTGTGTGTTTGCAGCTGATGAGCATCCCACCATGGCGGACCAGCTCCATTTCACTAGCTTTGTTGTCGGTTGGAACGAGACCAGGAAATGCGCTAGAATATTGACTAGCTCTGAAAACATCATCGGATTTGATATCAAACCTATGGTACAGCATAAGTTTGTATGTTCAATTTATTTGTGACTTGGCCTGGTGGTACCTTGTGCACTATCAAGTCCTATGCCTTTTCAAAACACTTCATTTCTGTGCGCTACATACATTGCAGAATTATCTGCACAGCCTGCGCATGCTTTTATCTTGGCTTCGTCTTTCTTTCTAGAATTCTTGCAGTTTTTGTGGTGCTTATTTGATGAACTATTCTGACGCTTCCACGCATATTGAACTACAGCAAATTTAATCAACTCCTTGTTACCCCTTTTTCAGCTACAGGTTTGCTTGCCAAATAAGAGCATCTTAGAAGGAAAGCTTTTGTTCTTCAATAGGCATTATGATATTGCTTGATTGGAGATCTCGTCACAGGCAGACCTACCTTTGCAGCTCCCTTCCTTTGGATCAACCCAAAATATGGTCAGGAGGTTTTCATTTTGGGAAGGAACAGGGAGTCATACCTGTTGGCTAGGAGTGGGAGAATTAGATGAGAAAAGCTAAACGTCACTCGGTTGATTTGTGATTTTGATCAACCGATTTGTCAGCCGTTCTTGTGGAGGAGATGGGTGGATGAGATTTGTGAGGCAAGGACATGATCGTCGAGTTGAAGCAGTAAATAAAGCGTCATGACGGTTGACTAACTAAAGCTGAAGGAAGGAAAGGCCTTTAACTCCATCCAATTCGTCTGCGCGCCACGCGGTAGTAGTAGACGCTCTTCTTTATTTATTTGTTTGATTGATGTGTGGGCCAGTGTTTTTTTATCGTGCCCTGTTTGGTTTTATGAAGACCGCGCCCAGCTACTGTAACAATTACAGTGTAAACTGTACAGCTACTACAACTGACCGCGCTTTTTTCACACTTTTTATACTGCTATTATAGTGTTTTAAATACACTGTAATTACAGTGTTTTTCTATAATTACAGTGCTCTTTTTTTATTGTGTAACTACAGAGTGTTTTAATAATTACGGCATTTCTACACTTGTAAACTACAGTGCCACAATAGACTTACAATACCTCTTTTACACATTTTTTATTGCTATTACAGTGTAGTTACAATGTTTTTAATATTGTAACTATTCTTTTCTATTATAATGTAATTATATTATGAATGTATTATAGTTTACTAATAGTGTGATTAGACCATCCTCACCTATGTGTCCGTCCAACCATCCATATTTCAAACTCTTCTCTGTCAGTGCGCGTAATGGCCTTACAGTGTAGAGATACATCAATATACTGTAATTTTTAAAACGCTTTTTTATAATGTATTTTCTGTGTGCTGTAATTACAACGGTACTTTTTCGGTGTGTTTTTGTAATCCGTTTGATTTGATTTGTGGCGTCAGATATTTCGTGTGACGGAACAACAGCAAACAACCGAGCCTGCCAACGCACGAAAATCGAGCGTTTGGAAGGCTCTAGCAACCGAGTGACGGATTGGACGAAACACCCGAAAGACGCATAGACAGACGGTTAGAAGAAACAGATTATTTACGGCGCCACAGCCACATGTTCCTTGATTCTTCACTCTCTGCGGTAATAATTGTATTATTGCGTTTCCGTAGTAATATGTTATTGCTTCTTTACACAGTTGGACAATCCATCAATATTTTTTTCATCGATGTAGTTTGGCTATGGAGGACCAGTGATTGACCTTGATGGCAATGTAATTGGGATGGTATTTGATATTTTTAGATCCAATCCTCCTATGCTTCCCATCTCCATCGTCCTCACTTGCATGGAAATGTGGATGAAGTTGGTTCGTTAACCACTTTAATTGTTGCACTAATGTTAGAACTTGATTAATGCCTATAACAACTGATGTCACTAGAGTTTCTTTGGCCTATCCAATCTTGTCATCGTTTGTCCGATGTTTATAGAGGAATGCATTTGACACTATCGATCTAACCATCTAACTGAGCAACTCAATCCGTACAGAATTGAATGCTCATATATTTAACAAATATATTGGGATCCTACGTACATTCAAGTTATAATGATTTCTATGATACTGTTCTCATTGTGTTGATATCAAATGCCTCATGGTGTAATTTTATGGAGCTAACTGTAATGAACCAAGTTAGTCAAACATGACATGGAGCATACATGTGCATCATCTTTATCGTATATGAAAATATTGAGCATGATTTGAATGAGAATTTGAATAAAGACCTTATCTTTAGGCCGGCAGACCGGTGGAACCAGTGCCTCACCAGTTGAGCCGGTGTGCCACCAGAAACGGCAGACCGGCTGACTAGTGACCACCGGTTGAACCGATGGTCCAGCCGATGGGCAAGCAGAAACGGTAGACCGGCTGAACCGGTGCCTGACCGGTTGAGCCGGTGGTCCTAGATTTTCTTCTGTTAGAAAGAAACTCCATAGATTTTTTCGTCCGTTCGCCGTCCGTGGGCGCGCTGGCGCGCATGCAAGTGCCGAGGGGGCGCACGCGTCTTTCCCCCCACGCCCCCTTAGGCCGAGTCGACATTTTTCCCGTACCCCTCTCCTCTCCATTCTGTCCTCCCTCCTCTCTCTCAAGAAACAAGGAAGAAGAAGGTCCTTCCCCAAGCTCCATCCTCAAGATCCAACATTGGAGGCCATTGGAGACCCTAGGAGCTCCTCACCCCTCGCCTCTAGGTACTCCTCCCTCAATCCCCCTGCTTTTCGCCTCATTTCTATGGTGGGAAACCCTAATCCCCTCTCTCCCATGGGTGTTCTCTCTCTAGGTCAAGAAGGAGCTCGTGGCCCGATCTCTCTCCCCTTCGATTTCCATCACTTGGGGGTTGCTCTAGGCACTTCCTCCATCCTAGGTAAGCCCAATTTCGTGGGTGGGATGAGTTGCATTGATGTGCTTATGGAGTTCATAGAGACCATGGAGCTCTCATGCACATGGTGTATTAGGAAAATTCTAACCCTAGCATGGCAACCTAAGGACTAATTCTTGAACGTGTAAACTAGTAATGTTTATGCATTATATGAGATAAGATAAAGGGACTATTTAATCTTGTCTTTGTTAAAAATGCACTGTTCATGATTTTCGCATAACATATCACTTCGCATCATAAGCATAGCATTGTTCTTATAATTGCATCATATGCACTCGTGTAGAGACCGAGCCGATGAATCAAGTGGAGCTTGAACCCACACCGGAGCCCGCGAGTGACGTCCCTTCCTTTGAGCATCAAGGCAGGCACCTCTATATACTCAATCTATTTTGGATCAATTGTAATTAGTTATTTGTGCATTTCATATGTATTGAGTAGAGCCCACTTGACATCTTCCTTAGAGTTAGAACAAATTCTAGTTGAGTATGCTTGCTAGGTGTCTCGAATTAAATGCTTAGGAATTTCTTGCACCGATAGAAGTCGAGAGGTGGCAAGGTCACCATTTCTCGCGAGCTTTAGGAGTTGTATTTAATTTAATTACATCTCGCAATGATAAAAGTTGAGCTATGAGAATATTAATGTGAATCGGGCTTGGTGCAAGGCGATGCTTGCTCAAGTCAAATCAGGTTGCTAGTTGTTGCCTCGGTTTTGAGCACCTTTCCGTACTCACCACATAGTTAATTATGGGATGGGAAGCTCAGTACCATAAGTCGCCCGAGGCACCCGATGAATTCGGGCTAGTGGGTTGAGGTGTGGCTGGAGTTGCCTGACGTACTAGGGGCTCGGTGCACCTAGCCTACCCCATCCGTTCAGAGGGTGTTTGGGGTGGTATGAGAAAGGTTGAGGGCATGAATCAACCCTTACACTCGGCCCAGGGTATGGAGGTTCGGTCTTGTGCCTCATGTGGGAAAAGGAGTACACCCCGGCCAGTGGTAAAATCTGTTCGAATAGCCACGCTCTCGGACATTGAGCACGCTCATTTCAGTCGACTTCAACATAGAGTTTCGTAGGAGAGCTATGGAAGGTTAGATCTTGATCATTGTATTTACTTTCATACCATTGTATTGGCGAATGCTTAGAATGAGTCTAGATGCTTGGTCTTTTGCTTATTATAACTTACCCAAATGCGTTTACTATGACAAATTAAAATGAATGAGCCTTGCATTCCACCAAATATTTGTGGCTATGGGATAAGACCTACTAGTATGAAATGCACTAACGGCGGTGCCGTTAAGTTGATTTTAGGTGAGCCGGAGGCCGTTTATGGCTACTTCTATCCCGTCGAGAGCGGTGACGGTCAGGAGTGATGAGCTCGAGTTGGACTTGGGATCATGTCGCATGGCATGAGCCACTTTCCTTATTTTGTCGTATGTCGTATGAGAGAGCAACGATGAAACTTTTCCGCTGCAAAACTCTGAATCCTTTATGTATCGTTTGAACCGTGGCTTGTAAAACTTAATGGCTTGTTGTGATGATGTATGACTTGTAACATGGTTATGGGAATTGTGGAATACCGGGGTTACTCGAGTTAAATTGGGGGTTCAATGGACGAAACCCGGTTTAGCTCGGGAAATCTGGGCGGCTCCCTCACCCTAACTATTCACATCCAACTTATGTCAGTTGTATTGCTGGCCCTATAAATGGGCTGCGCTTAAGGACAGTGGAGCTGTTGGACGTGTCCCTCGAGGAGAAGCTCTCTCGCGATCACAACATCAACAATGGTTACATTGTATATGAGGTATGACTCTGCTCTATTCAATCTGTATATATTGTCGATTTTTGTTACTTGGTAGGTAAAATTGTATCTCTTTTGACTTATCTAGGTATCAGTTGGCTCTACTACTGAGAGGCTAGGTGTTAGATCTGGGGAAGTAATTATTTCATTTGATGGGCAGCATGATTACACACTACCTCAGGCAAAACAAATCCTAGTCTTTATAGATCATTCTAATCTAGATATAAGTATGGCTAACATGGTCAAACTTGGCTGTATAGTTGGAAGACCATTTTCTATCCCTTGGTGAGAGATTCCTGCAGAGCGATGATTCAAGCTTCATGGTAGATGTGGAGGTACGCTGAGATTCTGTGCAATCCTAAAATACTAAATTCGTAATGCTGATTTAAAATAACAAATGGTATTATTGTTCCTTTGGTTCATCTTGCAGCTTGAAGTTTATGACCTCCTTGGAGATAGAGCAAGAACCATCATTTTGCCTGTCGGTTTCAGTGTTGCCCCTGAACCGGAGGAGGAGGAGGAGGAAGATGGCGGTGATGAAGAAGAAAAGAGCCACACCTAAGCTTTGCCGCTGCGTCATCCACATCTGCTACTGGTGGACGTCACTACAGGAAACTGAACATTTTCAATGGGCTAAAATAAATGCCGTGGGCACTGATGAGCAAATTTTCTCTGGCCTTTGGCTGACAGAAATTTACCCGTTCCATGTAGTGCATTGATGATTTGATAAGGTGCTGCAAGATAAATAAGAAGCTCCATCTCAACAGACTGACTACTTTTTAACTATGATCAGATCTACAGCTTGGAGGGCTCTCCCCTAATAAGGTGAAATCAGCCCTTATGGCTGTATATAACTATATATATGTGTGCACATGGGTCTGTGTGTGTCTACCTGTCATGTACGGGCGCACCTATAGGCGCCGTCGTGACGTCAGGACGGCTGCAGAACGCGCGGCCAAGGCAGGTGCCACCGTCAGTGGCTAAGTTTAGAAAGATAGGACTTAGTTTCATTTTTGCATGCCTTAATTATAGGAGAGATTGGTTGGACCTTTGGCGATATATGCCGTGTAACAGACTTGGAGAAAAGCAAGCAAGATCAATTACCCTAAAGTTGCTCCTCTCCCTTAGCTCTCTCAAGCCACCGGTGAGATCCTCCCACGGTGAAGGCCTGGAGCGCGACAACGAATTACGTAGCCGCGGTCCGGCGACGTTGGGCGTTGAGGCGCTTGACAACCTGGTATCAGCGTCGCGTAGATCCTCTCCCACCCGCTCCAGCCACTCCACCTCCATGGCTGAACCCACCATCAAGGACCTCATGGAACTGATGCAGTCGTTCAAGACTGAGTTGTCCTCCGTGAAGGCCGACCTGGCCACCATGAAGGACAAGTCGTCCTCGTCGTCGCACAGCGGCGGCGGCGGGCGCGAGGAGCCTCCTCGTGATCTGGATCGGCCCCCAAGATTCCAGAAGCTCGACTTCCCCCGATTCGATGGCAAGACCGATCCGATGCTCTTCATCAACAAATGTGAATCCTATTTTCGCCAACAGCGCACCATGCCCGAGGAGCGCGTGTGGATGGCCTCCTACAATCTGGAGGACGTCGCGCAGCTGTGGTACATCCAGTTGCAGGAGGACGAGGGCACGCCGCCATGGGGACGATTCAAAGCCCTCCTCAACCTCCGTTTCGGTCCACCTCTCCGCTCGGCGCCCCTGTTCGAGTTGTCGGAGTGTCGCCGCACCGGGACCGTGGAGGAATACTCCAACAGGTTTCAGGCTCTGCTGTCGCGCGCTGGTCGGCTCGAGGAGGGCCAGCGCGTCCAACTCTACACCGGCGGCCTTCTTCCCCCGTTGAGCCACGCTGTCCGCATCCACAATCCGGAGACGCTCGCCGGGGCCATGAGTCTCGCCCGTCAGGTCGAGCAGATGGAGTTGGCGTGGGTACCCCCACCGGTCGCCCGGGGAGCCCCTCGTGCCCCGCTCCCAGTGCCGGCGCCTAGGCAGCCGCTGCTCGCCCTTCCTGCTCCACCCGCGGGCGCGGCCCAGCCACGACAGGAAGGCCCGCCTTTGAAGCGGCTGTCCCCGGAGGAGCAGGCGGAACGGCGCCGTCTCGGCCTCGGCTTCAACTGCAATGAGCAGTACTCCCGTGGCCACAATCGTGTCTGCCGCCGCATCTTCTACCTCAACGGCGTCGAGCTCGCGGCCGCCGACGCGGACCCAGCGGGGGACGACCAGCAGGAAGGCGCTCCTGTCTTCTCACTCAGGGCAGTGGCCGGCATGCCCATCTGTAATTCCATGCAGGTGCGGGTTTCCCTGGGCGCCACCACCCTCGTCGCGCTCCTGGACACCGGCTCCACCCATAATTTCATCGCTGAGGACGCTGCCCACCGCACCGGCCTGCCAATCCAGCCGCGCCCGCGCCTCACGGCCACCGTGGCCAACGGCGAGCGCGTCACCTGCCCGGTCATCATCGAGGGCGAGACGTTCTTCATCGACCTCTTCGTCATGCCGCTCGCGGGGTATGACCTCGTCTTGGGGACTCAATGGATGGTCACCCTTGGTCGGGTGGTCTGGGACTTCGTCGACCGCTCCGTCTTCTTCCTACACCAAGGCCGACAGGTCTCCTGGTCGGACGTCACCGACTGTCGGCCACCCCTCCTCGCCGCCACTACGACACCGAACGCCCTCCTTGAGGAGCTGCTGCACTCCTTCGAGGGGGTGTTTGCCGAGCCGGTGGGTCTGCCACCGCAGCGAGCCCGGGATCACGCCATTGTCCTCAAACCCGGCTCTACACCTGTGGCGGTTCGACCCTACCGCTACCCGGTGGCGCACAAGGACGAGCTGGAACGGCAATGCGGTGCCATGCTGGACCAAGGCATCGTACGCTGCAGCGACTCGGCGTTCTCATCGCCGGTTCTGCTGGTCAAGAAGCAGGACGTGGCTTGGCGGTTTTGCGTGGACTACCGCGCTCTTAATGCCCTCACTGTCAAAGATGCATTCCCAATCCCCGTCGTCGACGAACTCCTTGATGAGCTGCATGGTGCGCAGTTCTTCACTAAGCTGGACCTCCGCTCGGGCTATCACCAAGTCAGGATGCGGCCGGCGGACGTGCAGAAGACGGCGTTCCGTACCCACGACGGCTTCTATGAGTTCCTAGTGATGCCGTTCGGGTTATGCAACGCCCCGGCAACATTCCAGGCACTCATGAACGACGTGCTGCGACCATTTCTTCGTCGGTTCGTCCTTGTTTTTTTTGATGATATCCTAATTTACAGCAAGACTTGGGCAGATCACTTGCGACACATCCGCGCCGTCCTCGCCGAACTTCACCGCCATATCCTCTTCGTCAAGCGATCCAAGTGCATCTTTGGGTCACCTTCCGTGGCATACCTGGGCCACATCATCTCCGCCCACGGTGTGGCTATGGACCCGGTCAAGGTGCAGGCCATTCACGACTGGCCAGTACCCCGCTCGGCGTGCGTGGTGCGTGGCTTCTTGGGCCTCGCCGGGTACTACCGCAAATTCGTTTCCGACTACGGCAAGATTGCGGCGCCCCTCACTTCGTTGATGAAGAAGGAGGGCTTTTCCTGGAGCGACGAGGCCCAGGCAGCCTTTCAAGCGCTCAAGGCGGCCGTGACGTCGGCCCCTGTGTTGGCGCTGCCCGACTTCACCAAGGGCTTCATCGTGGAGTGTGACGCGTCCACGCATGGCTTCGGGGCGGTCTTGCTGCAGGAGCACCATCCGATCGCCTACTTCAGCAGGCCGGTCGCCCCCCGCCACCGCGCTCTGGCAGCATATGAGTGGGAGCTCATTGGGCTGGTGCACGCCGTGCGCCACTGGAGGCCGTACTTGTGGGGGCGCACGTTCCTCGTCCGCACCGACCACTACAGCCTCAAGTTCCTCCTCGACCAGCGCCTCTCGACGATCCCGCAGCACCATTGGGTGGGCAAGCTCCTCGGCTTCGACTTCTCAGTGGAATACAAGCCGGGTGCCACGAACACCGTCGCCGACGCGTTGTCCCGGCGCGACGCCAGCGAGGAGGGCTCGGTCTTGGCGCTGTCCGCGCCTCGCTTCGACTTCGTCGACCGTCTTCGTCATGCTCAACGACAAGAACCAGCCCTGGTAGCCATCAGGGATGAACTAGCAGCCGGCACAAGGGGAGCGCCGTGGTCGCTGCGGGACGGCATGGTGACGTATGTTGACCGGCTCTACATCCCGCCGGACTCACCACTGCTCCTCGAAGTGGTGGCTGCTATGCACGATGACGGCCATGAAGGGGTGCAGCGGACTCTACATCGCCTCCGCCGGGACTTCTACTTCCCCGCCATGCGCCGTGTGGTCCAGGACTTCGTCCGCGCCTGCACAACGTGCCAGCGCAACAAGTCTGAACACCTGCACCCGGCGGGCCTGCTGCTGCCCCTGCCCGTGCCCCAGGCCGTGTGGTCCGACGTCGGCTTGGACTTCATCGTGGCGCTGCCTCGTGTTGGGGGCAAATCGGTGATCCTCACAGTGGTCGACCGGTTCAGCAAATACTGCCATTTTATACCACTGGCTCACCCCTACAGTGCAGAGTCCGTGGCCCAGGCGTTCTTCAGCGAGATCGTTCGCCTCCACGGTATCCCTCAGTCCATGGTGTCGGACCGGGACTCCGTGTTCACCAGGACGTTCTGGCGGGAGCTGATGCGACTCACTGGCTCCAAGCTGCACATGACGTCCGCCTTCCACCCGCAGTCCGATGGTCAAACGGAGGCGGCCAACAAAGTCATCGTCATGTACCTCCGGTGCTTCACTGGGGATCGGCCACGACAGTGGCTGCGATGGCTGCCATGGGCGGAGTACGTCTACAACACGGCGTATCAATCGTCGCTCAAGGACACTCCTTTCAAGGTGGTCTACGGTAGGGAGCCCCCCTCCATCCGCTCTTATGAGCCTGGCGAGACCCGGGTGGCGGCGGTGGCCAAGACAATGGCTGAACGCGCGGAGCTCCTAGCAGATGTCCGCTATCGTCTGGAACAAGCGCAGGCCGTCCAGAAGAAGTTCTACGACCGCCTGCACCGCCCGGTCTCCTATGACGTGGGTGACTGGGTGCTGCTGCGCCTTCACCAACGGGCAGCTTCTTCCCTTCCACAGGCGCCCAAGGGCAAGCTGAAGCCGCGTTTCGTTGGGCCTTACCAAGTCACGGAGTGCATCAACCAGGTGGCTGTTCGCCTAGCGCTGCCCCCGCGTGCCAAGCTGCATGATGTCTTCCATGTCGGCCTTCTCAAGAAATTCATCGGGGCACCACCGGCTGCGCCACCCCCCTCCCACCCACTCATCATGGGGCGGTAACTCCAGAACCTGAGCAGGCTGTGCGGTACCAGCTGGCCAGGGGTGTTCGGCAGGTGCTCATCCGCTGGAAAGGACAGTCCGCTGCTGATGCTACATGGGAGGATGTAGCCAACTTCCGCGACAAATTTCCCCAGTTTCAGCTCGAGGACGAGCTGATCGTCGAGGGGGGGAGAGATGTC
The DNA here is from genome assembly GCA_030272315.1 of Paspalum vaginatum. Taxonomy (NCBI): domain Eukaryota; kingdom Viridiplantae; phylum Streptophyta; class Magnoliopsida; order Poales; family Poaceae; genus Paspalum; species Paspalum vaginatum. The sequence continues at coordinate 49,099,909 of CM059016.1, forward strand.
ATGTACGGGCGCACCTATAGGCGCCGTCGTGACGTCAGGAGGGCTGCAGAACGCGCGGCCAAGGCAGGTGCCACCGTCAGTGGCTAAGTTTAGAAAGATAGGACTTAGTTTCCTTTTTGCATGCCTTAATTATAGGAGAGATTGGTTGGACCTTTGGCGATATATGCCGTGTAACAGACTTGGAGAAAAGCAAGCAAGATCAATTACCCTAAAGTTGCTCCTCTCCCTTAGCTCTCTCAAGCCACCGGTGAGATCCTCCCACGGTGAAGGCCTGGAGCGCGACTACGAATTACGTAGCCGCGGTCCGGCGACGTTGGGCGTTGAGGCGCTTGACACTACCTTCGTTTGTAAGGTAATAAGACATAATCTTCACTTAGCATATATTATCTCCGTTCTCATATATTTTTCACTGGCGAACTCGGTTTTAAACTAGAAGCATCAAAAAGGAAAAATGGAGGCTGTACTTAGTAGTGAGGAGATATTTTATAGCGCTTGGAATTAACCGTAGCCTTTCGTTGGCCTAGATCTAATGGTTAAAATAAAAGAGAAACCTATTTAGAGAAACTTAAATTGTGACCCAAAACTTAAAAATAGTGGGCCAGGAACTTAAATTTTACAACCCACGAAATAATTATAAAGGGTATATAGGTACTTTTATATTAACATATGATTTATATCACTGTTTTTATTTGGTTGCCCCATATCCCCATCTCGCTCGTCTTCAACCTCCGCGCGGCACCCAAGCCCCCCTGTGTGATGGCAGCACTAGCATTCCAATGTTGACAACCTCGGTGAGATTGGTGACTTCCGGTGACCTAGCCATAGAAAAGTGTCTGATCTCCGGCGGCCTCCGCATGCAATTCAGCGGCTCGGAAGACCGACAGGAAAGGTAACGCCACGGCACTATCCCACTCCGGGCACCAGGCTCCTGTGCACGGCCGAAAGATTGCCCCTTTGATCGTTACTAACAGCTTCGCTTGGAGATGGCCTTCCCGTGCGGGCGAACAGAGCGAGCGGTGGCAGCAATACCTAGTGCAGTAGGCGGACAACGGTGTCGTACGGTCGCGGACTGCGTCGTGACTGCGTCCGGTGAACAAGAGTCGACAAACGCAGCGTGCCGTGGCGGCGACCCCAGAGCGAGGCGGCTGACGGCTGCATGCGGTGGCCGCTCTGCCCCGCGGCTGCCGGTGTGCTCGATGACTCGATATGTCCTGGGATACGTGATAGGAGAGACTGTTGGGAAGTTATTAAAGTGCCCTTGTTGTTAATAAATCATGCCTTTAATATATCAATGGCTCATGTTGCAAATGACGGGAGGAACCCAAGGTTCCTGCCAAGCACCATAAAAAATCTCTAGTTTGAGATCTCTAATAATGACTGATGAGCAATTTCAATATTTCGATATAGAAAGACAGAGAACAACACAACGGAGAGGAACTAATATGGCTACCTTGAATAATTGCTTATTCGGTGATTTGTTAATGCAATAATAAGAATAATATTGAGACATATCTTCTATTTTGTGATTCAATAATTTGATGATCTCAGTCGCGATGTGATTGGGAGGCGAACGAGCGCCACAGATAGGACCAGGTGTAGTGTGGTGACAGTAGCGTAAGGCAATCTCTAACAGACTTACCATCTTGTCACCTGGATGTATAATGTTAGAGATCGACGAGAAATAAACGCAGCGAAGAAGACTAGAACCGGTCACAAAGACACAACCTTTCAGGGCGAAGGGAAAAACCATGGGTAACAACCAACCACAATTTTCACTATTTTCGTGGAGTGTTTAAAAAACGCCATATGTTTTCCGGTGATGGGCCTCCGCTTTGCCTCTAACCAGACCGTCTCATATAATTTGAATCATAATTCAACATATAACATGCGGTTTTCAGTGTGATGCAAGCTTGGCTGCACAGGTATATATAGCACCAAGGAAAACCAACCATAGCGTCATAACAAGGACTCCGTAGAACTCGTCTTATAGGGGTGGATCAGAACTGCTCACTTGCAGTGTGTAGAACTCGTCTTATGGAGTGTGGTGGAATTAGATGACCCTCTTGAAGAACTCTGGCGGTTGAGGGCGAAGAAATCTTCATCCAAACAAGGTTATTAAAATCTATCTATCGTTTATTAAGAGTAAAAATGCACGTGGTCCTGCACGTGACTAAAAACAAAGAGAGAATTACCTATTTGGCTTAAAAAAAAATTGGCATTTTCTTTCTTGGCCCAGAAAAAATTTTCGTTCCTTACTCGACTCAGAATTTTTGTTCGTTCCTTTCTGGGCACTTCCGTCCATTTGAAAATGTTTGAAATTCATTAAACATCGGATAAAAATGCTAAAAATTCAAACTTTGTTGAGTTGTATTCCTTGTTAGTAGATCTACATAATGGTAAAGATGGGGATCCATGAAAAGATTTTTATGCCCTCAGTTTATTGCATGTTATCCAAAACAAAAGAAATGCCAAAAATAGGCTAAATAAACTTCAAAAATCATTAAACTTGAACAATAGCTTTCATATGATAATTTGGCTCTGTGGTGATTTTTGCAGACCAAGAATTTACGGTTAAATGATAGATCTACCCTTGTCTTTATTTTTAGATATAAAATTGAATTTGAAAATAATTGCTATAGGAAAAATGCTCCAAATATTACATAAAAATTTCTATGTTCTCTTTGTTGTATATGTAGCTCACTGTAAAAGTTTGAACCTCAGCATATAAAGCTTAATGGGTGTTTTGAAAATGATAATGATGTTCACGTAAAGTTAGATAATAGAGAAATGTTTATTTAATCTGCGTAATAACTTTTATTAAAAATTTGGAAGCAGGTTGGTTATGTATAGAGACCAAAAAGTATTTTTGGGAATTTTCTTGTGACTCCATTTGACACCGTTATGGCTTCAAATGGATGGAAGTGCCAAGAAAAAAACGAAACAAAATTTTTGGGTCGAGTTCGGAACAGAATTTTTTTCTGGGCCAAAGAATGAAGCGCCAAAATTTTTTGGGCAAATAGGTAATTCTCTCTATAAATAATTGTTTGGATTGTAGACCTTGCTTGGAGAGACAGCTCGTTCAGGTGCTATGTGCAACACTTGTAATATGCCATTTTCAGCATCCAATGTGACAAAACCACGGTTTTGAGCTGCCGATAATCCAAAATGAGTTTGACTGCAAGGTCTGCGTGTTTTGTTAAAGCAAATGACCTTTGTTTTAGAATAGTCCTTACGGAAGAAATTGGTTCTTTAGATGGAACTGCAGCATCTGTGAGGGTTTGCAAGAACCTGCAAGCTGCAACAGTAGTGACAAGTAGTTGCAGGGTTGGGCTTCGAATTGTCGCTGCTGTATAACAACATAATATCAGATAAATAATATAATAGTGATGTGATGCAATACTAAGCTTCCAGTAAAACGTGCGTACTATCCAATTAGGTTTTTTTTCGAGTCTATCCAATTAGGATGTACAATAACGATATGATGCATTCTTGAAGAGTAAAATTTAGGGGAGTAGCTAACGCCGCTGTAAATATGGCTTACTGCACGCACACCTTTTTTGGCAAGGTATGGGTTCACAGGTTCACATATTACTACTTTTCGCAAAAAAAAATGATGACCACACATCGTGTCTAAACTTAAACATTGTTGAACCTCTCGCAGAAGAAGAAAAAAAATACACCGACAAAATTCGCGAATAGACAAATAATAACGTTGGCATCACTGCACAAAATAACACTGTTTTCCATTAGGCAAAAATACTAATTTAATTAGGCAAAAATAATAGTTTCATTAGGCAAAAATACTAGTATCATTAGGAAAAAATAGCAAAGGGTATTTTTGCCTAATGAAAATCATTATTTTGCCTAACGAAACCAACAAATTTACCTAATGGGAAAAGACAGGGACGCGGGGGAGAGGAGGCTTGCCTCGCACCCAACGGGAAGCACCACGGCGGCCTTGGAGGCATGGGAACCGGCAGCCACCGCGAGGGAGGCGCCGGGGCCGGCGGCCGTCGAGGCGGGCGCGGGGGCTGCAACCGGCGGCGGAGCACTGGAGGCGCGGGGGCCTGCAGGTCCTGCGCGAGGGAGGCGGGCTTGCCATGGCCGGCCACGGGCACGAGGGAGCGTGTGCGCCTCGGGGGGCGGCGACCGACGGGATGGATGCAGGCGCCGCGGGAGGGCGGCGGATGGCGGACGGCGGGAGGGAGGCGGGCGCCACCACGGCCGGCCACCGTGTGCGAGCGAGCGGGTGTGCCGCGTCCCTGGGGCCGGCGGCATGGAGGCGGGCGCCACCATGGCCGGCGACAGGCGCAAGGAGGTGCCCGGAGAGCGTGATGTGGACGAGTGGAGAGGAGAGAGGGCTGCTTGTGTGGATAAGGTCTGGTGCATTATGAACGAGGGGGAAGGTGTGCGTAGAGGTGGATAAAAACACGGCCGGCCGTATAGAAGTCTTTACCAAATTTTTGACTAGTCCTTAAATTTGTTGGGGGCAATTCATGTCAGTCCTTAAACTACGAAATTATGTCAGTCTGGTCCCCAATGGTTATTTGGGTCTTGGTGCATGTCCAAATGGATCTAGACCCGTGCCTGCTAATGAGGGCTCACATCACAGTGTTAGCTCTCCACTCTCCCTTTCCCTCCCGATCTCTCTTTCACTCCGAAGCTGCCGCTGTGCCACTCCCTTGTGCCCTGTCGTGCACCCCCTTCCTCCTGCTCGTGCCGCTGCCTTACCGTCTCTCCCTCCTGCTCTCGCCGCCACCATGCCCCTCTCTCCCCTTGATCCCGAGCCATCGCCATGCTGCTCCCTCCCTCTTGTTCGCCTCACGCAACAGGTAGGAGCTGGGGAGGCTGTGGGGCCTACGGGGGTCGAGCTCGAGCTTGGATGCGGTGGAGGTCTGGGCAGCGCCTTGATTTGTGGACGAGCAAAAGAAGAGCCTGTCTATTGCCGCTCGCTTGGCCACGCCAGACAAATAGGAGCCGCACCAGTAGTTAGGCCCCAAGCTTGGAGGAAGCATTGACCTCGGTCGGCGGAGCCTTTCTTGGACCAGCGGTGCCCAAGCGTGCGGTGAGGCCTCACGAGGAGGCAGATCCTATGACACCCCACTCCCTCCACTACTCCTTCCCGCACATGGCACAAGTAGTGCCATGGCCCCTCCCGCTCATGCAGCAATGGTGGGTGCGCGGGCGGTGGCATGCCCCTTTCTCTTGCTCGCGTGGCGGCAGCGGCATGAGCATGACCGGCACTGTGGCCCAGCCATTGGTAGCCTCCACCTGATAGGGCGGCCCGCTATGAGGTGTGGCGGACCTCCTGGCGCTTGCACTTGTGGAGGTGGTGTCCACGCTCATTGGCGAGGACGAGGGCGATATGGCCACCCTCGCACCACCTCAACGTCGGTGCCGTGCTCCTCAACGCCTGCATCATCATCGCCATGCGCCTCAATGAGCGGTGGTGAGGTGGTGGGGGTGAGAGACAGTGGTGTGAGGCGGCGCTGCCGGTTTAGGAGCGCTCCGACCATGAGGAGGATGGGAGAGAGAGGGACGAAGATGTGAAGGGGGCTGATACGTGAGCATAACATGAGAGCCGAAACAAGTATAGGAACTCGTATGATACACTTTGTAAGTTTAGGGATCGACATGGTACGCATAAACAAGCTTAAGCACTAGCTATGAATTTTACTCTTTTTTTAAATAGTCCCAGTAAGGTACACAGACTGGGAAATGTGATATACATAGGTGGAATAAAAATTGACATTGCCTGTTCTCCGTGCAGCTCAATGAGTCGATGACGACGCCAGGAACCAATTTTGTTTGGGTAAAAACAACTACGAATCAATTTCACGCCCCATGCCACTGAAATATACTTTTTTTCTAAATTCTGCATTCCGTTAATTAAACTATTTTTAATTAATAGCTTTCTACACACTTCATGTGTAGAGCCTATGTTCCAAAAGGTCTTAGTTTTCTCTCTCTTGATCGAAAACCAATCAATCAATTCCTCAATTTTTGTACCAAAATATCATTTTGTTTTTCTTTTGTGTGCTGTAGCTACAAAGTGTGCATACCACACTATAAGGACACATGGGCCCTAAGTCTTGTGCTTAATTCTGTAATGTGATTTTAGTGGTTGAAGTTATATCACGTACCACTGGGACTAATTTGTGTGCAAGAGTTTTTGTTTAAGTCCCAAGGTGCAAGTAGAGTACCTGTGAACAAACACCTCAAAGAAGATCTAAAATATCACAAGAGAAGACCCAAGACTTGCCCAAAGTTAGAAGCGTGTGCACGACATGACGGTCCCATCAAATGGTTCGGAGAGAAGAAGAAAGCCGAGTAGAAGGTAGAAGACCCGGTGCAAATTCAATGCACCGGACGGTCCAGTGCTTAAGCACCAAACGGTCCGGTGGTTTCTCATCGGACATTCTGGACAGAGAAGATGAAGACGATCGCGTCCTAGCATTTACATGCATGCACCGGACGGTCCAGTGCTCAAGAACCATACGATCTAGTGATCCACCAGATATTTTGGACCGAGTGCATATCAAGTTGAAGACCGAAGCCCCAACACTCACCAGACTGTCCGGTGGTGCAGCATCAGATTGTCTGGTGTCTTCAACTGTCGAATTCCTAGTCCAATGGTTGACTCTAACGGCTAGCCAACAACATGCACCAGACAATCTGGTGGTGTACCACTAGACCGTCCAGTGGTCACACAGAAAAGTGAAGAAAGCTTCCAACGGCTAGTTTTGAGGGTTGGGTTATAAATACCCCCTTGGCCGGCCTCCACAATGTGGTTGGTGACTCCTGAGCTCATTCTAGTGTTGAGGCACACTCTTGATCCATCCATAGAGTCATATTCACATATTTGAGAGCCCAACCACCACAAGAGCTAATAGACACATCCCGTCATAGCTAGAGCTATCATAGCATCTTTGCTTAGGCCCTCTTAATTTTCCCGTGCCTGCGTGCACATCTTTTTTTGCAAGAGTGTGGCTGTATGTCTTGCGAGACCCTCCGGAGTGTGGAGTGACTGCCACCTTACATGTGAGAGGGAGGAAATCCCTCGGCACATTGGCCAAAAGCTTCCTATAGTGGAGACGGTGGGGTGGCTTCGTGAGAAGGCCTACGGAAGACCCCAATAGCCCCAACCGATCCTATACCCTTGCGTGGGCGAGGCCATAGTCTGAAGGACTACATGCGAGAAGGGCTTGTGTGGGTGTTTACTGTGGATATCCTGAGACCTGATCAAGTTGCTTGACCTTCGCGGAGGTCACTTTGCCATCGCCTACCCTTGCATGGGCGAGGTCGTATTCCTTTGAGTACTATGCGAGAGAAAAACTTTACGAGGGGCGCCAAATGAGGAGTAGGGGGTAGAGACACGTTGGTCTCCCTGAACCTCGAGAAAAAAAATCCCCGTGTCTATCATGTACCATCATCGTCATTGTCATCAGGAGTTTGCATTCTCTCTACCTATCTCTTTAGTATCCGCATTTACATTCTTGCAATTGTGTGCTTACATTCCTAGAATAGCTTGATAGTTTATTTTCTAGGTGGAACTAGGTTGCAATACTTGGCCATGGTAGAATTAGAAACACTTAGCAAAACCTTAGTGTACATAGCTAGATTTATATTGCATATGTTTTGCTTAGTAGTTGTTTTAGAGAGCCTTAGTTTTAGAAATCCTAATTTACCCCCCTCTTAGGCGTCGGTCCAACCTTCACACACACATATCAACAATAGGCATAGGGGCTAAGTACGGTGTGCCTTCCAGGAGCACACCAAAATATCATTCATATGAAAGGAAGGTGTGGATTATGAAAGGGTTAATTGGAATGAAGCCATTATAAATCGCATGGTTTTGAAATCTACCACCAACCTTTCAAATACAGGAACCTAGACCACTACAATTTGGCTAGTCTTTGAAATACGCCACTATATACGTATTTGAAGGTTTTGTGCCCACTCGGCGGTGTATGTATGAGATGACATTTCTGTATGGACTAAAATACACCTCTCTTGTCTCTCTCTTACACACAGGGCCCACACCTTTCTCATTTCCCTCTTCCCCAACCGGCAGTAGTGGTCGGTTGGCCTCCAGCCACCTTCCCCCTCCTCTCCCTTTGTCCTGGCTGGCCCCTTGGCCCTCCACCGGTGTTTCCATCGTCTACTTCCCCTTAGCTCTCCACCAGCGTCGCACAAGCCAGTCAATGGCCATTGGACAGCCACCATCGTGTCGCACTCTGGTATAAAAACCAAAAAATTCAGGCAGGGGAAGGAACCCTAGTTCATTTGTTCCTCCCCTGACAGGTCTCTTCTCCTTTGTCTCCATCCCTAGCACACGAGCGATGAAGAGTTGAAGCTCTAGCGCGCAACGGCACCATTCGTGGCTTCTCGCCGGCACGTGCTCACCCGCAGTGGAGTGCACCGCTGTCAAGTGGCGTCGCGACGGCCCGTAGAGCCACGGCTATGGGCATGCAGGACGGGGGCAGGTGACTAGAGCTGCATCTGACCTTGGCTAGCCTTTATGTTCTTTTCCTCCATCACTCCCTTTCTTTTGATTCAAATCTGAGACTCAGAGGTTGAGATCGCGAGCTAGGGTTTCAGGGATTTCATCGAAATTTGTTCGATTCTTCCAATTTGACATTGATTTCATCAAATTCGTTAGATTTCTGGGCGGGATTCGAGATTTCTATGGTTAGGGTTTCGCAAAACCGATCCGTTTCTTCTTTCTTCTTGATTCCAATCCCATATTCTTCTTGACTAGGGTTAGGAGTAGATCAAGGGGGCGTCTGATACCATAGTTATATCGATGAGGATATAGATCAACTCCACTAACCCCAAATCGACAATTACAGATTGTATGTAATGTTCTTGATTCGAGATCAGGTGAGAGAGATGGATAGGTAGACACTGTCATTTGGTCCGAGCACAGGGGCGTGGTTGAGAGGGTTCGAGGACTCGGCTCGCCGGCGGTCCTCCTCCTTCTTAGCTGTGAGTTCGGCGTGCGGCGGTACCCCTCCTTCTTGCGCAGTTCTGTGGGGGATAGATATCCCCTGGTCTCTCAGGTGACATATTTGGTGCATGGATGGATGGAGGGCCCAATTTAGGGGCCGACCGGCTGACTTGGGCCTGAGGTGCCGAACACCTTGGCGCGCAAGACAATGACTCTTTAGGAAAGATATGGATTATGGATTCTATGTGATCTCTTATAATCTAAACCGTCTAGTAGACGTAGGCGGGCTAGGGACCCCTCTCGGAAGACTCCCTCGAGATCTCATCCTCAGATACACCAATCTCTCAATCCTCCCGGGACCTCATATGCCCTCATTGTAATCTCAAGAGAAATACAGACCACTGCACACAGGACGTAGGGTGTTACGCGATCTAGCGTCCCGAACCTATCTAAATCGTGTTCTTCCTTGCGTTTTGTGTGACTATAGAGGTACAGTCGATCTAGACGCCATCAAAAGCACCCCGTGGTACATCTCGTGGTGCATTGCCGGTTCCAAACACCGACAAGTTCCTCTTCCAGGTGGCATTGCTCCTCAGTAGTCACGTCGGCAGCCATCTCGTCAGTGAGGGTGAGTGGCGGTGGTGGCAAGTTCCAATACACGGGATCGCCTCCCGATCCGTGGGATTGTGGGGGTAGGGTTTAGCGGTGGCTGCGTTGGCGTTGGCGTTTGCGTCGGCCTTGTACCCACCTTTATATGGCGCTTGTGACCGGAGGCCATAAGAGAGCGCGTTTCTAGGTTGAACTCGGTCTCGTGACCGAGCCAAGATCACATTTCAACAGCAGTCTCCGGTGGCTGCAGCGCCACCGCCGTCCGGCGGCTCAGCTGGCTGGACGAGACGCCTGGACATGATCCGGACCCCGGCGGTTGAACCTTCCACCATTTCTGACTCCAACTCCTGGTAGCCGGAGCAGTCGTCACTGTGAGCTTCAGCTTTGGATCTTCTTCTTCGGTTTGATGCTTAAGCTTTGGCGTCTGGCAGTGTCTGTCCATGAACAATGCTCGGGGGCAATTATATATAGGAAGGAAGTGGCATACTGGCATCATCTACGTGCTGTAGTGGAGTATCTCGCATCACATGGCGCCTGGTGGGCGGAGGAGTGTGCAGGAAGAATGGCTGTTGGGCGACACGGCCTGATGAACGCCGGATGCCAGTAGAGGACACTCCATACAGCTCCGTTAGTCACGAAGGCGACAGGAGCCAAATTTGTTCGAGAAAGAAACAGCGATAGGGATCAGTTCTGCGGCTCTTTGGAAGGCGACATCTTTTCCACAAATTCTGCACCGTTTTATGTGAAATCCCTCCGCAGCCATAATAATTTTCTAATGAAATTATTAAACTGTTTTAAGTACCTTTGGGCGGCCATAATAATTTTCGGCAGCTTTTCAATACCAGCAAAAAATTAACTATTAAATTCCAATGATCTGGTCGAGCCGCTGAAAATTAATATGACTGCAAAAAATCATTGTTGTTTCCTGTAGCGCTCGATCGTCCGAACCACTAGAGCCACTCGCTTTCGCCTCCGATCTTGCCATAGTGTCCCTTCCCCACCAATCCCAATTTTACCGTCCTCCAGCACCACAGTACCACACCACCTATGTGTGCAGGGGATGACCACACTCAGCATCCATAGGGCATAGGTTGGTGATGTATGAGCTCGACAAGAACAGGCCTGTTGAAAGCCCAGCGCAAGTGGGCCGACCGCACAAGGCTTCCAAAATTTTGAGATCCCCATCTTTTAACTATTTCTATGTGCATATTGGGCCATGGCCTGTTAGTGCTGGATATTCCCATCGGCTGGACTTGAAGAAGACAGAACGATCGAAGGAACATGCGATCAGAAGCCGAACAGCCGAGCCGCGGGGGTGCCGACTGCCAATGCCGCCGCCAAGCCTGCAACTAGAAGCCAATCCTCTGAATCCTCATGCCATCAAACAATCAGTAGGTCACTAGTTTTGTGGTTCAGGTGATCAAGTATCGTACCAGCAATTCAGCATTCAGTCCATTGGATGTACAAGGCTATGCCGCTATGGCTCCTTGCCTCGATACATAAATCTGTATACTCAGTATTAGTTTAGTTTCTTTTGGTCTTGTCCGTTCGTTTTGAAACAGGAATATCAATTCTGTTCACTATGTTTTCTAGAGTTAGAAAATGTGATTCCGGTTATGAAACAGGGATTTTATTTTTTCTCCCTTTACTCTTTTTAGCATGAATGACTATTGTAGTTTAATTTCTATGTGTTGCTTGAAAACATATAGCTATATGATACTTTGGTTAATTATTTGTATTTTCTTAGTATAGGACAACACCTTTTGTTTCGTGCCAGGACTACAGAATCCTAGAGACGGGCCTGGACAAGAATAAAGGAGGAAAGGCGATGATACGGCCAGGAGGCACAGTATCGAGAGGAAGGGGTGAGGAGGGAAATAATTTTTGTTCCTCTAAATTACAAATTATTATTTTATTTTGTCATGGTGTGTTGTGGACAGTGTAATGTGGTGTGCCCTGCCCTATGCAACACAAAATACCACGTATTGAATACCGCACGTGTAAAATGCCAAAAAAAAAACTCCTCTATAGACCTCATATAAACTTTAATTTTAAATTATACAGTAGTACTCAAACGTTTTAGTAGGATAAATATGAAGTTGTCTACCTAGCATTCAAACGTTTTAGTAGCTCTCAACATTCAAGTTTTTCTCTGGCGCCTGCCCCGCGTCGCCTGTATTCCCTATCTTCGGCAGCTCCCACCACCAGAATTGTCATTGGGCAACATGACCTGATGACACACCGGATGCCAATTTGAACATGGTCCAGTCCACTGCGTGTGGTGAACAATAAGGCCATTCCAGTGGCGGATTCAAGATTCAAACTCGCTTCTTTCTCTATTTTCTCCTCCATTTTCCTCTTCTTTCTTCATTTTTCGCATTTTTCTTCTTTGTTCATACCTAAAAACTGGCACGGTACTTCAAAGGGGCTCCCTGGACTCGAGTCAGCACCCATGCTGGATCGACCCCTGAACAACTCAATTGGTCACAACGACAATAGGAGCCAAATCCGTCCTACCAGACTCCTCTAGTAACTATTATGTATGGGTGAATTTGAGTTTCATTTCTATGGTATTCATTCAATTTTTTTTATTTTTGTGTCAAAATTTGTAAACTTTTTTTAGAAACGGCCAATACTTTTTTTTTTTCAAATCCTCGGTGCCGTATACCCAGACCCAGCGTAACTAGATCTGGCCCAGCCCATGTAGCGTAACTAGATTTGGCCCAACGCTTCCTCCCTCCGGCGCCGTCGCCGGCGCTCACGCATTCCCCACCGGAAAGCCCGCGCACCTGGGAGGCGACGTCGCGGCGGCATCACGGGTCAAGGCGACCCTGCACCGCCGGACTCTACCCGGTCCTCCATACAACTGTTCAGGACGATCCGACCCGCCATCCGCGCACGTCCTCTCTCCTACTCTGCAGTGTCTCCTCGGTAGGTAGGTTCATCTCTGTCAAATACTACCTATTCCCTGCACTGCATAAGAACAAATCTGGACAGTTAGATTAGATATCTAGTCGACTTAGCATGTCGAACGGGATTATTTGGTTGTGCGTACTGCTCAGATGTCTGAATTTTGTTCCTTGCACATGAAGTCCTATCTCAATTCGCTTCAGTGCACGCATGAGTTGTTCAAGTTTATTGTTCAATTTAAGATGTCTTACGAGATCTTTTAAACATAGTATCCTGTTTTTAGCAATTTTATAATTAATGAATTGCTCGGTGCCTTGGTAAATACTGCAGTTGCTTGCCAATTTTTTGTTGGATTATACCAAAATATATATTGGAGTGTCACTACCAGCACAGCATACCCTAGGTCAAAATCCTAGGCCTGCCACCGAAGCTATTTGTGTTCGGATCCAACCCAATTGCAAGTGCATGCACGATACCTGCTGACTTTTTTTCGAAGGGATGAATATATTAAAGATTGAGAACAGTACATCCCCATTTTATAGAAACCACCCTGAACAAGAAAGAAAATACAGATCTCAGGCACAACCCTAGTGTGTTGAGCATAGTGACCAAATCCCGCATGCTGTCGCCATCGAACGCCGCCGCCGTCGGGATCCTTCTCTCCGCCCCATGCGTCCGGTGACCCCAAAGCATGGATACGCTGCAAGAGCCAGCACCATGGACCTGCCATGGCACATCATCTCGCCGTTGAAAGAGCATCGGCCATCACCTGCTAGGGAAGGAGGAGAAAGCGAGTTGCAACTGCGATTTCCCAATCTAGAAGCACACAGTGCAACAGAGAAATCCACCCTCGCCACCATGAGACGACGAACTGGAAGACAAATCCCCATGGGGAAGACAAGATCCTCCACCCCTTCGCAAAAGGACGAGGATAAACAGACCACACCGTTGCGTCGCCGGAGACAAAAGCGCTGATGCCGCCGAGGAAGCAGAGGGAGGGTATTATTCACACTGCCACCTCGGCAGCTGCGTGCCTCCCGAGCTCACTGCTAAGAAGAACTTGGCAAAGATGGAGCCTACACACCTAGGACAACGCGGCGAGGAGTACCGGGAGAGGATCCCATGGAGCCTACACACCTAGGTCGTCGCCATGCCGTCGGCGAGGAGCAAAATAGCCCGCGTGGCCATGATGCCACCGGGAAACCCTAGCTACCCTAGATATAATATACTAGGTAGTATAGACACCCAGCCGTCAAATACCCGGTTCCCCTACCACGCCGGCGCTGGCAAGGCCACCGGCGGGGAGGGGAACCGGCGGATTTGGTGTCGGGAAACGGATCGCCTCCCTACCGCTCTCTCTGTCTCCTGTAGTGAGGGGAAAGGAACAGGGAGGGGAAACGGCGAGGCCACCAACAAGGAGGGGAAGCGACAGATTTGTTGCGAAAAAAATTGTGTCCACACCTAATCATCTTGTGTTGCTAAATCTTTGTGATCGATCCATGTCTGAGTGGCTCTGGTTGACGCTTCAACTATGGCTGGCTACTTGCACGCACACTTAACCTGCATAATTAGCCACAATGCCGTCCTATTAGGATGTTATGGTTGGTGATCTAGTGAAAGGATTGGATGGATCGGCGAAGGATTGAAGAGGTGCGGCTAGGGTTTTTGGAAGGACGCGGCACCCGCGTTAACAGCAGATGGGAGTGGATTAGGGCGCTGGAACATTGGCCGGGGCCCTCTGGTGGGTTATTTGACCCCTAAGCAATAGATCTAATCTTCTCTCTGATTCTAATCTTATTTCTAATCCTTATCCTGGTCTAACCATCCACAGGGCGTGCTACAGTACCCACGATACTGTAGTGGCCGTCCTTGGGCCCTGACATTACACCGCTCCTGGACAAGCAGCTCGTCCTCAAGCTTCAGGATCAGACAAAGACGACCTCACTCGACCGGAATCTCTCACCTAAAAAAAGAACCTTTTACATCTCGGTTCATTCTTATTTATTTGCTACCATATTGTAGCATCCGGTCTGGTGATTCGGGGAGGGGATTGGATGGATTGGCGAGGGATTGGAGAGGTGCGGCTAGGGTTTCTAGAAGGGTGCAGCACTGTTCACTCGTGAACAGTACCCGCGTGAACAGCAGATGGGATTGGATTAGGGTGCTGAAACGCTGGCCGAGGATCTCTGCCCACGGCCGGGCTAGAAGGAGAGTTTTTTTCTTAATTCTTGCTTACCTTCAATTAATACAATCCCTCTCTTTGTTTAGAGAGGATTACTTGGCCCCTAAGCAGTAGATCTAATCTTGTCTCTAATTCTAATCTTATCTCTAACTAGCCTTATCCTTGTCTAACCATCCACAGGGGCATGCTACAATACCAACGCTACTGTAGTGAGCCCTCTTGGGCCCTGGCATAGGGCTTGATGGAATTTGGTCTAACAAATCATATGTTTTTTCAGTAAATATAGGGCAAGAGAAGGAAAGAAATTGGGATAAGGATGGACAAACAGAAGGAGAAGCTAGGGTTCTAAATGCCGCTACCAAAGTCCTAAGAAGAGGGACAGAAATATAAAATTAGTTCATAGATTTTGTATTCAACTTGAGAAACAAATGGTTTAGTTCGGAAAGATAAACAAAGCTGCAATTATTTGGTAATTGAGGTGGCTTCTCTTGAGTGGTTCTTGGATTAAGCCAATAGATCTTAATTTGTATTTGAACCATTGGTGCTTCATATTCCCTCCTTGTTTTATTGTCCCTGGTAGCCTGACAGTGCAGTCTTGGCAAGCTGGCAACGATTCCCTGCTGACCGTGTTGCCGATTTCAGCCATCCATGGCTCATAACAGTAATGGATATTGCACTATAAGTATTAACCACAAAGTGAGAAAAATGCTATTTGATGGTCTAGCTTTTTTGTTCTGTTTGTTGCAGCTGTAAATTACTTAGTGGAACACATTTTTCTTACTTGCACTTGAATTACCACTATTCTAACATGAAACTTGTGCTCTTCATTCTGTTTGTGCCATAGGTAACTCGGTGCCCAAAGTCCTGCTGTTGGAAGAACTAGCCACTCACATCCATCTGCAATAATGGAAGCCAAGTTTTTCCGGTTTCTGAAGCTCGTTGGGGTTGGTTTCAAGGCGAGGTCAGAGAGCAAAGGACGCGAACTACTTCTGAAACTGGGATACAGCCATGAGGTGCAGTTCACTGCCCCGCCCGCCGTCCGCGTCTTCTGCTTTAAGCCCAACATCATCTGCTGTGCCGGCATCGACAAGGACAGGGGGCACCATTTTGCTGGTGCTGTCCGGAGCTGCAAAGCTCCAGAGCCGTACAAGGGGAATGGCATTATGTACATTGATGAGGTTGTCAATCTGAAGGGAGGTCCCCGGAAACGCTAAACAGTAGTTCTTCGGTCACCCCTCGAGTAGCGGTAGAGTGTGTACACGTCGTCTAAACAGTGGTACATGGGTTACACAGGTTTGTAATGTAGCAATAAAATTCAAGTACTTGTGTTATTTACAAGTGTAATAAATCATACATTTTCTACAGTTCTCACTTATTAGTAATCTCACATGATCAGATCACTAAATCTATACATCACAAATAACATCAATGATTCTGTCACGATGACAAATGGAAACACAGAAATATGTTCCATAATTATAATTCTTATTTCCCATGAGCCACAACACAATAAGACATGTATCATGGGTGTGTTAGTTTTTTTTTCAAACACCATCATCACCAACTTGGTCCATTACACGGCCAACTTGATCCACTAAACGGCCTAGACTGTAATTATCGTTTATGCCCTAAATGACACGGTATGTCATCGAGTAGCATGCACACGGTGTGTACACGGGCTATACGATAGATGAAGATTTATGTGATTCTTCTTGTGCTAGGCATATCTCCATTATCCTAAACAACCAAACTGGTCGGGGATGCGATGTACATGAGGCATATAATGGAGTTGCATGACCATGGATAGGAATAAGTTGGCAGTTTAAATTTTGTTGGCATCAACTGGAAAATTTTGTTGACATCAACTAGAAACTTACTCTTTAGATTTAGATTGGATTTAATTTCGAAGTGGGATATTTCCTTTGAAATTTTGTCTTTGGATAGGTTGCTGCAAGTCGGGTATGAAAATGACCTTGGAACTGGAGTTGGGACCCTGAAATAGATGCATGTTGCATATAACATAGTAGGTTATACCGTACCATAAGATTATCCATTTTTTGTATAATGATAACTATGATAGAATACTACAAAATACTGAATAATCTAGTCTATTGAACCGTTGCCAATCTTTGCCACACAGAATGTCGTACTGGTGTACATAAAGCTAATCAGCTTCTGTGCGTTTGTGGACTTGTCAGACTGTGGCCAGTATATGAACAATGAAAACGGAATTTTTAGGAGCCTAGGGCTCAAGACAAAACACGTATTTCTTATGTGATACTAGACTGAAGATCGGCCTCAATGATCTAGCCGGCGCACAACTGAAAAACTCAGAGGTAGTCCTGTTACAATGTTTTTCTATTGGCCTCTTTTTTTTCATCTCATGATATATTCTTGCATAAGGGTGTATTTGGTTCACTTCTCCCGTGAGCCTAGATGATGTGTGAGCCTAGATGTGTGAGCCAAGACCATTAATTGGAGCCTGGCTCGCGTGCAAGCCTTGCTCCACGCCTCCGCCAACACTTGCAGTGCACATGCAGAGGCTGGGCTCACAGCAACCAAACGGTAGCAAGCTGCATCCCTGTGGTGTTTGCATGCCTAGAACTCTAGAAGCATATAGCCAACCACGCTCTAAATGACCATTGATCCATGATACCTGAGTTGTGTAGATCTCTCGGTTAGGAATAGTTGAGAGGACCTTGCACTTGCATGATAGAAAAAGGTTACGAAGCGTATAGTTCTTTCTCTTGTTTTGTTATATTAGATATATGATTTAATATAGACCTTTAGATGGTTATGAAATTTAATGGAAAGAGCTTTTCTATTCTTTTCAATTATCATGCTAATATGATTAAATATAGGGGGCGTTTGTAACACAGGAATTTCACAGAAATGCGCATGAATTTCATAGCAAATAGTTCAATGTCACAATAAAAAAGCAGGAACCTGAAAACAATCCCATGTTCCAAACATGCCCTAGACCTTTAGATGTTCATCAAATCCAATGGCAGAAGGATTTTCTTTTTTTTTCCTGATTAAAGTGATCATTTCTAGACCATCTTGGCAAACAGTGGTTTCTTTAACATTCTAATATTAAGATAATAGATCCCTCCCACAAGCTTGTTAGAGACACTCGCCACACCCAATGCTCACTGACCAGATTTGTTGCATTCACTAAAACCAGTTGCTTTTGCCTCAGTTCTTGCCACAATGTCCCTTTCCCCCTCCCCATCCCATTTTTACTGCACTTGAGTACCATGCATACACTGGCTTCACCGCGATGCCGATCCCAACCTCCTCTACCTAGTCATCAACCTCGTTGATGGCTCTGCTAAGACTGCTAGTCTCCTTCAAGTTTGGAGGTGGTAGATATATGTGAAGGTGAACATGGACGATTGTGACATTGGGGGCGGGTGGAGAAGGGACACGAGGCTATGCCACCATGCCACTTGTGTGTGTAGGGGATGACACTGCTCGATGTCCATAGAGAAGAGGTATGTGATGTATGAGCTCCTCAAGAATGGAGAAGGAAAGGGGTTGTCAAGGGCAAATAGAGGAAAGGACGAGAAAAAATGGTCCTCTTCCTTCTCTCAGTTTGAAATTATTATTATTATTATTATTATTATTATTATTATTATTATAATTATTATAATAATTATTATTATTATATGATGATGTGTTATAGACATAACCTTAAACTATGTGCATGTGCAAAATACCACTTATTGAGTGTCGTGCACATAAAAGGATAGGAAGTTCCTCTCTTTCCCTACATAACCCTAAATCCTAAATTCAAATTCTATAATAAATTTTGGTGTGTTAATGAATGAATACAAAATCAAACAAAATAAACCTAAAACCGCTTGCCTAGTATTTCGAGTGTTTTAGTAGCTCTCAACACCGGATTTTTTCCATACACTGCTACCCCCATCTATTCGTCTCTAGCGGCACTTGCCACCAGATCCATTGCTGCCACTCACCACCACGCTAACCTAGCTCCACTAGGATACCCTCATAGCACCCTTTCTGTGCCCTGACCCACCATCCCCTACCGCCCTTTAGGGGGCCACGATGACCTTGACCCACTCCAGCAGTCCAACGGCACCCCTATCCTAGGTTGGCAAAATGGGAGGAGGAGAGATGCCCCAAACTCCTCGAGCTTGGGGCATGTATGACATCCTCCACCACCACCCATGGGGCCTAGCCACGACGTGGCCGCTAACAGTAGCTTGTTCTCATGCAGAGCACTCTGGTAGGCATCGGCCAAAGGAGGTTGCACAGGCTGGCGATGGATCCAACCAACATCGTGGCCAACACCTCTGGATGAGGCCAAGGAGGTGGACGGTGTGCCAGTGGATCTGGCTAGGGGAGGGCGACGTGCAAGGTGGAGGAGGGCTGGTCGCTGTGGAGGCGGATCCGCATGGTGGAAAAGGGTAGCACCACCAGATCCGCGAGCTTGGAGGCAGGAGGCGGCCGAAGCTGGGAGAGGTGGTAGTCGTCGATGACACGTGCTCGGTCCTCATCATGGGGCAATGACCGTGATGCCTAGATTTGGACAGGGCAACTGGACCCGAGTAGCTCAGTCTGATGACAGTGCAACGCAATGGAGCGAAGGCGGTGTGGTGCGGCATGGGAGCGGGCTGTGGTGTGGGCAAAATTAATAAATATTGAATAGCGTGGTATGAAAGATATTGGTAGGAGCTATTGTTCGAGATATTTTTTTGAAAGATTGTTAGAGATGTTTTTGATACAGAGGCTTGAATGTGTTTTTTAGGTGGGGTGGAATATTTCAGTAGGACGAATTCAAGTGACATCAACAGTTGCCGGTTATTTTTTAAAATAAAATTTTAAGCTTTAAAAAGAAAATAAAAATTGGCTGGATACCATTAAAAGATATCATCTTTTGAGATGTACCATCAAAAAAATCTTTTATTTGCCATGTACCATCAAAACACACTTCTGTGAAACTTCCGTTAACCAGGACTCGAATACCCTCAGTCTCGTACCTCCGGCCTCTTCAGTCTTCACAGGGTATCGATAGCACCTCCCACCTTTGCAGCAACCATGGCGCTCTGAATCCTGACGTGAGGATCACTATCCGCATCCACGAGCCCTCAAGATCTCCGGCGCCCTGAAGTGGAGAGGGAGAGGGAGGAGGCGCACCATGGAGGCAGGGCACCGCTCCGGGAGAGGGAGGAGGCGCACGACACGCCGACCCACCGGCACTGGGCTCGCGTCCGCCGGGCGGCACGACGCCAGCGCGCCGCTCGCTGGCCGCAGCATGTCTTTCCATCGCACGCAGCAGCGCCTGGTCCTGCTCGTTGACGCAGTGGATCGGTGACGCCAGCAGCAGCGTGCAGGCGAGCGGCACAAGAAGCGCCGGCCTCGGTGCGGCAGCGGGGGACCGCGGCGGCACTGGCGGCGCACGCCTCGGTGGCGATTGGCGAGACTGAGACGGCCGCTTCCTCTCTTTGCGTGCGGGCAGCAGGCTGGTGTGGGATTTCTCAGATGCGTGAGGTGAGGGATCAGAAGAAAGGGTAATGGTCGTCTCAGCCGCCCCCCCCCCGACCGTCGCCACCGTCTGCTGCCCTCGGCCCTCCCCTTTAAGCCCGTAGGTGGAGAAGAAATAGACGGCGGCGGCGGCAACCCAACTCCAAACCCAAACTCCGGCAACCCCAAATCCTAACCTAGAACGTGGCAGGTGCCTCGTCGCCGGTGGTGGAGGCTTCTTGTGGCCGCGGCGGCGCGAGTGGGCTGGGCCGCCTCTGGATTCGGCTGACGATGCCCCCGCCGCGGCGTCACCCCCTTCGGTGACAGATAGGCTTGGCGAGAGGACGCGCTCGGCTGGCAACAGGGGCTGAGGCGACAAAAGCTGCCAAGCGTCACCAAAGGATCCACCCGTGCGGCCGCGCCCCACCAACGATTCGTGGGCAGGTTCATTGTTGCCCGTTCCCTTCACCGTGTGTTTATTCCAGCTGGGCTGAGCTCTGGGCTGCTTTTTTTAGTGTCTGCTTCATTCTTTCTTTGTTTCACACATCTGCTTTTCTGCACAAATAAATTGTTCAACATACATAATCAATGGTTCTACACACATAATAAATTATTTTATACAATATGAATTGTTATATGCATAAATAGTTTATTCTGAACACATGATCAATTGTTCTATACACATAATGAATTGTTAAACGAATTGTTCTACCATATAATTAATTATTCTACACTACATGGCATTAATGATTCTATGCTAATAACAAAATGTTCTATGTGCAATTTGAATTTTTCTTTGTGGATGAAAAATTATTCTATACGCATAATAAATTGTTCTACGCGCAATATTATTTGTTATACATGCAAAATGAATTGGTCCATGTGAAAAATAAATAGTTCCCACGAGCATAATGAATTGTTCTACACGTAGCTCATACTAAAATTATTCTATGTAAAAAATGAATTATTCCACACAAAACATAAATTATTCTACACACATAAAAAATATTCTTTGTGCAACATGATTTATTATTGTACATGCAGAATTCAGCAAATTAATTGTTCTATTCGAAAAAATTAATTGCTACACACAAAATATAAATTATTTTAAATGCATAATGAATTGTTCTATGCAAAAAATAAATTATTCCACATACAATATAAATTGTTCTACATGCTACTATGCTCGTGGGGTAGTTCATATCTAGTTTCCCTGTCCTGTGGTGCTTTTCATGTTCTCTATAATGTTCTAGGTTGTAACAAACCCCCTTGTATTTTGGTTATCTCATGATAGAAATGGGGATTTCCTTTTCCTATTTCAAAAAGAAAGTGCAGGTGGTCAGTGCCTTTTTATTTATTTTCTTAACAAATTCCTTTTTAGATTTTGCGATCAACATCAGAAAACAATGAACCCTTTTTGCAGCATCAAACCTACTTGTTTTAGAGACCAAGTTGTGATGTAATATAGTCCAAATGATACTCATAATTAGTCATGAGTGCTTACATCGTTTTCAAACCACTTGTGGAAAAAATGAGGAAAGATTAGACCCATGGAAGGGTAAGCATTTGTCCTCAGGTGGAAGATTAATTTTAACTAACTTGTGTTTGAGCAGCCTGCCCATATACATCATGGGTTTTATCTGCTGTCTGTGGAAAATCATAAACATTTGGATTCAGTTAGAGCAAAAATTTTTTGGCAAGGCGCTGAGAACAAAAACAAATACCACATGGCTAAGTGGTCGACGTTGAATAAACGAAAAGAATATGGGGGCTTGGGGATAATAGACACTAAACTGATGAATGAATATTTACTAGTGAAATGGATTTGGAAGATTGCTCTGGGGCCTAATGAGGCGTGGTACAAAATTCTGAAAGCAAAATACATTATTTGAGGATAATTTCTTTCTATCTAAAAGCAATGGGCCCCTCACAATTCTGGAAGGGTTTGCATAAAGTTAAATACCTTTTTTCATTGGGGAGCTGAGTACAAAATCAAAAATGGTTTCTGGAATGATGTGTGTAACTGTGGATAGGTAGGGTACCCCTAAAGTTGAAATATCCTGATATCTACAATTGTAGTGAAGACCAGGAGATTCTGGTGGCAGACTGCTTTGAAGAAGGGGTGTGGGGTATTATGAGATCTTTGAATGATCGGGAATTCAAATCCTTCTTAGACTTGCAGATAAATGATTGGAGTTTGTTTGGAGGATGGTAAGGATGATGTCTAGTGGGCCTTAGACAAATCTCATGGTTTCACTACCCAGTCATTTTATATCTAATGGGGGAGTGAGTAGGAAAGTGGACAGTTAAATTTGGGAAGGTAAAATTCCTATGAAAATTAAAATATTTCTCTGGCAGGTGATTAGGGGTAAGCTTCAAGCGGCGACTGTGCTTAAACGGAAAGGGTGGAAAGGAGCCATTTGTTGTTCTCTGTGTGGTAGAGTGGAGATGACAGAACATATCTTCTTCCAATGTATCTTAGCCAGATTTGCGTGAGGCAGCGTGTTAAATAACTTTGGGAGGAATAATGTGACTCATTCTTTGTCTGAGCTACTAGATAATGGGTTATCTATTAAATCTAATCATAATAAAGGATTGGACATCTTCATTCTTGCAGGTCTCACCTGGTCCGTGTGGTGCAACCGTAGCAGGATGGCTGTTGAGAGGAGATTTCCACATAATGTGACTGACATGTGTATGGTACCATTGCTTTTCTGCAGAAATGGAAGATTCTACTTAGACAGAAGGATCAGCCCAGAGCTGAGGAAATTCTGGAGAAAATGTGTGTAAGGACTGGCAGTTTCAAGGCTACTCGAGTCTACATCTAGTTCTCCTGTTAGGCTAAGTATGTTGTCTTGGTTTGCTTTAAGTTGGGTAAAACTTGTTATTTTGGCCTCCTTTTGTAAAATTGGTTGTATTGAACCTTAATAGCTTTCTTAAAAGCAAAGTTATGCTCCTTCAAAAAAAAAATGCTGCAGTGATTTGGACATGTGTATCCGATATGTTATTGTGACATTTATATATGAGTATAGATTGTAAAGTTCAAGAGTAGGAAAAATGTAGCTGCAAGGTTCACTATGAATTGGATTACTTTAACTACCTGATGCCATTCTTAACCACAAAAATTAAATCTAGTATTGCTTTCTATAGGCCACTGAAATCATGTCACTTATCTGAAGATAATCTGCTTCTCAGCAGCCAGCTTGAAGGTTGTTCCATGATCTGTGGAACAAATTAATCTGAGAAATAATTGGACGGTGTGAAAAATGTTGGCTATGAAACCAAACTTTTGTTATTCGTAGGATATAAATAATTATTTGGATTGTATACCTTGCTTGGAGAGACATAGCTCGTTCAGGTCAGGTGCGATGTGCAACACTTGTAATATGCCATTTTTCAGCATCCAATATGACAAAAACTGTTGGTTTTTGTGCTGCGTATGATCCAAAATGAGTTTGACAGCAAGGCCTTTGTGTTTTGTTAAAGCAAGAAACGACCTTTGTTTTAGAATTTATACATTCTTTACGGAAGAAATTGGTTCTTTAGATGGAACTGCAGCATCAGTGAGGGTTTGCAGAACCTGCACGCCGCAACAGTAGACATAGACATAAGTATTCCCTCGGTGGTTGATTTTTTTCCACTACTTTGATCATTTGTCTTATTCAAAAAATATATAAAAATACAAGTAATACTCAAAATCTCTTTCATAATAAACAAATCACAATAAAAATAAATAATAATTTATAAAAAATTCAATAAAATAAATGATTAAAATTTAAAAAAAAGTCAACCGCGATATACATTTAAACCGGAAGGGAGTAGTTGTGGATGGAGAATCACGAGGGTTGGCTTTTGACGTGTACCCATACCAGGGGTACCCCCAATGGCCCAATCAACCGCAATGGGCCGAACTTGACCAGGCAAACAGGCCAAAGGCCGCAAGCCCAGCGGGATGACCGTCAAGCCAGTGGTCCACACGACCCCTGACCGATCATCGGTCGAGGGGCAGGGGCCTCTCCTCACCGCACGACCCACGGGAGGAGCCGGTCCAATGGCCAGCGGGTCGGACACCCTCCACGACCCGTCAGGTCATTCTAAACCCCCTTCGAGGGGGAAATCTAAATGATCGACGACTAGGCTCGAGGACCAAGGGCGCATTTGGGGCGGCAGAGGGACGATGGGCGCGTGGCCTGCCCATGTGCCCACATGCCCGACGCGTGGCATCGCTGCGCCTGGCGGAGCGGCTCGCTGCTGCACGCCACTCGCCGTCATTATGACGTGCAGCGGGAAGGCGTGACCCGTCACATCCCCGTCGCCTCGGTGATTAAGACGAAGGGACGGGATGACCGCAGCGCCCTCGACCGACCTTAGTCAGGAGGGCAAGAAGAGCCAAGATGGCCCTCGACCGATGGAGGTTGTAGCCTCCAAATTCGGTCAGGTCCTAGCACCCACCACGATGAGGGGCCACACGCCATTCCCTTGAAGCGTAGTACCCCCTCTTTTTTCTCCTTGTCTCTCTCCTCTTGTAACCTCTGTAGGGTGCCCTCCCATGAATATATAAGGGGGAGACAGGCGCCACGAGGAAGGAGACAAATGATAGATCGTAGTACACATCCACAAAGAGCTCAAAAGCTCTCATCTGTAACACCAAGAGCTAGTAATACAAGCTCAGCACACATAGTGGACGTAGGGATTTCATCCTGAACCACTCTAAATCCTTGCGTCTCTTCTTCCCAAGTTCATACCCGAGCGTCCAAGGCTAGGGCCATTGAGACGATGACCTGTGAAATCCACCGTACTGATCACAAATCTACTTGTCGTGGCCACAAAACCACGATAGTTGGCATGCCAGGTAGGGGAGCTCGCGTACTGTGATTCATTCTCCGATGGCTCCAATCACCCACAATGACATCTTGGAGGACACGGTCATCAGCCCCGAGCGACGCCATCCAAGATCTCAAGCTAGTGGGCGGCATGCTGTATGGCCTCACCAACGCGGCCGCCACTTCCCACTGCCTCCTCCAAGCGGCACACGAGCCCAGCGACTCTGCGATTCAAGCTTGCAAGCTTGCCCTGGGTCGCTCTGGACCTCGACACCGATTCCCTCTTCCATCAAATTAGGTCTACCTAGGACCTCACCCTTCCGATGAGGAGGTGAACCTCATGCTACAGTCACTCTCCCACATCTTTGCCCAGCTGACTGGCACTAGTCTGGTGTGCCCGAGCGAGGTAACGAAAGAGCTTGGTAGGGCAGTCATCGACAAGCCACGAGCCAGAGTTTATTGCGATGTTAGGACACCTCCCCAGCGTCTTCCTCCGATCATGGAGATGCTAAAAGTGAACCCACCCTCCGGGCATGCAACATCATCCTTAACAGCGCCAATAGCTCTACGCCGCCCCCAGTCGCCGGGGAAACAACGCACTCCCGAGCAGGAGGCGGAATACCAGCAAGGCTACATCGAACATGCCTAGTAGCGACGCATGGAGCTCGGTGCCAAAAGGATGGCCAATGAAGTGGCCTGACTTGGGGTGCTACAGCAGGTAGCTGGAGCTTCGACGTAATGCCCCCTGGGCATTCAGTGATGAGAGGATCGGCACCGACGGTGGCCCACGTTTCTTCCCCGAGGCAAGCCAGAATGTCGCGACGGTCGCCGTGATGCTGCGTACCACGAGCCTGAGGACCCTCGATCCCAGCTGTGGCACCATGAGCTTCAGAGCGCTCATCGAGCATGCTACCACGCATTACTCTTGCGAAGAGTATCGCCCCTTGACATCCGTGTCAAGGGACAACACCTGGATGACTACACGCATGTACAGCTGTGGGGATAGGCCAATGCAGATGGGGTGCCCGATGGAAGAACCCGCGGTTCGATGCTCTAGCCCTAGGTTTTGGGCGCATCTATTCATCAGCGGCTGGGAGATGCGCGAGATGCTCGTACCATCCTCAATGCGCGACGCGCGACCGATGACCAAGCCGAGCAGGTCAGAGGACCGCGCGCCTTCGGCCGAGAGATCGGCAACATGGAATTCCCTAGGCGCTTTCGACCACCCAACAACATCACCAAATACGATAGGACCACAAACCCATTAGTGTGTCTCGAGGACTACCGCATCGCTTGCCGCATGGGGGGTGCTGATGATGACATGCTCATCATCTAGTACCTCCCAATCTACCTCACTGAGTCGGCTCATGCTAGGATCGAGTACCTCCCTGAGGGGTGCATCCAGGGATGGCCGGACTTAGAAAAGATTTTTGTGGGAAGCTTCCAAGGGACCTGTAAGCACCCCGGCAACTCCTAGGACCTTAGGAGTTGCAAGCAGTAGCTGAATGAGACCCTCTGGGACTACATTCGATGCTTCTCTAAGAAATGCAATGAGCTCCCCAACATCAGCGACGTGGACGTCGTGGGCTCCTTTATCCATAGAACCAGCGACAAAGTGTAGGTCCACAAGCTTGGCTGCTCCAAGCCGAAGACCATCAAAGAGTTGACGGAAATCACTAGGCAACCACGCCTCCACCGAAGAGGCATTGGGGGCCATCTTCTATGACCCACAGGACTGGCCCCCAAAGACCCACCGGCCGCAATGAAGAACCCGGTTCTTCATGCGACCACGAAGAGGGGAGGTGACGTCGCAACAAACGACGCTGTGACAGCCACCGCTATCGCCGAGCAGGCAAAGAGGTCGCAGCCACTGATAGGCAACTGCAACATCACCGGCCGCCGCATGCCCCACGCAAGCAAAGGAATCGACCGGCCCAACTCACTAGGCGGGCCATTCGAGAAGCTCATGGATGACCCTTGTCACCATCATGGCTACCCGGTGCAGCACAAGTTCGGTAACTACAAAGTCATCGAGCAGCTTCCTCGAGCGACAATAGCTAGAGGTGCCAGCCAAGGATGCAGCTCTCGAGAACTGCCGCAAGAGCTGGTGTTCGAAAAGTCCGCCCCCCTGACCGATGGGTGCCTCATGATCTTTGGTGGGCCTACCCTCTATGCAGGGAAGCAGGCAGCTCAAGCTTGACCAGTGAGAGGTCAACCTCGTGAGTATGGTTGCCGCCCCGTACTACCTCCGCTGGTTAGAAACTCCGATCACCTAGAGTATGTCCCATGATCGGGTCGGTACCCGCTCGTGGTCGATCCGATCGTCAGGAACAAGCGGCTCAAACGCGTGCTAATGGATGAAGGTAGTGGCTTGAACCTATTGTATGCCGACACCTTTGACGCCCTAGGCCTTCCCTAGTCCGACATGAAGCCGGTCCGATCGTCGTTCCACGGGGTCATTATTTCGGGCGTACAAGCCTACCTCCTGGGAGAGATCGACTTGCCGGTCACGTTTGTGAATGCAGAGAACTTCTCCACTGAGACCCTCACTGTTCAAGGTTGTCAACTTTGCCAATGGATACCACACCATCTTAGGCTGCCCATGCTACGCATATTTGAAGCTAAAGATGCCAGGCAAGAGCGACATCATCACCGTAGGAGCCAGCTTCCAAGCGGCATGCAACTATGAATCGACAGCCCAAGCGGTGTTGCAAGCGCCATTGCATGGGCCTCACAGTGTTGCGGCACCACTGCACGTGGCACTACAGGCGGGTCCCACGTGGAGCCATGCTGGCGTCCGGCGATGGCCGTCAGTGTGGTAGGGCTTGCGGCGCCACATGCAGCGCAAAAAGGTCAAGGAGTGCAAATAGTTTCGGGAGGGGGTTATTTGTGAAATTTCTTTAAGGGAGGTATCAAAATGAAAAAAAGTGTGTGATGGTCAGAGCTGTCTGACAATAGGCGTTAAGACATCTATATGCCTTTTTTGTGCTGAAAATTGAACTGCCCCAGATTTATACCTATTTATCTTTCAAATATGTGAGGTTACACATCTCCAATATGTTTTTAGAGTTACAAACACACTCAGGCTATCCGCACTCATTCTACCCTATTTCTCTACCCTAAAAGGAATATTCCAGTCCTAATTATCGATATTCCCTACTATATCCAATAATCCTTCGCAGTCATGTTTACCCTATATTTTAACTATATACCAACTACCACTCTTTTTTATTATTTCCTCTCCCCTATCCCCCACCCAGCCACATCCTCTCTCCTTTTTCCCAAATCCACTACCACCTCTATTCCTTGCCCCTTGCCTCCGCACTGCCCACCCGCTCCGCCACCGGTCGTCGCCCTCCGCCTCAGCACCGCTCGATCTCGTACTCCGGCATTGTCCTCGTGCTCCGGCGCCGCGGCCAGCATGGCACAAGCCATCGTAGTCTCCTCGCCATCACCGCTGCCGCACGAGAGGAAGGAGGCACTCCGGTGGGCACCCACCTCCCTACTGATGGCCCCTCTCCAGGCTCACACACGTCCCTTGCCTCTCCGTGCATGCCGCCCCCTCCGGATCTGGCCCCACCATGGCCGACGCCGTCGGCTCCTCCACCCCACTGTCGTCTCCAAGCCATCCACCGCCTCCTAGGCACCTCATCTAGCCACCATGCACCTCTGCGCCACCGCTCCACCACCGTGTTGCGCCTTGTCGTCCTCCACCCCAGCTCCCCGCCGGCGGATCCGCCTCCTAGTCCTCGCCGCAGCGCTCTCCCAGCTGGTCTTCTCCTTCTCACCGCCGCTCCCCGTCCCTGCGGCGGCCTCTCCTTCTCCCTCCTCGTCCTTTGGCCAAGCCTTGGATGTCGTCGCCGGCCATGGGCCCAGATCCACAGCGCCGCAGCCCATGGGTGCTGCCACCTCTTCTTCTTCCCTTCGCGGGCGCCAACAAGTCACCGTTGCTCTTCGGCAGCTAGTGCCTCCAACATGGAGGAGAGAGTTCAATAAGGTAGGCACTCCATCTACCCCAAGTTTGGCATAGGAGATGGCTTCGGGAGAGGTGCGGTAGGATATCTAGTCAGTTTGTTGCGATGTATCGAGTCACTCTATAGCTTTAGGGTCACGATTCCAGTCTGAGAGTGTGGATAGCCTCAAAAGCTCACTTCTACCTTGACTATTGTTGTGTTTTTCCTTTCCACCCGACCACCAAGACTACATGATCTCTTTGTTGATCTCGTCCTTCTAGTCATCGTCCACGTCTGGAAGTAGGGCAATGTCCGTGAAAGTGGACATGGAGAGTAGTGGCGCTCGACATACATATGATTGAGCTCGATGATGTATGAGCTCCTCGTGAACGAAGGCAGAATACGAATCACACGAGGCACATAGCATAGAAAGAGGACAAGGACAATATGTTATTTTTACTTTTCTTAGACTTTGTATAACCTCAGATTGGAGTGGTTTAAAGGGATCAGGGGTGTGTTTAATTGACCAATATATCAAAATTCTCTTCGATCCCTTCGATTCCACTCCAATCCTTCTCAATTCGAAGTTACCCAAACAAGACTTTACTTTGATTGTTTTATTTGCTATGTGTGTCATAGACAAAACTGTATATTCTCTCTCTATATATAGGGTATGTAATTGTCACGTGCGGTAAGCTCTACACCGCACAAAATGACACCGAAGGTCCTACAAACAAAATGCCAAAAAATATCTTTTCCCAAGCTCCAAATCTCTAAACTCTAAATTCAAGTTGCTGTATATTTTTTGGTGACGGGTGAAAGGAGAAACGAAGAGATTGAAAAAAGAGTATGTCTACTGCCCAATCCTTGGACGGCGTGCATGCCCTCCACTGCCCCATGTGGGCCCCTGCATCACGGTTTCATGGTCCCCGTGGGCGCAGCGTGGCCAGCCAGTGGCCCGTGTCTACTGGCCAATCGGTTGTTCCAAATCAAATCGTTTGACCATCGGATCATGATCCAAGGGCTCAGATCTCACCTTTCTCTCTCCACCTTATCTCTGTCTCCACCCGCACCCTAGCGCAGCGCCTCGCTCCCCTGCGTGCCTTCTTCCTCCTCAGTGACCACTACTGCACTGCCACAGCCACCCCCACGCTGTGCCTCCTCGCCCCCGCCTCCAACCCGCCTCTTGCCCGTCTCTGACGGCTCCCGCGCCAGATCCGCCATCGGCTCTACTGCCGCCCGTCATCACCCCGGCACCGCCCGTCAATCACGTCTCCGGCAGCCACTGCCGCCGGATCAATCACCGCCACCCCTCCCACGCTAACTCGGCTTCACCGAGGTGGGCAACAGAGGTGGTGTCGACGCCTCGGCTGCCGGCAATGGCCCAACCATCGTCCTCCGCCCTCGTCACCCTGCTGGCACGATCCGCCTCCACTGCTGGGCCACCGGCACCCCTTTAACGCCGGATATGTCACATGTAACCTGCAACCCTGAATCCTAACCCCCACCTCGAATCCTAACCTCACCGGCTGGAGTTAGGGAAGAAAGATGACATGACGTTCTTAGGTTGGATAAAAAATACTAGCTTTTCTAAAAAAACACTCTCCTAAGTCTTCGTCCACAGAGCCCCACATCGACGAATGACGAGCACGAGGGGAGCCCGCTCGAGCGGATCGAGAGGGGGATCGAGACGGGTTAATCAGCAGCGAGCGCGAGGGCGAGGGCGAGGGAGTGGACACGAGGGATCGATTGCCGTAGCCAGGGATGACAAGGGCGCGAGGGGAAGGACTTAGGACCCGCGATGGGCGGTGGATCTGGCCTCACGGCCTCCTGCCTCCACCACCTGCCCATCGAACAAACGTGGAGGAGAGGCGTGCTGACCCTCCGTTGCCGGATCTGGCCTCACCTCGACGGTCCTGGCGAGTAGTTAGGCTAGGGGAAGGCTGGGCTGTTCCGCTGCGGCTAGATGTAGCCTTGCTGCCTCTGCTTTCGTCGCCTTGTCCACCGGCAAACGCGCGACGGAGGGGCGTGGGCGCGGACCAGCCACTGCTAGGAAGCCAGTGGCCGATGCGCCCGTCGACTGGTGTCGGCTGTCGGAGGAGCTGCTTATCGCCATCATGGCGAAGCTCGAGGTTGCCGACCTCATCCGGCCGCCGCCACCTCCTCCTCCTGGTGCGCCATGTTCACAGGCATTCCACCGCCTCTGCGTCCCCTCCCCGAAGCAGCCCCCCTGCCTACTCTACTCCGATCGCGAAGACCCCGACGTCGCCGTACTCCTATGCCCCTACCCCCAGTTTTAGGTCTGCGGCGGCGCCAGCCCATCCATGCGGACCCTCCCGTGCCTTCCACTCAGCTTCCTGACCTTCGTCGGGTCGAGGGTACGGCTGGCTCGTTACCTTAGACCAGTCGTCCAACCTCCACGTGGTGAACCCCCTCACCGGAGCCCAGGACACGCTCCTACCCCTCGCCACCCTCCACAATGTGGAGAGCTCAATTGGGGAGGGTGGCGACCTGACGTACCGGATCTTCACGAAACTGGAGGATGCTGACACGGAGCCCGCCGCCACCCTTGCGGCTGCCACGGCCCGGAAGACCATGTACTGCCGTGCCATCCTCTCCTGCTCCCCTTCAGCTGGTGCTGCTTTCATCGTGCTCCTCCTTCACTGGCCGAACGGTGAGCTCTCGTTTGCCAGGCTTGGCGACGAGCGCTGGACACCGGTCTCCACTGTGGGCCATGCCCCCTCCAACGCAGTGGCTACCGTGATGCTCTCTTCGACTCTGACAGCAGCCTGTTCTACGTGATGCGCCTTGACAGAACTATCTACACCATGGACCTCAATGGGGAATCCCTATCGGCAAGCAGGATCTTCCTGCCTTCGGTGACGGTGATGTACGATCCTGACTTGGGACACGTCATCACCATGTACCTTGTCAGGGCGCCATCAGGGGACCTCTTGCAGGTATGCAGGCAGATAGCCCCATTCACGTGTACCCGATCTTTAGCCTGCCGCTGTGACGACGGGGACTATGAGTTAGTACGTCGGATCGAGACGTGCGATGTGCGGGTCTACATGGTTGATCTCCATGGACAAAAGCTGGAGCAGATCACCACCTTGGGAGATCACTCATTGTTTCTTGGGTACAATAATTCCATGTGCATTTCAACCAAAGACTTGCCGATGTTGAAGCCCAACCTCGATATCTGACAGACAGTTGCTATGAATGTGTGTATACGGAGACAGATAGCAGCCGGGACATGGGTGTTTTCAGAATTGGAGAAACTCCCAAGTATCAAGGAATGTATAGGAAATTCAACCTACAATGGTTTCCCCTTTTTTGGGAGTGTATGTGTTTACCGGTTCCAATCTGGATCACTCCTTCTGTTTACTAGGTTTATGGTGTTGTCTGACACCTGAAGGTAACTATTAACCCATTTTGGTATCTACTATGTCAAATTTAGCTTGCGCACAGTAACTATCATATTATTTACTATTTTCCAAATTATAAGTTATTCTAGTCCAGCCCATGTAATGTATATAAGATCATGTACTTATTTGATATCATAGATGTTACTATATTTTCCTATAAATTTCATCAAAGCTAGATAATTATAACTTAGAACAGAGCTGAAACAACTTCTAATTTGGAACGCAGGGAGTAGTTTTCTAGCCTTTCTTTCCATTTTTTGTTCATCCTGCTTGGTTATATTATTGTTGGTGTCTTTCTTTTTTCCCCATCATGTTAGGCTGGAGGCACAATGGATTCAAGAGGTCACTACCTTTTCTTTTGGTGAACAAACTTCTGTTTTATATCTCTCCAACTTAAAACATACGGAGTGAGTCCAATCCTCTTTTATCTGACCGTCCGTCCACCCCTGCCCCCCGTCCCCACCTACCGCCATCGCTCCTGCAGCCACCTTGTTCGCAGCCGCGAGCGCCCCTTCCCCCGCAGCAGGCTGCCGCCCTCCCCCACACACGGCCACCTCCTCCGATGGTGTCGCCCTTCACCTCCGCCTGTGTGGATAACAACGCAACAGAGAAATCGTGATCCCTTCCTGATCCCCCATGCAGTGCTTCGTTCTGCTTCCGTCGTGGCCGCAAACCCAAAAAAAAAAAACCATTGAAGAACGGGACCAAGCTCCTGCTCCCTCCCCTCTCCAATCTCGTCTCTTACGCCCCAGCTGCTTGACGGCGTGCCCCTGCCTCCTAGCCGCCACATGCCACCTGGCCGGACCAAGCCGCTACGCCCCCTCCTCCAGTTGCCGCTCATCCTCCACATCCCCTTCGCTCAGGTAGCCACCTTCTCTGCCGCTCGCGCGGGGATCTGCCTCCACGCCATCACCTCATCCGGCCGCTTGTCCTCCTCGCCACTGCCTCCACCTAGGCCTCCTCCACTCCGCCCGACGGCCATTGCCCTGTGTGGGGATCTCTGCGAAGGAGACGTGGAACCTGATGCCACCCTCCTCAAGGACATCTGCACCCACACCCGCTTCATCGGCCCTATGCTCGACTGGTGAAGGCACGCCAATCTCTCCCCTGCCTATCCTGCTCTGTTCAGCGATTCTAGCTTGAGGAGCTTATGCCCACTCTGCAAGTTGGTGTGGCGTGTGCATGGTGCTACTCTCAGTTAGGCGCATAAAAAAGTTGGAAACAAAACTTTGAGTAAGATGATTATCATTTAAAGTATTACTTGTACTTTTGTCTTTCCTATTTCAATTTTCAACATTGCAAAAGTATGTTCTACATGGATTGTTTAACTAATACTTCAATTCTCTGAAATGCAGAGGTTGCTATGTGGTTAGCTGAAATAATAGAGCTTTCAGAAGGTCCGACATGCACTATACCATTTCTATGCCTGTCAGTGTACCACCTGGGCAAATGGAGCTCGCAAACACATCCACTTTTCATGTTGTACCCTTTTGAGCTTGCAAAGGTGGACAGCGGTGCTAATTTTCATTTGGATGAAGAGTACAACATTTCATTATCTTATTATTGCTTGTCATCTGCTTTCACAAACTAAGCACGTGTTCTATGATAGCGGTTGCAGCATGTACATTTGGTCCTGTTTGGTAGAGTTTTTTTTCAGCTTAAGGTCAAAATAAGCCGGAACTAACAGCCAAACATGATCTTTTTTTTCGGTTTCTTCTGGCCGCGCTTTTTTCCTCTACACGTAGTTCTCCTAAAAAGTAGAAGCTGGTCCAAACCCACTTAATCGCGCTATTCGCTTATTTGTACAGCTTGTCAGAGAAGCACTTCTTAGGGAAGCTGTATCAAACAGGGCTTTGCCAGCACCGACTTAGCTGTTGGTATTTGGCGGAAAAGCTGCTTCAGAAACATTTTTGAGTTTTGGTCTTGCAAAGTACTATTATTATCACTCAGTTCTGTATCATCATTATGGATTGTGAGGCAAGTTGCTTTTATAGAAAAAAATGTTTTCTAAACTTGTCTATAGCTTGATCTGCCATGTTTCCTCTGTCTTAATGAGTTGCATATACATACGAATACTAATTTACTGTGTCTGTAGAAGTCTGAATGGTTCAGCTCTTTACTGTGCACTTGTGTTGTTATTGTTGAATTGTGTCACGGAGAGCAGGAAGAGACGGTGGTACTGTTAGAAAACAAGTATAGGAAAACGTCCTATGGATCGATCGAGATATTCACGCACAGTCACAGATGATACGGGAGGCACGATGTTTGTTAACGAGGTTCGGTCGAAGCCTACGTCCCCGGAGTACGACTATGGGCGCTACTCTCTATTATCAGATAACTATGCTGGTATCCGGATACGCCACGGCAACGCCGCACCCTCATGCCAAGCCATCTAGTCGTCTTGATTACAACAGCAGTCCTTCCCCTCATATTTATGAGGAAGTACAGTTACAGAGTTTGACTAGGACTCTACCATGTACTGCTAATACAACTTAAAGTCCTTGCCGCAACTGGATTCGTACAAATGTTCGACACATATCTAACAAACTCGACCTTGGTGAATATTCTCGCCACCCCGAATTCGCCATGTGCGAACCTCCATGTACACCAGACTTGGGTCTTCGTCTTCGGCCGCGTATGTAAAACATCCACGAGCTTGTGCGAAATCCGTCCTTTTAGAACACACTGCCTTCACAATTTTGTCCCTATGACTTCATCTTCAACAGTGTACCTTGCAGTTTTTTTTGCCGTAAACTCCTCTCATCCCATCAACACAGTCATGCCGCCTTCTATGATCTCCATGGTTACTCCATCCGACTCGCTTCGGAACACTCACCATCATCATCTGGCACACCAAGTAAATTTAGATTCCTCCCAACCTTCACCTCATGCTTCACATCGTGAAGTATCCGCTCAACTCCGACTTACATCTTGATCTTGACATCACCTATTCAAATAACACGACAAAATAATGTTACCTCCGAATAGTCCAAATCAAAATCACCAGCCCTGTCTGAAGTGAACAACTTCCTTGCTGCATCCAATATTCTTGCTTGAACTGACTGTTTCTCTGATACCGAGAGAACACCACCGCTGCTGCCGAGTCACCCTTTAGAAATTGTCGCAGTCATCGACGTCAATTGTCGACCCCGTACCAGTCAAACCGCATGTTGCCACAGCTCAACTTCCGGAAAAACACGTGTCTCCAGCTCACTCGCAACATCTCTGGATGCCTCCCGCAGCACACATGTCACCATAGCACCCGCTGCCTGTACTACGCTCCTGTGTATGTCGCCACACCATCACAAGCCTTGTTGACCATTCCATCGCTCGCACACGATACAGCCAACCCATTTGATCGTCGCCCATAGTCTGAAAATACACTCTCGGAACGCCCGCCTTCCTTCAGGACCGCCCACGTGACCGCTTGTCTTGAACATCGCATTCCTTCAAGTGACAGATCTGATTCCCTCCTAAACACCACCAAGGTACTCCCTTCTGCTTTGACTTGTCTCATCCTTTGGCTTGATTGCTCTTTGGTGTTACACCTGCTGCTGTACCTGTTCTTGTCCTCAAATTCTGCTCACACTGGAATTTAACAAGAACCAAGCACCAATATGCTCCGATCCTTAGTGTGGTCAACAACGCACGTCTCTTCTTAGCCTGCATGACCCCTGGAGCCCGATCCTGCCTCCTTGAAGCCTCCAGACTCCCACGCGGCCACGGCTCCATGCCCCTTGCAGCATCCGGGAACCGAGACCAAGCGCCCAGGCCTCCTCGCGCACGTCACCTGGACCCTCTGCAATGCAACCTCCCGCGGCCATGCTCTTGGGCACCGCGCGCCGCTCGCGCTCGGACTCTGCGCGAGAGACGAGGCCACCCTGGGCACGTCTGTCCTCCACGTCATGCAGTCCGAATCGCCCACACGCGCAAGGGAAACCGAGCACACGCGTCTTGTTGAGCCGCCCGCGGTCGCGGGTCGCCGCCAGCCGCCGTCTGCAAGCCTCTTGCCACCGGTGAGCCCTGCGCCTCCTGCGCACAACACCCGCGCATGCCCCGCAGGCTCTCACGCGAGAAGTCCCGCGCCCGACCGTGCGAGGCCGCGCGCCGCACGGAGTACAGCTTGGCCCCCGTAGCCTCATGTGATGTCCAAGTCCAATACCGCCGTTGGCCTCCACATGGCGCCCCTGGCCTCCGCTGCCTCGCTCACACCCTGCAGCTGCGGGCCCCGAGAGCCTCGACGCGTCACGCGCCCAACCTGGAATCCTCCCGCGCGTCCTGCTCGTGACGCTGGTAGAGGCATCTCTGCCTCACGCTTGCACCACTAGCATGTACGGCACCGATTCCCATGGCCGCTGACGCCTAGCTCCACCTCCGCCCTTGACTGCATGGCCCCTCGACGACGTCCGTGTCCTACCGCCACGAACTCCACGCCTTGACCGAGCCGGCCACCTGTGCCTGCGTCCTGTTTGCCTTTGTGCACACCAGATCGTCCGCCGGTCTCAAAACCAATCTGCAATCCTCTGCCACGTTACACCCTGATCTCGTATCCATGACACAACTAGCTCGACGTGTCATGATGTTCGTCTCCGTGTAACATTGTCACGGTAGCATCGTTGGTCCCGTCCTGTTCCAATTCTCTCAAGCTTTTCCACGTCTGGACCGTCTGTTCTGATCCTGAGCGTTGAGGTCGTCGCCGGCCACCTTGTTGACTCGATGATCGCGTTTGATTGATCCCTGTCAGCTACAGCCCATGAAGGGTTTAGGCCATCCACCAGAAGTGTTCGACACAACCGATCGAATCGTCGATCGCCCCATGCTCCACCTTGCACCACACGAGCTATCTTCCTATGCCCATGGAATATGTTTCCTCGTGCTTCCACCGTGATCCACCGCATACATCTCGAGATCCAATCCAACCATGGCTCTAATACCAGTTGTTAGAAAACAAGTATGCGGAAGCGCCTATGGATTGATCGAGAGATTCATGCACAATCACAGATGACACCGAAGGCATGATGTTTGTTAACGAGGTTCGGCCGAAGTCTATATCTCCGGGGCATGACTATAGGCATTCCTCCCCATTATCAGATAGCTATGCCGGCATCCAGGTACACCACGGCAACGCCGCACCCCCACACCAAGCCATCTAGTCGTCTTAGTTACAACAGCAGCCCTCCCCTCATATTTATGAGGAGGTCTAGGTTACAGATTTTGACTAGAACTCTACCATACAGTAGTAATACAATTCAAAGTCTTGCCGTAACCGGACTCATACAAATATTCGACGCATATCTAACAAGTACAAACGAAATTAAAATGGTTTGCACATAGATCATTGTCTTATTGTGAACGTTCAGTCATTGGTGAAGATAAATCGCAGACATAATAATTGCTAAAGTAAGCATTATACTATTTGAAAAATAATTATCTTATGTGACTGGCTGCTTTTTTTTTTACTATTTATCTTACCTTCCATGAAGGTATATGGTTGCTGGGGATAGAAATTTTCAGGCAGTAGGTAAGTTAGCCTTATTCTATTTTGGTGTATTAGCAAGAACGAGGCATTATTGCAAGTAAATACGATATCCAGTTTTCAGTACCAGACTCATAAAAACATAGCCAAGTGCCCTAATGTGATTTGATGCTGCTAGCGGCTTGGTATGTTGAAGTCATTTTTTATTGAGATCAGTTGTCAGAAACAATTATTCTTTTGTTGTGATAATTTAGGCCAAAGCAAGTAAGCAACTATTGAGAGAATGAGTGCGTCTCACCTGGCCACCTAGGCAAGCCTTTGCCCTTGGTTTTGTTTAATAAACAGTGGTGAAGTCCAAGAGGTGACCACCATACCAGTTTAGTTTGAATGATAATGCCATATTGTACTGTCTGTTGCAAGTTAGATCGCGTGCTTGGTCTCAGTTGGATATTTTAACGCTGCTGAGATATCTCTTAAACTGAAAAAACTAGAAAACGATGCTGAACAGTTCGTGGAGTTTTTTTGTGAACATTGATAGATTGGTTTGTGTACATAACTTCTATGTAACTCGGGGCTTGCCATTTCATGGTAATTTAGCTATAAATTCACAAATTAGAAAAGGTGATTTGTTATAATCTTTCTTATAATCTTGCATGTGTGATTTCTCAAGCGATCGAAATTTGCATATTTGCTGAATTGACCTTTTCATCTGACTCTGTTGTTCATGCTCTGCAGGCTGATGTTGGTCTTGACCTAAGCCGCAACTAAAACATTGGAACAATAACCAAGGCCCATTTTCCACGCATAGATAATCCAAATGCCATCTGTAATAATTTATAATCGTGCATGCAGTCCTGCTTCGAAAGGAAAATAGTGCATCGACTCTTCTAGATTGTTTTTCCTGAAATAACGTCAAATTTTAAAGTGGGAAAACAGGGAGCCAAAAAACTAAATGTAGGCAGTCTTGTCTGCAAATCTGAAGCACTAACAAAGTGACTGACGCACTTAAATCAGATGTTTTTTACCGACGGAACATTCATAGATGGAAGCACAAGTGAACTATCTTGTGAGGGCCTTGAGATATCCATATGCTATCTTCTGCCAGGTAAGCTTTTTCGTATGCACTCGGTTATGTGCAAGTGGTTCAGTACCTAACCTGGTGCTATCTTAGCCGTAAGACATCAAATAAAATTTATCTTCGTAATTGCACTGCTCATGACCCTTTAACCGTACTGCTGCAGTGAGGAACACATTGGACAAAGTGGGCATTTGTCCTAAGTGAAGCTGTGAAGGTCATATAACTGTTCGGTGTGATAATAGTCCTGCGTTTCTAGGAATGGACATGCCCTTTTCCTAATTGTACATTATATTGTGCAATGGTCAGGTGGCAAATCTGCAATTCGCACTGCTTATAACAAATCTGAATTATAGGGTTATGCATATTGCCCTTTTTATTAATATTGACCATGAATAGCTGGTGCTTGTCCAGCAAGTAAGGGAAGGTAGACGTCCTCTAAGCATGTGTTTGGATGGAAGACATCGAGAGATGGGATTGTTCCATCCCTGATTTTTAGGATATGATTGTCTCATCTAGTGTTTGTTAGTGGAGATGGAATCTACTCTATTTTTTGTTTGGTTGTAGGGATTTAGAAGGAGGATATGGACGTCTCTTTGACTCCGTTTGGCACTGTTACAGTGGTCCCACCTGTCAGCCTCCATTCGAC
The DNA here is from genome assembly GCA_030272315.1 of Paspalum vaginatum. Lineage (NCBI taxonomy): Eukaryota > Viridiplantae > Streptophyta > Magnoliopsida > Poales > Poaceae > Paspalum > Paspalum vaginatum. The sequence goes on from CM059016.1 coordinate 49,139,454, forward strand.
TCTAGACTCATTACCGCCACTGTTCTTCTTCCTCGCACTCAGTCGCCACCGCATCTCCGCCCTTCTGCCTCGTCGAGCCGCCGGCGTCACCACCCTTCCACCTAGTAGATCCGCCACCGGCACTTCGTCGCCTCGTCGATCTGCCGTCGGCTCTTCCTCGCCTCACCGCCGGGGTCCGAGTCGATGCCTCTTCTCCTGGTTGCGATGGGGTCGACCGGCACCCCTCCGCCACGCTGGATTTGAGGTGGCACCACTCCTCCTCATTGTCCCTCCGCCGCCGCCCCATCGCGCTGGCAACCCTTCACCTCCGGCGGCCAAGGTCCCAGCATGTGGACGACATTAACGCGCTGACAGGGTCGTGCGACCCTGTCCATACCGCGCTTCCTTCCTCCCCCGGCCGCACCGCCCCCTCCTCCGACCACCTCTCCCTCACAGCGTCTTCCTCCCCTGGCCGCAGCGCCACCCTCCCCTGGCCAATCCTATGCCTCCGTCCCCGGCCTAATCACCGCCCAGCCATCCACCTCCCTCGTACCCACCGGCGCGAGGACACCGCCAGCCGCTGCCCCATCATCCCCAACATAAGGCCGCACCGCCACATCGTCCCCCGGCTTGAGGCCGCATCACCCCGTCGTCCCTGCAGACAATCCAGTGCCAACGTTCCGCTGTGTAGCAAGTTATGTACGGAAAGATACAACAAGTTATGTATGAAATATGTAGCAAGTTATGTAATGTCTAGCAAGTTCATATGATTACATAGCAAGTTTATGAAACCTTGTAGCAAAAGTTCTGTTATAGCAAGTTACGTGATTATGTAGCAAGTTATGCAATTTCTAGCAAGTTCATATTGTTACGTGGCAAGTTTATGTAATCTTGTAGCAAAAAAGTTTTCTACCGTGGGTCGTGGCGAGTTCATGCGATTATGTTGCAAGTTATGTAACGTCTAGCAAGTTTATATGAATATGTAGCAAATTCATTGAGCTATGATGTTTTTTTAAAAGCAACAGTAAATTATGTACATGATATGAGCAAGTTGTGTATATTAGATGATCTAAAAATCAATAAGTTATTAAAAAATGGCCTGCAACTTAGAGGTGGGCGGAGATGGTTGAAAAAGGCCTATGAAGGCCTAGTGCGTGAAGGTGTGCGACACGCAGGCCGATGGCCGCGGGGGTGTGGTGCGCGGGCCGAGCAGGCCAGGGACAGGCCATGGTGCATGGGCCAAGTATGCCGGGGGACGCAGGGCGCACAGGCCGCTGGGGTCGCGACCCGTCGCCTGTTACACTTTGCGCAGCAAGTCCGTTCTCAACTGACTTCGCTAACTATGAAATTGCATGTGGTAATCTCTGTAATTACAGCGTTTGTTAGTTGTAATCACACGTGTGTATTTTCTAATGAATGATTGGAGTTTTGCAATTTGTTACTACGAAATCAGGATGGTACTCACTGTAAGTACAGTGTGCATCCATGTAATTACATGGTACTGTAACATTTGTCAACTTTGCTAAGATATTTGCATTAATTTTTATGAATTACAACAATGTTATATTCAACGGTAATTTTACATTAATTTTTATACATGTTTTACGGTGGTTAGAAAAAATAGGAGCCGTCTATCAGAAGAGATCTAACGGTTTAAAAATAGATGGTACCACGGTACCAGTATTTGACGGTACCAAATAGTAGGGTCCAGTACAAAAGATGGTGAGACCGGTACCCATATTTTTAGTTTTTAATTCCACAAAGAGCATAAAAGACTTTAAAAATTAAAAAAATAGTGGTGCCGTGTGGTACCGGTGGGTTGCTTTTAAACCACCATAAAATATCTCTAATTTTTATGTGTGCACTAAGACTAGTATTTTCCTTGCCGAAAGTATTATTAGTATTTTTGTAATTATTGGATAGATAGTATACCTACTGCTGGGAGATATCTGGATGTGCATGTGGTCAGCGAGCATCATCGCACATACTTTTCATGTGACAAGCCAGCTGAAAATGGTATATGTGTGTATGCTTTGCTACCCTTTGATTTTGGTTTGATGGCAATAGATTTTCGTGTGACTGAGAAGCAACAGAAACAGACGAATCTGAAACCATCTAAAAATCTTGTGTTTTGAATTGACGTGTCAACCGATTGACAGAACTGCCCAAGACGCACGAAAGATGGCTAGACAGGCACCTGTTACTACAAAAGTTTGCAACCAAGGTTGTAGACGGCAACTATGGAAGGCAAGGTGGTTCTCCTCGCCTTGTCCGCGTCCCTGCTTCTCGTCGTCCTCTCAAAGCTCAAGTCTCTGCTCGTCGCGAAACCAAAGTTTAAACTGCCACCGGGGCCATGGACGCTGCCGGTGATCGGCAACCTCCACCAGCTGGTCACCAGCCCCAACATCTACCGCGCCATGCGCAGGCTGGCGCAGAGGCACGGGCCGCTCATGGTGCTCCGGCTTGGCGAGGTGCCGGTGATGGTGGTGTCGTCGCCGGAGGCCGCACGGGAAGTGATGAAGACGCACGACATCCTGTTCGCCGACCGGTTCCTGAACGCCACCCTCAGCGCGTTCACCTTCAACGGCAACAACATGGCGTTGGCACGCTACGGCGAGAGGTGGCGCCAGCTCCGCAAGATGTGCGTGGTGGAGCTGCTCAGCGCCGCCCGGGTGCGGTCGTTCCGGCACATCCGCGAGGAGGAGGTGGCACGGTTCCTTGAGAGCCTCGCCACGTCCGCCGCCACGGGCTCCGCCGTCGACCTCAGCCAGATGATCTCCAGGTTCATCAACGACACCTTCGTGAGGGAGTCCGTCGGCAGCCGGTGCAAGTATCGAGACGAGTACCTCGACGCCATCGGCACGGCCATCCGACAGACCTCAGTTCTAACCGTCGCCGACCTCTTCCCGTCGTCGAGGCTCATGCAGGGCCTTGGCACGGCGCCGCGCAAGGTGCTCGCGTGCCGCGACAGGATCCAGCGCATCCTCGAGCAGATCATACATGAGAAAACAGAAGCCATGGACCACGGCGACGAGGAGGCAGCTCAGAGCTTCGTCACTGTTCTTCTAAGGCTCCAGAAGGAGCGGACCATGCCGATACCGCTCACCAACGACACCATGGTCGCAGTGATGTTTGTGAGTCTGCGGTCCCTTTCCTTCTCCAGCTACTGCTAAACAAATCTTATTATTATTAATTAAATTTTTTTAGTCTCAACATTAATCCTTACCGATTGACGTTGGAAAAAAATAAATTGTAAAAATTCTAAACATATGGCCATTCATAAAGTAGCTCTATAAGCTAATAATATTAGCCACTTGATCTATTATATTTCTAAAAATTATCACCATATCACTCTAAAAAATAAATTAAAATAATCCCTAAATTTACATATAAATTATCCAACATGTCATAATAAATATGAATTAAAATAACATCATAAATTTGCATATAAACTATCCACCACACCATAGTGAAATATCAATTAAATAACCCTCTAAATTTGCATATAAATTACTCCCACGTACCACTATAAACGATGAATTGTAATAAGCACTAAATTTGCATATAAGTACCCATGACGCCACTATGAAAGTTAAATTAAAATAACCTCTAAATTTATGTATAGATTATCCACCGTATACTATTGTGAAAGATGAATTAAAATAAAGATAAAATAAAATACCATCTAAACTCTAAATAAAAAATTTATGTTGTTATAAAAATAAATAAATATATATATATATATATAGTTTTATCTACATATTTAGTTACACTCACCTTTAATAAACCAATAAGGGTATGTTCGCATACTCATTTATCAGTTTAAGTATGTTCACATATTTATTTTAAGATATCTCAAAGTCACTACATGAAAAAATTACAAAGCAGCCCTTGATTTTAATTTATTATAATAATATAGTTATATTATTACATATAATAAGGTATGTCAACATACCTCAAGTATACTCCCATACCTCACATATATATCACCACAGATGGTTTAGTATGATCACATACTCTGTGTCCATACCTTTCGTTCGGCTAGATACCTTCAAAATCTTGAGATACAGAGGTGAGTGTAGCTACATGCACATGTAGAAAGGAATTTTCCTTTCGAATCAACTATTGCTACTTTTAAAGTTATTTATAAAATTTTAATACATATAAAGCTAATAAAGAAAACTTGTGTGCCTGTTTCTTCTTAAGGACATGTTTGGTGCGGGCAGTGAGACCTCGTCGACCGTGTTGAACTGGTGCATGACAGAGCTAGTTCGATCTCCGGCGGCAATGGCCAAAGCGCAGGCTGAGTTGCAGGATGCCTTCAACGGGAGAAGCACCATCACCGAAGACGACGTCGAGGGCCTCAGCTACCTCAAGCTGGTGATCAAGGAGGCTCTGAGGCTGCACACACCAGTGCCCCTCTTGTTACCTAGGGTGTGCCGTGAGACGTGCAAGATCATGGGCTACGACATTCCCAAGGGCATGGTGGTGTTTGTCAACGCCTGGGCAATTTGCAGAGACCCCAAGTATTGGGATGAACCTGAGGTGTTTAGGCCAGAGCGGTTTGAGAGCATTGACCTAGACTACAAAGGAACAAACTTCGAGTTTCTCCCGTTTGGATCTGGCCGTCGGAGTTGCCCGGGAATTAACCTAGGGTTGAGCAATATTGAGCTTGCACTGGCGAGTCTGCTGTACCACTTTGATTGGAAGCTGCCCGATGGAATGGAGCCCGAGGATGTTGATATATTTGAGGCTGCAGGATTAGTCGCGAGTAAGAAAACTAGCCTGATTCTACACCCTGTTGCTCGCATTCCTCCACCAGGTAAGTATGATTAAATGTAACGTCTTTGTAATTCTGTGGTGTGCCATAGTGCCAGCATAGCTATTGGACCTCCGTTGTTGTATGTGATTGTGCATGCATATTCGTCTCGATGGATCTAATTGCCGCATTTGTCTCGGTGGAGATTATCTGGCAACATGTCCCTTTCGAGGTTGGTTTTCTAGCGATGGTTACTAAGGCCCCTTTGGCACAGCTCTTAGGAGCTCCAGCTCCTTGGATTTTGCTATTGTAGCAGAGCCAGTGGGAGGTGCAAAATAGCGGCTCCGTTGGGCTCCGGAGTGCTCTGTGAGAGGGAAGGGAAAGGAGAGAGAAAAAGAGCTCTGGCTACAGTACTTCGCAGGTGATTGTCGGGGGCTGGTCTCCCGGAGCCGGAGCTGGGGCTCCGAGCAGCCCAAGGGGGCCTAAGATCGAGCTCATGTTAGATTGGATCTGGATATTATGCCGAAGATCATCAAATGTTAAGGATTATCTATAGGACGCTAGGTGGAGCATGGTGTGACCAGAATGCTTCTGTATGGTCAAGAAGGATCAATAGAGCACCGGCAACAACTATAATTTCTAGCCAGACATCATCGTCGTGGGAGGAGTGGGTGCCGAGATTAGCGTGTCGATGGGGGCCGGCCAGGCGCTACAGGCAGCTGGCCCATTCGGGAGAAGGACTTGTACTAGCGAATAGTTTAAGTGTATTGATTGTTGAGGCCCATTCGGGAGAAGGACCTGTACCAGCGAAGAGTTTAAGTGTATTGATGGTTGAGGCCGACTTGACCAGCCTGTCTATCATACACCCTATATTTTAAATTTTATTATATCTACGGTGTTGCCAGCAGAAGACTATAATGAAAAAAATCACTTGACCAGATTTATATCTTAAATTTAGCCAAATATAATAATAAGTGTGTATCCAAGGCTCAAGCCAAGACGATGTCACGTGCCTAATCCATGTTGAAGCCAAATTCATTCGCGAGACTGGTTTGGACCGTAGGAATAGACCGCACGAAAACGGGCGCTCAAGCCATACACGAACTCCGTTTTGGACGTTCTACATATAGATGGAAAGCTAAGCTAAGTAGATAAGGTTTCTAATGATGCAAGAATCATGACCAGATACGTTTGGAGTCGACAGGAATAGCCGAAACAATGTGACGTCCAGAATCTGCAACAATTATACGGCATGTTTCGGCTGATATTTGGAAGCTTCACGAGGATCCGGACCGATGCAAGGGAGAGTCCATATCACGTTGCCTAGTAATAGTCTTAGATTTATTGAGTTGTAATATATTAGTTTAGGAAAGAATTTGAGTCTATTTTTAAGAAAGGGTTGTCTTGAGGGTTAAGTATGCGGACTATAAATATGAACCCTTTGTTCGTAACAAAGTAGCGACGATATTGTTATCAAGCAACGGTGTCTCACTTATCAACTCTCGGCGCATCGCCTGGCTCCCAGGTTTATTATCTCTATGTAAGTGCCATGCTGTCCTAGCGGGTTCATCAGGGTCAGCTAGGGCAGCGAAGCGCTTACCGGATCCATGGTAAACCATGTACTGAAACGTTTTGGATGACAAGGTTTGCTAGTTACCTCGGTGAGTCTTGTACTAAGCTTCGCAAGTTGCAAGATTCGGTAGGTATCACGCATACTATCAATCTGTCTTAATGTTTTCTCTAGTAGATTGTGTTAGAGCTGCTTGGTGTCTTGCGTTTATCTTGCATGCTATCCATTTACTATCTTATTTATGCTTCATGCTATAGATCGGTAACATGCAGCCAAGCGTACATAGCTTGTTTGGCTGCTACATTCCACGACATGACGCCGCAACATGTGCATGCGGCAGCTCGAGAGATCAATGTATGCTTGGCACCCTGCTTTACATACTTTAGATGTATCTTCTGTTCTGGATAAACGTCCTTGGGGTTTGGATCTATGTTTATGCACGTGACTGATGTTTTTGGTTAAGGATCATTCTTGATTGGATTCACATGGTTATATGCATAGCACGTCAATCTAAGGGAGTCGCATCGTCCAGATCATGATTAAATAGGGTTTATCTTCTTGCTGCTTTATTGATATACTAACCCAATCGATGGCAAGAAGACAATCAACTCGTTTGACCTAATCCACTCGGAGGCCTTAAGCCGATCCATGCGAGCGGCTAGGATTTTACACCTGTTTGCTTGTCTGTGTATCTATAGGGAGACCCTCTGATCTCCACATCCTCCTTGGCTAGTAGGTCAAGTCAGGTGGCACGCTCGGTATCATCTCGGATCCACTTGGAGGGTCGACCGTAGCGGCAGCGTACTTTCCGGATCCTTTGTGTGTCCCTCGCCTGAACCTCGGCGGTTTTAGGCAACAACAGGTGTCTGTACGGTGTTTTGTACATTCAAATGCATTCTTTGGTCACCATTGCATCACCACCATGGGACAAAGAAAAAAAGAAAAATTGTATCAGAACCATCATATTTCATACAAACATAGCTTCGATAGTTAAAAAATAATTGCTCAAGTATTATACCCCCTCATTAATATATGACGTTTCAGTGCAAATTACACTGAAAACATCATATGTTAATGACTAGAGGCAGTATAATAATTGTTGAAATTTTGAATGAATCTCTCAAATAAACTCGCAGCGGAAAACTTTATGATAGCAACTCTTGAATGCAATGGAAGAGGAACGCTAAAGCACGATCTGGTGCCCACCGAGTCATTCTTGACCATACAAGTGACTTTATGGGTACATGTACTCAAATATAGGTAGCAAACTCTGAGACTTCATCCGATAAGCAGACCTGAGGCTTTCACTGATGCAAAGCTGCATACCAGTAGCCATTCTTTTTAGAATAGTTATAAGTTAACATGTAATTCATTGTCATCATCAAAATGGTATAACAATATAAAATGACATGCATGAATGTAAACATACAAGTATATAATTGAAAAGCATAAGTGAAGAAATCATATTTAAATTGTTATTATGTTGTCCATGTGTCATATTGGCATTTTCATGGTGAACATCAGCGATTTTGAATCTATTTTAGTTTCCAAGGATAGCCCAAAATGTCAGGGGTATATGTTTACTGGCCATCATGTTCCCACATGTATTTCCGATCTGAACCAGTCTCATCCCAAGACAAAAGTGGCCTTGTGTGACCTCTGGGTTGTGCTTCCATGATGAGCCTACCGACATATTGGTTTCTACGCCGTGAGTACCAAGCTCCCGCTGGCCAACTGCCACCTACAAGTGAACCAGTGGAACCTCACAATCTTCGAAAGAGTCCAGGAAAGACTTTACCGGTCCATGTCCCAAACATGCATTCTAGTATGTTAGGCCGACGAGCAGACGAACAAAGAATGTGTCTTATGTGACTCAGAGAAGCCAAATATTACAAAAATTGACACCCAAAAAGTAAACTCTTGCTCCGCACGTGTCATCTTTTCATAACATCTCATCATGTTGCTTTCAAATTGTAATTTTTAGTAAAACCATTTTGAGCAGTTCCCTATTATCCCACGAGTGAAGATCACAGTCAGAGTTGAAGAGAAGTAGTAGTCCACTAGCGGTCTATCAGTGGTGCAGGGCAGAACGGCTAGCAGTGACAGGCCAGCCATACCGTGGACAATTCCGTTAACAGAGGTAATGACCCAATTAGCAACAATGGCTTGGGAGCATGATGACTGATGGGGTCGTTGTTATTTGGGAGCATGGAAACACAAGGCGTGAACTCAAAATGCAAGTTAGCGTTATAGGACTTTGTATGCTGCCAAATCAGCAAGAGTGCGGATTACTGATCCAAGTCGGAGCAAGTGTGTATCGGTGGGAGCAAAGAAAGGTTCAAGGGCTAAATTGGTAGGGAGTACATGTTGTTTGCACTTTGCAACTGGAGTAGTCTTGTTGATCTGGCTGCAAGAGGCTACGGTGTAAAACGTCGGGCATATACAGCGTGGCAATAGAAACAGGAGCAAGGCAAATATGACGTTTCTATGTGTGACTCAGATAGTGACGGTGAGGTTCTCAGTGTGCAGTCAGTTAAAGCAAGCCAATTATGTTTCAAAACTATGGATGAGTATAATTTTGCTTGGTCGACTATGATGATAAAAGAGAAGGGTGCTTAGTTACCGGTGGAGCCAGAGTATGAAATTACAGGGTTAGCCGTGATTCTTTGTTTATAGTAAGATTGAGTAAGGCAGGCTCTTCGGGCAGCTTGTGTTGATCGGCAAAGTTGACGACTCAAGTCCACGGTGTAAGTGAGGTTCGCATGCGACAACTTTGTTGTGGCGAAAATATTCACTACGGTAGAGTTTGTTAGAATATGTGTGGAATACTTTGTGCCGGTCCAATTATGATAGACTTAAGTTGTATTAGTAGTATATGACAGAGTCCTTGTCAATCTCTGTAACCGCGACCTTTTCATAAATATTTGGGTAAGATTTCTATTGTAATCATGACAATTTAGACGGCTTGGCATGGATGGGCAACGTGTCCATGGTGTGCTCAGATGCCGACATAGCAACTGTTTATGTAAGGAGTCCCGTAATCATGCCTTTGAGTTTACCTCGCTAACAAATATCCTGCCTCTATTGTCATTTGTAATCGTGCATGTTTGCCATAGTGGATCCTATCGTCGTTTCTGATGATAGAGATTAACATGCAGCTTATCACTACGGAGGCTAGTTTTGCAACACAATAATACAACATGCACCAGTTCAGCATGCGGTGAATGAGTTCTGCCTGCAGCAAACACGTACTAGAAGAAGAACAATAAGGCCCCTTTGAATGTGGAAAAAATTTCATGTTTCTGTGTTTTTTAAATGAATTGTTTCCAATCAAATTTGTGCACTATTTATGTGAAAAATCATGCGTGCCAAAGGGGATCTAAAGTTTTGTTTAGCTCGGTGACTATACAGTTATATCTTTCTCAGATCTATTGAGACAACTGCAGCTTAAAGGGTTATCGACTTATCGAGGATAATCACACATTATTCTTTCATATGGACATGAAGACGATGCCTAAAGGTAACCTTCCCAAAGCAAATGTATCTCTCCATCTGTTTTTTGGTGGACGTGATTATCACCTACTAAATGCATTTACATGTTAAATGTTGATGTTGACACTATTTAAATGTTGATGTTGACAACATTTAAATGCTTTTAATGTCGAAGTCTGCCCGCTACAAAACAAAATTTGTTTTCTCGCAGAGTAGTCTGAAGAATGTCCAAACGGTGGCCAAAGCACCGCAGGATTCAACCAGCGTGTTTTTTTCCTTGGATGGAAAGAAGCGGTGGGGAGGAAAGGATAGAGATGAGAGGTTGATTAGTTTTTTTGGCATACCCCAATAAGCTATGACAATATTGGACTCGTCACAAAGTGCATAAGGCCCAATAGGCCAACGCTGTTGCTGCCCACATGCAGTTAGTGACAATTTTTTTATTCGAAACGTCATGCAATATTTCCAAGTTATGACGAATTTTGTCGATCGTTGTTGGTAGTAAGCTTTTTGTGATAATCTTTTTCATCACAAATTATAATGACAAATTTGCTTTCTACCGGTACCGGTGTAGTGACGAAATCGGAAAGGATCATAAAAAAAAACACATGTTATGATGTTTTTGGACTTCTTCACAAGCTGATTTGTCATAGATAACCAACTTTGTTGCAGTGAATAATGTCCCTACAAATGTGAGTTTCCAACTGTTTTCTTACCTGGGAACAGGTATGGGAGGACAATCTTTTTAATAAATAGTTCCTTTTGGATTATCTTCTATATAAATAGGTACACCCTACTACACTATTTCTCTAAACATGTACGAAGCTATGTCATCTAAGACCTTCTCTAGACATGTATAGAGCCATGTCATCTTAAGACCCTACTAAGTTGAATGTCACATCATCATCCACTCATCATCAATTGAGCCCCCTATTTGCATCTTCCATCGATCTTCTATGGTTTTGTGCATGCCATGTTTTTCTATAGTGTACACATAGAGTATTGCTTAGCCGTAGCAACGTGTGGGGAATTGATCTAGTATATCCAGTCGCATGGATCCTTCTGTTGTATCTTTGTTATAAAGTTGAGATTCCATATCTTTCCGAACAGTATATACGTGGACTAGATATACATGTTCACAAACAATATCATCTGAGGCACCACTACAAAAAAAAGGCAAATTTCCGTGAGCCAGAAGTTATTCGTGGGCCGGCCCATGAAAAAGGAAAAAAACTTTTTTCGTGCGCCAAGAAACCGACGAAAAAACTGTATTGTTTTTGTGAGCCCTCTGGTTAGCCGACGAAAAAACAAGGTTTTTCGTGAGCCAGTTCGTGGACCACGAAAAAAACGCCTCCACGGCGGCATCTGGGCCCACAGGTTTTTCATGGGCCCACGTGGCCGACGAAAAAACATTCTTTTTCGTGTGCCGGCCAACGAAAAAGGTTAGTTTTTCGTGGGTTTGGAGGGGCCGACAAAAAAGATCTTGAACATACCGCGCCGGCCGCACCCCTCCACTGCCAAACCGACACAATCTATCCCACCCCTACCACTCCGCCGTCGTCACCTTCCCAGCCGGCTGCCACCCCTAACCACGGCGGCGCCCGCCCACCGGCACCGCCGAGCCACAGCCCGTTGCCCCGCGCGCGGCGCCGCCACCCCCGCCCCCGTCAGCGCTCTCCCACCACCGCCTGCGCGAGGCCGCCACCCCCGCCGGCGCGCCCATCCCCCGGCGCTGCCGCGTCACCGCCCGTTGCCCCACGCGTGGCACCGCCGCCCGCAGCCCCAGCCCCCGGCGCAGCCGCCCCTGCCCCCGTCAGTGCTCGCCCGCCGCCGCCTGTGCGAGGCCGCGGCCCCCGCCGCCGGCGCGCCCATCCCCCGGCGCCGCCACGCCGCCGCCCGTTTCCCTGCGCGTGGCGCCATCGCCCGCAGCCTCGGCCCCAGTTGCCGCCGCCCGTGGCCCTGCTCGCCAGCGCCGCCGTTCCCCGGTCCCGCCGGCAACCTCCTCCGAGTTGCCACCCCGGCCGCCATCCTCCTCGCACGCGCCCCGGACACCCTCGCTGCTGTCCTGCCTCCCTACGTATGGTTGTTTCGTCGGCCATGTCCAAAACCGACGAATTAGTCTTCCAGTTGGTTGTTGCCTCACTGGTTTTGATTTGTCTTGAGGTAGATGTTGATTGGACTAATTTACCACATGTGGCTAACACTTGTTGATTACATATTTGTCAATGATGTGGTAGGATTGCTATTAGAGAGTTATATATATGTTGATGATTAGATTAGATTTTAAATGATTCAATCATTTTATGTGCTTTGTAAACTGTTTTCTTACTATTTACTTATTCGTAGATACTAAACTATCTTCTTACTATTTATGCTGACACATGATTAATGTTTATTTATTGAAGCATTTTATTTTTACCGTTATTTTCTAGAGTTTTAGGGTTTAATGCGCAAACCAGTAGTTAACCCTAAGCGTCACCTGTTTCGGAAGCACGCACATCGCATTTATGATGGTGTTTGGACCTAATGAAAGTGCACAATCTATGGATGAATGGATTGTATAGTTTCATTCGATCCAAACATAGGATTACTTGTGATGTGCGTGGTTCCGGGATTGTCCGCGTATTTGGACAGCCGGAGAATGGGGGTGGCCGCATGTGACTCGTGATGTGTCCGATGATCCGAATGAGATTTCGACAGCATAACCTAGTTGTTCTCCGTCACACCAGGAACAAGCGTGTGTTCGGAGAACAGCGGGGTTAGGCTGCCGAAATTTCGTTCGGATCATCGGGCATGTCACAAATCGCATGCGGCCACCTCCATTCTCGGGTGGGTTTAGGGCCTTTCCTAGTAGGGTTCTTTGTTGTCACCTAAGGCACGTGTCGCTACTATATGATGAATTTTGGTTGGTGCTTTAGCCTAAAAAATGGGCAAGTGTCGTAGAGGATTTTTTGAAGCAAGCATTCAAGGTGGCAAAAGGTCCTGTCATGCTATGTCGTGTCTTGAATGTAAGAACGGGTCGTATAGGACTAGACATGTGATGGAGGGACACCTATGTAGATTTCAGTTTATGCCTGACTATATTGTATGGCGTAAGCATGGAGAGCAAGCTCATCGCATCTCAGGGCCAGCTCAGCAGAACCGTGATGGCATGATGGATATGCTGAATGACTTTGCTATGAGGTTTGAGTTTGATCTAGAAGAGGACAATCAGCCACCACTAGAGGTGCAAGAATTCTATCGGCTGTTTGAAGCCGGTGATGAGAAGCTGCATGATCATACCAAGAAGACCGTGCTTGATACGGTGTCGAAACTTATGGCGATAAAATCGGATCACAACAGGTGTCGATTGGATGCAGCGGCCCATTGATGTAGATGCTTTGTATCACAGCGGTGAGGGGAGAAAACATGGCAGGTTTGCTCTCTTGGATTATGATGAGGTCCGTTGCTTGTTTGATACGTTTTTGAGTTCCTAGTAATATGTCATGTGAAATCGTTGTTTGTAGGTTCACCTTTTGCACAGGGGTTGTTGACTACAACCGTTCTGTGTCTCGTGTGGGATCGTCGAGTACGTCTACAATGACTTCTCAACGGTCTAGAGTTGGCAATGCACAAGAGGAGGCTCGCCAGGCGCGAGAGGAGGCTCGGCAAGCCCGCGAGGAGAGCCAACAAACCTTGCAGTACATCTCTACATTTATGCAAGTAAATACATTGCACTATTGCTGTTGTTTCTAATTGATACTATTTTCTGAATTTAACGTCACTTAATACATTCCAGCAGCTGTTGTCTTCTTTTGGACCTGAGGTGAACTTGCCACCGTTCTGCCCTCTTGTTTTCACTTCACACCAGGGCCAACAGGTAAATATGCTTAGTCTATTCGTTACGTTTCTCGACAAGACCAATTCCTATCATATATTAACTTGATCTCCATATTAGCCACCTCAGGCATGGACGGTACCTCAGGGCCCGCAGGCATCTGGAGGGTGGATGGCAACACAAGGCTCGCAGATGGTACCACATGCCTCGCAGATGCCACCACAGGGCTTTCAGCGACCTATAGGGTGGATGCAACAGGGTCCTTTCTGGATACCAGCTCCGGGTCCCAACTTTAGCCCTTGGATTCGAGCTAAGTAACGCTATTGGGCTATATATTTGGACATCTAGTATTCAATTGAGTCGTTTCACCATATTGATAGAGATATCATGTTGCATATATTTGTGGTATAATTCACTTGTGGTCTAGCTCAACTTGAAGTATCTTACTAAAATGACTTGCATTGAGTCCTGACGTGACCTTTTAACTTGAATTGAGTCTTGTTCAATATGAAACATGTTATTTCAAATATATTTGGCCAATGTCATCTATTTTCGTTTATTTGCAGGTATCAGGGTCACATCCCAGCAATGGGACTCCTGAGGCAGAGGTTGACCCCAACGAGTATCTGCGCAAATCAGGCGGAGGATCTAGAAGCGGTCACAACTCCAATAATCCACAACCGTAAGCATGTCGAAACAGTTGAGGGCAATGACATTTGGTTGTGTGTTGGATCTCTATTTGTCTCGTGGGTCATGTATGTTTGAACTATGTTGGACTGGACAATGTATGTTTGTGATGGATTCGAGGAATGGTGATGGACTTGTGTGTGGTTTGTTATGGACTTTATAAATTTGAGAATTGATGAATGTTGTGGTTTGATTGTGAGAGAACTGATGAATGCTGTGGTTTTATTGTGAGAGAACTGATGAATGCTGTGGTTTGATATATACTGTGAGAACTTTATGCTATTTTTGTAAACTAGTAAGTTGTGTGTTTGATTGAAAAACAGAAAAGGGGCCATGTTTGGGGAGGGGGGGGCTGGACTTCTTTTTCGTCGGCCCACTCTGCAGCCCACGAAAAAGTCTGGGGCCGGCAGGCTTTTTCGTCGGCCCACTCTGCAGCCCACGAAAAAGTCTTGGGGCCAGCAGGCTTTTTCGTCGGCCAGTGGTGGCCCACGAAAAAGTCGTTTTTTCGTCGGCCAGAGGCACCTTTTTCGTGGGCCACAGCAATCGACGAAAAAATGCTGTTTTTCGTCGGCCTGTGAGAAGCCCACAGAAAAGGTTATTTTTCGTGGGGGCCAACGAAAAAGTTTGCATTTTTTAGTGGGATTTTTTTCGTCACCCTTTTTCGTCGGACGGCCCACGAAAAATAACCTTTTTCGTCGGTTTTTGGTGTTTTTCGTGGGTTTTTGGCACATGAAAAAATACCTTCCTCCTGTAGTGCACATGATCTGTCACACCTCAAGGCCAGGGGTGGTAAAGGTCTCTCGAATTTTTTTTGAGAAACACAGTACAAACGCAGATGCTATCACGCGCACGCACACTGACTCCTGTGAATTTTGCCTAGAGATATTAATGGTCGGATCGAAAAGGGTTAGAACATATTTTTATTTATTTTTAAGCTAATGGTCACCAAAAGCTCATTTGGATTGTGAAGAAACCTTTGCATCACAATCCATTACAACTCACAGCACATCCGAGGCAACACGAGGGGAACTTGTGTGTGTAGCCTGAGGGCCTCATTGACCACCAGATTGAGGTACCTGACGTCAGCCCCTCTATGCCGTCTTTAGTGACGGGGTTTTTCCCCTTAAAGGCATTCAGCACTTCGGCTGCCTTTGGCCATTGTCACCAGACCAGACTAGCTCCATCATACACCAGATCAGCATGGTGGATTATAGGTGTCCCTGCCTACATCAAACATGTATAAGCAAATAAATTTTATCCAATACCATTGGGTAGGTACATGAGACTTGCTTAATATTAAAGAGGTAAATTTTATTCCATAATTTTTAGAAATTTTTTCCAAATATGTTTTTAAAATATAAGTAAATAATTTGAAAATTTGAAAATTTGAAAATGAGATGTTAGTACCACAATATATATTTCCTCAATGTAGAGTTATTTGGATATTATTTGCAGTTATTTCTAGTGTTTGTTGTTCTATAGTGATTGTTAGGATAGTATTCCGTGTATTCCGTAGGTGGTTGAGTATATCGTATCTGTAAATATCTGTAATCTTTGGTGCATAGATCTTGGAGGTGGTCAAGCCATAGTATGCATAAGGTTGTTACATATAGTGCATATCGGCTAAACCTATCCACATCATGACTTGCATTGTAAGCCACGCCAAGGGCTCTTCTTGGCCTATATAAATATACACCGCGGCCTCCTAGGGAGGTAGAATGCTTCACCAAACTTTACAATGATGTCTATAATTTATTTTGATTATCGTTTTATGCTATCTTAGATTGAGAGATAAAAAAGGATCCATTTTACTACAAGAACATTTAAGATCCAGAAGATGACAAGAACTGCGCAAATTCCATGTTCCACCATATAAAAATCCTATATAGACAATGCTTAACTAGCACTTTACTTTATGTTATTTGTATGATTTAATAGGTTTGATAAAGAATAGGCTCAAACATCGTAAAATAAACTGATAATGCAATCAACATAAATCAAAATAAAGAATGGAAGCTAAAATAAATAATAGATGTAACTACGAAACATTAAAACACTAGAAGCTACAAATAATATCGAAGTAACATAAAAATAAAGCATCGAGATATAGATTTTATTTTTATAGAAAATTTCTTGTACCTATTTTGTCATTCAAAATGGATTATTTATGTTTTAATGAATTACTTATGGTTTTGAGAAAAGGTACTTGGAAATCGGACCCCCCAACTATCATGAAAGTTTGTTTTGTCTCCTGGAGGTTGATGGGGTGCCATGTTGGACAAAAACCACCCTTACTAAACTTCCTGAGGTAGAACAAAAGAAGGGTTTCAAACTTTCAATAGTTGAGGCAGCATAAAAATAGAATTCTCCAAATTATATTAAGAATTCGAACTCTGAACATAGCTATGGGTGGTTAAAGCAATCTCCATTTTGGCAATTTTCAGTGCAGTTATATTATGTTGGGCTGGATACCCGGACTGCCTCCAGGAAATCAGCCCATCCAAATAGAACCCTACAGGATCATTGAGTGGGCATTAGACTCTATGAAGCGGGCCTACTCAGTTTATGTTATGGCCCATCTTGAAAAGATTGTCATCTTTATAAAATCTTTTTGTTTTCAAGTATGCAGTGTTAAAAACTAGGAGTACGTACTTAGCTAGCCCCCTTTGGAAACTTTGTAAATTATTTCACATGTAATTTGTTTCCACCTGCAATTTATTGTGCACAAGACGAAAGCCGGAGTTTCATTTCCATGAAATAAAATATTGTATACCGCAAGAGAAAAAAAAAACAATCCCTAATAGACTGAAGAACAAGCACAGGAGGGGATGACTTCGTCGGTTGTCATCTCCGCCATGAGTCCATTGTTCAGCCGAACAAACACAAGAAGCTACTTTGGTCACAGTCCTAATCACATTGTTCAACCGAAGCAATGGGATTAGGAAATAATCCCTCCATCACAGAAATAAGGCATATAGATCGTTGACATTATTTTTAAAGCAGATCTTTGATAACACTACTACAGAAGTGCAATACCAACACAGGAGTGGTGGGAGAGGCCTCTTTAGAATCGGTTTTGGGAAGCGCTCCTACTCGTGAGCTACTACAGTGAAACCATTATTGAAGCGGTTTGCGGACCACTCCTATAAAGGGCTTAGCAGGAGTGGTGGATGTTAAGAACTGCCCCCTGCTAAGGTCCTTACACGATTGCTCCTGCTAAGATTCTTAGCGAGAGCGGTTCTTAACATTGCTAAGGTCCTTACATGAGCGGTTGAACTCCGGCTGAGATTCTTAGCGAGAGTGGTTCTTAACATTAGCTGCTCCTGCTAAGATCCTCAGCAGGAGTTGTTTGTATTTTAACCACTCCTGTTAAATTGAAAAAGCCCTATTTCTTTCCCATCACAATTTGAAAAAGCCCTGCTGTTTGTTTCCCGCGATATTTCCATGTGCTGTTTTCCGCCAATTTGAAAACTGATTTGTTTTCGAAATCGTATGGTTGAAATGTAGATACATTTTGGAGCCACATTTACATACATATTCAAGTGTCTCAAGTTTGCCGTGCTTGCCAGCCAGTTACAAAACACATCGCACATAAATTAGCACAAGTTTATTGTTGCCGCCTAAAACTGCCGGGTTCCGGGCGAACAACACATGACGGAACCGGGAAGTACGCTGCCGCTGCGGTCGACCCTTCAAGCGGTTCCGAGATGATACCGGGCATGCCACCAGGCTTGACCTTCTAGCCGGGGAGGTTGGTGCTATTGTACGATCCCCCTGCAGATACACAGACAAGCAAACGGGCATAAAATCCTAGCCGATCGCGTAGATCGGCATAAGGCCTTCGAGTGGATCGGCTCATACGAGCCGATCGCCTACTTGCTGTCAGTTGGGTTAGTATATCAATAAAGCAAAAGCAAGAAGATAAACCCTACTTAAAGCATGATCTAGATGATGCGACTCCCCTATGTTGACATCCGCTAAGCGGATAACTAGATAGATCTAACCACACGCGTAACCTAGATTGGAACCCCGAAGAAAGAAGATACAATCTAAAACATCTAAACTTGTAAAGCAGGGTGCCAAGCCCACATCGATCTCTCGAGCTGCCGCGTGCACATGTTGCGGCGCATGTCATGGAATGTAGCAACCGAACAAGCTATGTACGCTTAGCCGCACGCTACCGATCTAATGACATGAAGCGTAAACAAGATAATAGATCGATAACATGCAAGATAACTGATGGGCCATGCGCCAAGCTCAGCTTGGCACAAGATTCATCGGGATAACTAGCAAATCACGTAACCTGCGAAGCTTAGTACGAGACTCACCGAGGTAACTAGCAGACGTTGCCATCAAAAATGCTTCAGTACAAGGTCAGCCATGGATCTGGTAAGTGCTTCGCTGCCCTAGCTAACCAGGGCGACTCCGCTAGGGAAGCATGGTGCTTAACTGGAGAGAATAACCCTGGGAGCTAGGGGTGGCGATGCACCGAGAGTTGATGTGATGAAACACCGTTGCTAGGGAACAATGTCTGCGTGTTTATTCATGAGAAATAGATAAATATTTATAGTCCGGAGACTTGACCCTCAAGGCAAACTTTTTTCTAAAGATAGACTCGAATTCTTTCCTAAACTAATAGATTACAACTCAATAAGGACTCTAAGACTAGATAACGTGATCTGGACTCTTCCTTCGGCCGTTCTGGATCTTCATGAAGTTTCTAAACATGAGCCGAAACATGCCGTATAATCCTGGCAAATTCTGGTCATCCCATTGTTTCGGCAATTCCCGTCGACTCCGGACCTATTTGGATGAGATTCTTGCGGCATTGGAAATATTATCTCCTTAGTTTTGCATTCATATGTAGAACGCTCTAAACGGAGTCTGTATGTGACCATTGCACCTATTTTTGTGCGGCCTACTCTGCTGTCCGAACCAACCTCGCGAATAAACTGGGCTTCGACATGGATTAGGCTTGTGACTCGATCTTGGCTTGGGCCTTGGGTGCACAATTATCATCATATTTGGCCAAACTTATGATATAGGCCTGACGAAGTGGATCCCATCACCGTGGGCATCTTCTGACATTTTGGCCTACTAGTATTGGTCAAATTTCGGCGGCAACACATGCCCCCAAGTTTGGCCGAATATGACAGAATCCTCCCAGCATCAGCTACAAACCACACAAGAAACACCGGCTCTTCAGCTTGTCTTATGCTTCTGATCCATGACCCTAAGCCGATGGATCAGCTCTTTATCAGCTGACATCGTTGGTTTTGAAGATGAATACTCTTGATTTATTTTTATGGCCAATTGCTCGAACCAGCCTCAAGCACCTATTTTTTTGATATAGTGACTCATCCCTTGGATCAGCCCTAATCCACTGTTAGAGAACTAGGTGCTAACTTGTGGGATCATGCACGTGTTTCATCGGCTCTATACATTTTTAGGCTGATTGCTTGGACTGGCCTCAACTTTTTCCTTCGCGTCAAGATTGGTCGATGATTGTAGACGGCAATCATGCCAATTGTAGTACTTCTTGCTCTTCAACTATTTAGCTGATGGCAGTTCTTTCGATAGCTAGTAGCCGACCGCTGGTTGCGATGTTTTCACAACATCGATAAACCTCATGATGCAGCATAAGTATTTGGCCTCCCCTCGATGACTATCAAACTCCATGATGCCACCCCTATCGACTGATGTCCATAAGGGCTGATGCATTACCACGGAGGAGTTAATGAAGATATCCACTAGCCGATAGGACAACTCTGACGGCAGGTAAATGTTCGGTAGACAGTCGATTCGCCATTGGTTGAATGAGAATGTGAACTCCGTGGCTCACTTGGTAACAGTTGGCTCCAATACTAGTACTACAAAAAATACTGTGAAATGGCTAAAAGCCCATGGATCATATTGGTTTAGCAAAAGGTCAATGCAAGTCGAACCAATAGCAAGGATAAAAAACATCTCCCCCACAAAATATGCTATGTCATGCAAGGCGTGTAAGTGAAAGCTTCCACGTAAGCATTTACAAGTGCTAGCATGTATATACAGTAAGGGTTTAGCATGAAGATACTGCATAGAAAAGCTCAGGATATATCTATATTAGAACATGAGCAAGCAGTTTTAGGATTTTCAAAATAAAAGCATCACCACTTAGCCCAGCCAACTAGCACGATAAAACATGACAAGCAAAAGCTAGCAAGTATATACACAAGTGAGCTTTCCAAAACAAGGATCTTTAGCAAATTCGATTTCTCATGCCCCCGGTCTGGTAGATTAAATATATTAGATTTGAATTTCAAGCAAGCCTTTCATTAATGCCAGGGGTTATTTGCTTGTTGTGCCACTTCTTACCAACCAATGCTAAGCCCAAGTTCAATGAACCATCAGAAGCTTAAAGTAAGGTTATATTAGATTTGAATTTCAAGCAAGCCTTTCATTAATGCCAGGGGTTATTTGCTTGTCATGCTACTTCTTACAAACCAATGCTAAGCCTAGGTTCAATGAACCATCAGAAGCTTAAAGCAAGGTTTTAGTCATTCATAGCCTAGTCCAAGTTCTTGCCAAAGTGCAAAAGCAAGCAGTCTCGACCTGGATCAGTGAGACAAAGCAAACCTGCCTAGATCTTTTCATTTAAGCACAACATGGCCATCATTTTAATTGTAATTCAATTTAGCACAAGATTACCATGTAAGCATTAAGACTCAAGTTGCATAATTGATTCCAAGCAAAGGACTTAGCTACTAGGTATGTACAAGATAGCAAAAGCACGCCTACACATACTAGTAGCCAAGTAAAGCGGTGAACATATTTCAGATTTTCAAAGAATCAAAGCCATGCTCTACATCTGATATTCAACATATTCAAAAGAGCTTAACTTCACATGGTCAAAGGCATCCACACCTCAAAGCACATATTTGAAGCGCAAGTAAAAGCTACTGCCCATACAAGGAAGCCTGTGCAAGTGACAAGTCCATATACTGCATAACAATGCAATTGTGGGTTTGAGTATTTACCGGCTGAATTTGCTGTCGATGAGCCGATGGTTGACATCCCATCTGGTCTGCACTTGCCTTGCTACAATCTCGTTCCATATATGGCTATTGGCCAGCCGAACATCCATAGCTTGCAGTACAATCAATGAGGTATAAAATGAAAACAACACATGCTGACTTACTAGGATAAAGTTGACCTGAAGTCCAATCAGCCGATTGTAGTCCCAAGAATTTGAATGCGTTGTCGTGGGAGTCAAAGTAGATGATGACGATGGCACCATAGTAACGCCGATGACCGGATCGACTGACTGAGGAGACAGATGCTCCAGCGCGAGAGCCGGAACAACTGATGGTGGTGAAGGTGACGTGGACATTGTGGTGCATCAACTGAATCATCCGATGTCGATGGTGCCATGGACGCTCCGGTGTGGCATCCGAAGCAGTCGATGTTGATGATGTCATGGATGCACCGGTGCAGTAGATGAAGCAGCAGATATCGATGGCATTGTAGGAGCACTGGTGGTCAGATTGACTGGCTGTGGGGCGAATGTTCCAGCACCGGAGCCGAAGCATCTGATGATGACAACATTGAAGGAGTGCTGGTGGCAAGATCAGTCGACTGTAGTGATGGTTGCAGATGCATGATGGCTTCATGGCCCTATTTTTGAAGCTGATGGTTGAACATCGACGCCAATGTAAGTACTGCGCCGTCTTCATAACGCTCGTATCTTGTTGTTCAATGCATAGCCGACAGCATTGTGCCAGTCGTTCCACCAATTTTTTATTTTCTTGAGGCAGTCTCCACTGCCCCTTGAGCACAATTAATGGCATCACCAATTATGCAATCTTGCTGCAACCAAAGGGTGTGTGTTGTACTATCAGTCGATTGCACAAGGATCAGCCTCGACAGCTTTCGTTCTTGGTGGTTGAGGTGGTCACTATAAATGAAGATCTTAGCGTAGGGTGTTGCACCATTGGTTTCTGTAATCAATTGGCTCTTCCTTCTCCTTGAGCAGAATAAAATATTTGAGATAAATCGATTCCCTTGTTGACTTGCAAAGACATACACCGTGATGGATTCTGGACGTCCCATTATTTCAATAAGTCCTATTGACTCCAACCATATTTTGACTTGATCTTGATGTCCTTGGAAAGCTTATCTCCTTAGCTTTCCATCATGATGTAGAACATCCCAAACGGAGTCCGTATGTGTCCTGGGAGTCCGTTTTCGCAGAGAACATCCCTGTAGTCCGAACTGACTTCGCGAATAAATTGATCTTCAATGTGAGTCTAGCTTGGAACTCCATCTTCACCTGGGCTTACTTGACGGAGCCGTAGCTTGATTTCTTGATGGAGTTGTTGATGACAAAGGTATGGCCCCACTGGTAATCGGATCAGCTGACGTGAAGAATGCTCCGGTGCGGGATCCAAAGTAGCCAATGGTGATGACGCTGCAGGAGCACCGGTGGCTGGGTCGATCGGCTATAGTGATGGTGCTAGAGACATAACGGCTTCATAAATTTTTTTGGTCATGTTCCTTGGAGCCGATAGCTAGACATCAACACTGTTCTATATATTGCACCCTCTTCATATTACTAGTGCCTATCTAATGTCCCGTGCATAGCCGATGGTATTGTATCGGCCGTTCTTCCATGCTATATTTTCTCAAGACAGTCTTCCTTGCTCCCCGAGTGCAGTCGATGACATGATACCAGTAGCTTTTTAATCTTGAGGTAGGTCAACATGCCCCTAAGCGAGAGCACTTCTCCAGGTATACCGAAAAAGCATGTGCTCCACTATTGGCTGACCACGTGGACCGGCCTCAGCCTCTCCCATACAAATGATGCCTGACCTTGTACCATCCAGGAGCCAATGGTCTCAATCGGCCATCTTGTCGATGCTTAAGCGTTGCATGCAAGCGTGGCGAGGACGTGCTGACACAATAAATATTAGCTGATGCCTGACGCAGCAAGTTCTGACTGCCCCACTCTTTTAGCAATTCCAATCGACTCCGAATGTATTTGAATGTGATTCTTGTTGGGTTGGAAACCTTATCTCCTTAGCTTTCCATCCATATGTAAAACATTCAAAATGGAGTCCGTATGTGGCTTGGGTGTCCGTTTTCATGTTGCCTATCCCTGCTCTCCGAACTGGCTTTGCGAATAAATCGGCCTTCAATACAAGTTGGCCTTGTGCTCCGAAAATACTAGCCTGACTGCTAGGAACTGGCCTGCCACCATACATAGCTCACAATTAGTGTGCATCGGAATCGGCAACCTTGGTCTTCTCATGGGATGAGCTTGCTATCCACCGATATGGTTGTTTGCCTTCCCGCAGTTGGTTGTACTGCACTTTGCATTAGTAGGCCTTGGGTATATACACCGGAGGCTTGCTGAACGTTGTTCGAACATCATGTGGTGCTTCGGGGCAGTATAGGATGAACTCTTCTTTCATGCCCTCTGGTGCCTCGAACTAAATCGGCTCCAATGGCTGATCGTAGAGTGCCTTCTCTCCCTTGTAGGATCCAAAGATAGGGCCCGCCATTTGGTATTGTCAGCTAGGATAGACCTAGCAACCTTCACAAGAAATCTCATCAAGGGAATTGACAAGAACTGTGGACTGACGTACCAAAGTGTGGTGGATCATGTAGTTGACTTCCTGACGTAGAGCACGAGTACGTTCCTTCGAGGGTACGGAGATGTCAATGCCTTTGAGTAGAGCGTCTGGATGCCTGATGGTCTTGACGCCGCCCGTACGAGTCTAGTTGACATGTTCGAGAAGTTCCTCACATAGTTCGGCCAAGATATAGTCGTAGACCTCCCTATGCTCAGGTGAGTATTCATCGAGCTTGGGAGGTGCATCTTTGTCTTTCGGCCACGTAGTAGGGTCGTGGCGAGCTAAAAGAGCCATCTTGCTCTTCTTCTTAGATGTGTCAGACGTCATTGCTTCGTGAAGAAGTTAACAAAGTTGATGAAGGTAGGGTCCCAATGGGAGTGCCAAAAATGTGTTGCCGCCTAAAACTGCTGGGGTTTGGGCGAAGAAAACATGAGGGAACCGGGAAGTATACTGCCTCAGCCGCTACAGTTGACCCTCAAAGCGATTCTGAGATGATACCGGGCATGCCACCTGGCTTGACCTTCCAGCCAGGGAGGTTGGTGCTGTCGGAGGATCGCCCTGCAGATACACAGACAAGCAAACGGGCGTAAAATCCTACCCGATTGCGTGGATCGGTGTAAGGCCTCTAAGTGTACGAGCTCATATGAGCCGATCGTCTTCTTGCTATCAATTGGGTTAGTATATCAATAAACCAAAAGAAAGAAGATAAACCCTACTTAAAGCATGATCTAGATGATGCGACTCCGCGAGGTTCACATCTGCTAAGCGCATAACTGGATAGATCTAACCATACGCGTAACATAGATTGGAACTCCTATGGGGTCCACCTAAGAAAGAAGATACAATCTAAAACATGTAAAGCAGTGTGCTAAGCGCACATTGATCTCTTGGGCTACCGTGTGCACATGATGCGGCACATGTCATGGAATGTAGCAACTGAACAAGCTATGTAAGCTTGGCCGCACGCTACCGATCTAAAGACATGATGCGTAAACAAGATAATAGATCGATAACATGCAAGATAACTGATGGACCCTGTGCCAAGCGAGCTTGGTACTAGATTCATCGAGGTAAGTAGTAAATCTCATAACCTACGAAGCTTAGTATGAGACTCACTGAGGTAACTAGTAGACCTTGCCATAAAAAACGCTTCAGTTCAAGGTCCGCCATGGATCCAGTAAGCGCTTCGCTGCCTAGCTGACCCAGGCGACTGCGCTATGGCAACATGGTGCTTAACTAGAGAGAATAACCCTAGGAGCCAGGGGTGGTGATGCGCCAAGAGTTTATGTGACGAAACACCATTACTAGGGAACAATGTCCGCGTGTTTATTCATGAGAAAGTAATACATATTTATAGTCTGGAGACTTAACCCTCAAGACAAACTCTTTTCTAAAGATAGACTCAAACTCTTTCCTAAACTAATAGATTAAAACTCAATAAGGACTCTAAGACTAGATAACGTGATCTAGACTCTTCCTTCCATCGGTTCGTATCTTCATGAAACAAGTCGTATAACCCCGGCAGATTTTGGTTGTCCTATTGTTTGGCCAATTCCTATCGACTCTGAACATATCTAGATGAGATTCTTATGGCATTGAAAATCTTATCTCCTTAGCTTTCCATCCATATGTAGAACTCTCCAAACGGAGTCCGTATGTGACTGGGACCCCTATTTTCGTGCAGCCTACTCTGCAATCCGAACCAGCCTTGCGAATAAACTAGGCTTCAACTTGGATTAGGCTTATGACTCCATCTTGGCTTGGGCCTTGGGTGCACAATTATCATCATATTTGGCCAAACTTATGATATTGGCCTGGCCAAGTGGATTCCTTCACCGTGGGCTTCTTCTGACATTCTGGCCTACTAGTCTTGGTTAAATTCCGGCAGCACCATTTATACATCGAACACAACAACATAGAATGGGTGATACACCCACTCAATCAATGGACGGTATTTGTCACCTGTTGCTAAAAATGAAGAGTGATCAAAGAATTTCCCTCACCGGTTGATTACCTTGTGCATTGTGAAACAGCATAGGTCGGTAATGATGTCCATTAGGTGCTTCTCAGTGAGAGGCTGATTTGTCCTTGGGGATTTTCGGGAGCTGAACCAAAAAAGGATTATATTAGTGTCAACAGTGCCAATGTGCGCTTAATTATGCACACACATGCAATATACATACAATGAAACGAGATACTGAGATGTTTTTTGAGCACTTACATCTTCAGGATTAGTTTTGTACCTCGTGTTGACCCTGAGATACTCACAAACACAGTATCCACATTATCCAGTTCCCCTTAGTTGCTTGTGGCACTATATATTACACTCTAGTTTAATTAGTTTTAGATTTGTAATACATTATTTGAACTTATGTATATGTATGTGTCTTTTCTTCCATACTGGGAAGTTTGATCTGAAGATGATCTTGTCCTTGCAGTGTGGATGAACCAACAGTTTAAACTTTTCACCCATGGCAATTTTCAAGGCCCTGTTATATTACAAGATATAAAAAAACTCAGATAAGTAGGACGACTCCACATATATAGGAACCAATATGGTAGGTATCTTACTGCCATATTATCGTCAAAATGGTCATATATCTCTTGTGGTCGACATCCAATGAGTCCAAGGCCAATACTTTGCTCTCCTTAGGCAGGATGAGTAAACAGATCCAGTGTCCGCTGCAAAGACCAAATTGCATTAAGTTATATATGATCGTGTGTGTTCAATTTCCACTTAGTATATATGGAAGGGCTTTTGACATACTCAAAGTTGTATGGACCAAGTATTTCGACCTTGTTTTGTACATTGAAGAAGACTAGGGCATTGGCAATGTATGCGGCAACTTTTCTCTTTGCCCTTCTATGTAATTCTTGCTGGATTGCATCTCTCTCCCCTTTTGTTTTTCTTGCCACCAGGTCTTTGCTATCGTCTGCCAACCTAAGTGGCCAGTCGTGGTGACCCTAGTTAATTAATAAAGGGTCCAAGAACCTGACTCTTGTATCGCCAATCTTTTCAGCTATTTCATACTGCATTCTGAAAGGTATATGGATGTTACGTACAAGAATATTATTATGTTAATTATGCACACATGTTGGGATTGACAGGGAGACTTACAAGCACCAAAGGGTCATCGCAGTGATGTCCACCTGCCCTAGACGGAACATGTTTTGAAACTCCGAAAAGCCGGTGATGGTAATTTTGTATTGGGTCTGGAAATAGTCACATGGAATGAACGTGGATACTTCTCGGACCCCAAGTCTACTGGCCCTTAGGTACCAACCGTGAATTTTTTTTCATTTCACCTGGCATTTCATCATGATTTTGAGCCCAATCTGGTAGGAAGCGTTTGCCTTGTTCATATCTCAGGGACAATCTAGCAAATCAGCAATTTCGTCAAGTCTAAGGATTGTTTTGTAATCTTTACAGTCTGGAATCAGATCCGTTGTCTCCTTTTCCTTTGCCTTCTCCTGTTTTCTTCAACCAAGTCTACACCTCAGATATCATAGCTTTGTCATATACGTGTACAGTTTTTGGCACCACGCTTGTATCACATGTCGGTGCTGCTGCTAGCTCCTTGTCCTGCTTTGGAGATGTGCCTAATATTTTTGTTGCAGGCTTTGGATCAGATATCTATTTATCTATAGTCAGCTTCTTGACGAGATTTGGAGGTGTAGTAGTCGGCTTCTCAATGAGATCTAGAGGAGTTGGCACGAATTCATGTATCGGAGGATCTAGATCTGCATGATCTCGTTTGTGCATTGTATGTTCATCCTCCATTGCATCTCCTATTGTCCCATGCTCAAGTGCTAGCTATTCTTATTCGAGTTGTTGTTGTTCTTGCGGTGCCAGGTTCAGGATGAATTTCTTGTTCCACAAGATTAACTAATTGACAGACTGGCCGAGGAAGTATTCCCCTCTAGCGTGGGGATGTCTATTGTTTCTTCTTTGTGTTTGGGTTCAATGCCAAGGACCTAGACCCTTGCATAGTCTGGCGGCATGGGAGTGCCATGGAAAAGAGCACTCCCAAGAATCACTAGTGCCCTTGCTACCTCCTCTGTCCTTCCATGTATTCCAAGAGGGATGTACAGCTCGCATGGAGTCGGAGACATGATGGTATCGACTGCATGGCCCTCTGGATCAATGGATGGAGGTGCTTCGAGGACAATAAGACCTTGTCTAGCAAGAACTGGTCTGCTAGATTCGACCAGTTCTCTCAACTTTTCTGTGAACACCTCCTCGTCAGTTTGTCTCATTTCTTGCTTGTAGTGATCATGCTTTTTATACTTGGCTCTGTCCTTGGCGAACCCCTCCTTCTGGTTGAACTTGGATGAGATGCCCTTGCATCGGCCACTATGCGCTTTTGTCTCTATGGCTACAGTTAAGCAACCTTTCTCCTATCAGGGACAAATTTGCCCACCTTCTGTAGCTCTGCAAGTGACCTAATTCTGCTCACTACCACTTTGGTCCTAGGCTTTGCAAAATCTTTTTGACCCCCAACCACCTTGACCTCTTGAGACTTGCACTAGTGGAACGTCCGCTCATTTAAGCCTTTGTATGGGTCAGCTAGCCCTTTAGCTATCACATCTTCCATTTCTTTGTTCCATTTGTCGACTTTCGTGGCGTACCCACTAGGGGCCAAGATATGGCTTGTGCACGTCTCTCTTTGCAAGTGCCGTGTTTGCTTTGCTAAGCTCTTTGGCTTCAACAGTTGTCTTTTGTCTCACAAACTCATCCGACTGCATTTGTATGATCTTACCGTACTCCTCAAATGGAGTGAGGTTGTTCTTCACATATTTGTTATTGAGATATGTTCTCCATCGATGATAGGATTCACCTAGCTGGTTAAGTGCATATGACTTAGCCTTTCCCTCGCTGCCATGTGGGAACTGGAACACTTTCTTCAGCTCATCCCATAATAAACCCTTCCTTGCATCGGGCACCTTCCTCCAATAAGGCCATGTAGGTTCCGGCCATGTCCTCTCTATCCACCCCCACGGCGTTGCGGAACTTTGCTCTTACCAAAAAAGGTTCCAGTGGTTCCGCAGCAACGCCAACCTCGTTCACTATGTAAACAGTTTTTGGAAAATTGTTCTTCACGCGTCTTCCGCATTTCCTCTTGCTCATTCCAATTGGTTCAATGATTTCTTGTTTGGGCCAAGTGTCTTGAGGTGTGGTGGGTTCTTCGTCGCTTCGTTGTTCTTGCTTCATGCGGGATAGTTAACAAAACGATGAATTTCTATCGTTACAACAATTAAATGACATTAGTGTTGGGCTCACACCTTGACGGAGGGAACGTAGTTCAGATTCCTCGCGAGTTCTCAAGCACGTTTGGCGGCAAGTACGTCCTAGGCATGTGGGTCTTCTGGCTCGATGTTGTCATTTGCTGAGTCATAATCAAGTTCGGGTTCATCGATAAGAATATTTTCAAGAAATCCATTGTCTTCTGCGAATCGCGGTGGTCACCTATCTATTTTTTCTAGAAGAGGAAGTAATCTAACAATTATAAAGTTCAAACACATGTACAATCAAGGTTCAAACACATGGACACAAATGAATATACATGACAAATGAATATACATGAAAAATGAATACATGACAATGAATATACATGATAAATGAATACATGACAAATGAATACATGAAAAATGGAAATACATGATAAATGAATACATGAAAAATGAAAATACATGATAAATGAACACATGAAAAATGAAAATACATGATAAATGAATACACAAAAATGAATATACATGGAAAATGGAAAGGATATGATAAATGAATATACAAAAAATAAATATACATGAAAATGACTACAAGCTGACTAATAATCTAACTAAAGTAAATTAACTAAATTAAATCAACTACCTATACTAACTAACTACACTAAGTTAGCTTATTAACTAAGTTAATATACTAACTAAACTAAATTAAATCAACTAAGCTTATTAACTAAGTTAATATACTAACTATACTAACTAATTAAACTAACTACACAAAGTTACTAACTAAACTAAGATACAAACTAACACGAAGAGGACGACATACCCGGTCTTGGTGAGGAGAAGGCCAGCGGTGAGGAGGATGCTGGTGGGCGTGGAGAGGAGGCTGGCGGGTGTGGAGAGAAGGCCGGCGGGCATGGAGAGGAGGCCAGCGGCAGAGGATCCGGAGGCGCCGGTGTGGCAGAACCACTTAAATTAACATGAATCTAATACTTAATCAAACTTTAAGTATTAGTCTCAAGTAAAATAATTTAGTTTATTAAGATTTGGAATCTTAATAAGCCTTCCCAATTGGATCAAGCTTGAGGGGGTGACTCTCGAAGGAGTCCACAGATTACAACATTTCATAAATTAAAAAGGAAATATATTGTAGAACGATAAATGTTATTACAAAACAGTTTCAAAGTTGTATTACAAAAGTTAAACTTTGAAAACATCCACAGAGTTTATTATGAAACTTTACATCTTGCCCAAAGATGTGGTTTCTACACTTCAAAAATTCTGTGGAGGAAAAGTGGATGTGTCATACTCAAGGAGTATAAATCCTAGTACCTGGAATGATAGAAGAGACTTGAGCAGAATATACTCAGCAAGCCTTATCTAAATTAAGGGTCCTTTTAGAAGAGTTTAAAGGGGTCAACTCACATGCAACAGGCCTATAATTGAGTCCTTAGCTTTTAGAATGTATAATTGAGTCCTTAGCTTTTAGAATGTTAACTTCTTTTAGTTGTTCCCAATTATACTAGATTATACTTATTCTAATAACAAACAAAGCAAGCACTTGACAAGATTATTAATTCACAAAAATCATTACTCTTCTTAACTACGATGTTGATCGTCTTGTAGC
This sequence comes from Paspalum vaginatum, assembly GCA_030272315.1. NCBI lineage: Eukaryota > Viridiplantae > Streptophyta > Magnoliopsida > Poales > Poaceae > Paspalum > Paspalum vaginatum. Next base: position 49,170,222 of record CM059016.1, read on the forward strand.
TCTCTTACACCTGGTAAGCCTAGCGATTCGAATCGATTTTATACTCCCAGGAATAAATACTCAAACACCAGTCATATGTGTGTACGGCCCCACATATGACAACCCAACATCCTCATTGCCACCTAGTCTGAACTATCCTCACCGAACCCGAGTGTACTCCGACACTCGCCTGTCTCCCACCATACAGTTGGTCTCACCACAGTTCAACCCTAGGCACAAAGGATGAGAGGTTTATCGGAGCCTATGACGAGGACTGGTAAGTGAAAGAGGCGCGTTCGAAAACCGAAACAGGGCTCAACATCGTACGGCCTTATATGACATAGACAGGATCAGGATCTCAATCATGTTCATTCATTAGACCTTTCATAATTACCATTTCTCAAAAGCATAACTGATCCCTTTCAATGTCTCCAATTAGTTATCTCTGGAAAATTTCTTGGACTCCTCTCAAAGTAACAAATTCTATCTTGGATTCCTCTCAAAGAGAACATGACCTATTATTAATCTGGACTAAGCATCTAATCTAATAAACATAGGATTCATTATGCTTGAATCAGGAATTCAGTATGCACTAGGGTTTCAAGCAATACCTAACTCTAATGCACAATCATACACATAATTAGGACTTGAAAATTTAAAGAGAATAAATGCACCGGAGCTTGCCTGTATTTATAGTGCTAGGACCAAAAGAGGCTTCAAAATATCCTAAGAGCGGTGCTATGAGCGGTAAAAGCTCGAATTCCAGCCGAAACTAGCTTAATTCTTTACAGAGATAAGCCTAAGAGATAGAGAAGAATGAGAAAGGAAGATTCCTACCTTTAATTGAAGAAAGGAAGTCGATTCGGCGGTGGATTGTAGTAAAGCTCGTTGGCGGAGGTGGCAGCCAATTTAGTGTATTAAGGTTAGGAATAGGGATGTGGCGTGGATGAGGATGGTCGGAGCAGTGATGGTGAGGGGTAATTTATACTCAAAGGTCGGGGACGGATGAGCTTGGCAAGGGGATGAGGACCCGCGAGGATGAGCTTGGCGTCAACGGTGGGAGCTGATCCCCCGCCCCCTTGCCCGAGGTGGAAGACGACGGGGAGGGCTCTATGGGCCGAAGGAAACAGGGGTGCGCCGCCATGGCTTTGGGCCACCGGCTCCCCCTGTTTTCCTATTCCATTTTCTATTTTTTTATTTTTTATTTAATGTACATTATTACATTTTTTACCCCTTTAAATAAAAATTACTCAAAGGTTCAATTGTAAAAGTGAAATGGGCATAAATTATAGAAATAGTTTGCACTTTTGCCCTTGGACAATTCTAATTTTGAAGGAGTTTGTAATCAAAAATTGTCTTTGAATTGTAATAATGGGTAAAAGGAATAAATTCATTTTTATTTTTGCAAAAAGGTTTAAAAATGTTTAAATGATGCATATTCCTTTCCATTGTTTAAATCAAGATATGCATATGATGACATGCTTAAAATGGTTAATCTAGGTTTAAAAATATGGGGTATCACAACCCTTCCCCCTTAAAGAAATCTCATCCCGAGATTTAAGAGGGTTAGAAAAATTTTAAGTTTTAAAGAGTTTTGAAGGATTTACTAATGGTACTCCTTTGGATCTTTTTCCAAAAGTCAAGATATTTAGATTGTAAGAAATATCCTGATTCCCATGTTGCTTGACCTATTGTATGTTTCCTCCATTGAATTTTATAAAATTTGATAGTTCAACGTCGAGTTACTCTTTCTTTAAAATCCAAAAGTTTAGTTGGATATTCTTTATAAACCAAATCGGGTTTCAATTGAAGTTCCGTATGATCCACTTCTTCTATTGGTATTCGTAGGCATCTTTTGAGTTGAGATACATGAAAAACATCATGTACTGCTGATAATTGAGGAGGTAATATCAATCGATAAGCTGCTGGACCACAATTGTTCAATAATTGGAAAGGGTCCAATATATCGTGGGGCCAATTTGCCAGTAATCCCAAAACGATGGATTCCTTTCATAGGTGATACTTTAAGATTGACGGAATCCCCTACTTGAAAGAATAATGGCCTTCTTCTTTTATCAGCCTAACTTTGTTGTCGAACTTGTGTAGTTTTTAACTTAGCTTGAATAAAGCGTACTTATTCTTCAGCAGCAATTACTAATTCAGGACTAAATATTACCCATTCTCCGAGTTCTGACCAATTTAAAGGGGTTTGACAACGTCGGCCATATAGAGCTTCAAAGGGTGCCATCTCTAAACTCTTCTGATAACTATTATTATAAGTGAATTCTACTAAGGGTAAGCAAGATTCCCAACTACTGTTGTATGTCAAAGTTCAAGCCCGAAGAATATCTTCTAAAACTTGATTGATCCTTTCAACTTGTCCACTTGTTTGGGGTTGATATGCTGAACTATGAATAAGTTTGGTACCAAGAGCTGTGTGCAATTGTTCCCAAAAGCGAGCAATAAACTTAGGCCCATGATCAGAAACAATAGTTTTAGGTACTCCATGTAATGCAATGATTCGTTGCAGATATAGCTCAGCATATTTTTGTATAGGATAAGTAGTTTTCACCAAAATAAAGTGGGTGGTTTTTGTAAGTCTGTCAATAATCACCCAGATCGAATCATTTCTTTTAGGAGTTCTTGGTAATCCCACAATGGAATCCATATGAATATCTTCCCATTTCCAATTGAAAATAGGTAGAGATTGCAATACTCCTGCTGGTCTTAGATGATCTGCTTTCACCCTTTGGCATATATCACATTCAGATACAAACTTTTCTATTTCTCTTTTCATTCTTGTCCACTAGAATCATTGTTTAAGATCCTGGTACATCTTGATACTCCCCGGATATACGGTAAACCCGGAGGTATGAGCTTCTTCCATAATTTTTCTTCAAAGTTCATAATTTTTAGGGACTACTAATCGATTTCTGAACCATAACACATTATTTTCATCCAAATGGAAAGGTAACTTTTCACCTTCCGATAGTCTTCTTTTAAGATGTTCTATTCCTTTGTTAACTCCTTGAGCTTGAATAATTTTTTCTCATATACACATATCTAATTGTAAGGCCATGACAGTTCCTTGCTGTACTATTTGTAAATTTGACTTTTTCATTTCATTACAAAGTGATTCTTCATAAGGATGTAAGTAGCACAGTTGCAATGAGATTTTCTGCTCAATGCATCTGCCACTACATTTGCTTTTCCAGGATGATAATGAATTTCTAGATCAAAATCTTGGATCAATTCGAACCACCTCCTTTGTCTCATATTCAACTCACTTTGAGTGAAGATATATTTTAAGCTTTTGTGGTCAGAATAAATATGGCAAACATTACCTAGCAAGTAGTGGCGCCAAAATTTTAAGGCATGTACCACTGCTGCTAATTCGAAGTCATGAGTAGGACAGTGTTCTTCATGTTTCTTTAACTGACGAGAAGCATATGCTGTTACTTTCCTTTCTTGCATGAAAACACAACCTATTCCAATACCCGAGGCATCACAATATATATCAAAAGGTTTTGTTATATCTAGCTGAACTAGAATTGGTGCAGTGGTAAGTAACTTCTTCAGAGTTTTAAATGCTTGATCACAATTAAAGTTCCAAGAGAATTTGACATTCTTTGGAAGTAGTTTAGTCATAGGTTTAGAAATTCTAGAAAAATCTTGAAAAAACCGTGGATAATATCCAGCTAAACCTAGAAAACTTCTGACTTCTGAAACTATTTTAGGTACTTTCCATTCTGAAATTTTTTGTACCTTTTCTGGATCTACTTCTATTCCATTAGCAGCAATGACATGACCCAAAAAAGGATATTTTCTCCAACCAAAATGCATATTTACGGAATTTAGAGTATAGTTTATGTTCTCGTAGTCGAGATTATACTATACGCAGGTGTTTTTCATGTTCTGCCATCTTCTTTAAATAAACCAGAATATCATCAATGAAAACTACTACAAATTTGTCCAATTCAGGCGTGAATATTGAATTCATCAAGTACATAAAGAAAGCTGGAGCATTAGTCAGTCCAAAAGACATCACCAAATATTCATAAAGTCCATATCTCGTAGTGAAGGCAGTTTTGGATATATCTTCCTTTCTGGTCTTTATTTGGTGATATCCTGATCGAAGGTCAAGTTTAGAAAAGACTTTTGCTCCCAGTAACTGATCAAATAGGATATCAATCCTAGGTAAAGGATACTTATTCTTGATAGTTACTGCATTAAGTGGTCTATAGTCAACACACATTCTCAATGATTTATCTTTCTTTTTTTCCACAAAAGTAACTGGATAGCCCCAAGGAGAAGAGCTGGGACGAATAAGTCCTTTGCTTAATAATTTCTCAATTTGTTTCTTCATCTCAGCCATTTCCCTCGGAGCAATTTTATATGGCTTCCGATAAATAGGCGCTGTACTAAGCACTAATTCAATAGAGAATTTTGCTTCTCTATCAGGTGGTAGTCTTGGAAGTTCCTTTGGAAAAACATCTGAAAATTCACAAACTACTAGAATGGATTCTAATTCAGTCATCTCAAGTGAATTTATCATAGGGGTGTCTTTAACAGGTTAAGGAAAGAATACTTGTATTTTAGTACCGTCCTTCGAAGTTAACTGAATAGTACAAGCATTTATATTCATAACCACTTCATGATCAGTCATCCAATTCATTCCAAGAATAAGTGGAATCTTTCCCCCAGGTAAGACTAAAGGTTGGACTAGAATAATTTACTACCAATAGTCAGATGCAAATCTAAAACTATATGATTGGTTAAAATCTTAGTTCGAGGGGCGGTAATAAGATAACTTGTTTTTATCTTTGTGAGGGGAAGATTTCTATTAAGAACATACTTTTCACCAATGATAGTATGAGAAGCTCCCAAATCAAACAGAACTAGAGTAGATTAGTCATTAACTGAAAACATACCCGTTATTACTTCTTCACCCTCAGGAAGTTCCTCCATTTGCACATAATGAACTTTACCCGTCTTAGGAGTAGGTCCTTTCTTCTTGAGTGAATAAGATTGATTTCCTCTAGTAACAGGTGCAGGGGGACGAAGATCAAAATTTTGTTTCGGTTGCGGGCAGTCTTTAGCAAAGTGACCCGCCTGTCCGCAATTGAAACAAGTATAAGGAGTTGGAGCTCGGAAGTTCTGAATAGGTGGTGTTGGAGGACGAAATCTAGGCTGTTGAGGCCTTAAAATCCATCTTTGAGGATTTTGGTTTACTCGAGACATTGGATGTACCATCCAAGGTGGGCGAGTAGTAGAAGAAGTGTATTTAAACGGCTGTTGATAAGTCATTTTAGGACGTGAAGAAGAACTTTCAGCTACTCGCTTTCTCTTCTTTTCTTCACTATAGGTTTTCAGTCTTTCTTCAAGTTGCATAGTGTCGTTCACCATTTGATCAAAGCTTGAATAACTCATATTCATTTTAGCTCTCAACTTTGCAGATAAACCTCGAGAAAAATACATTTTCTTGGATTCGTCTGAAGCCACTTGAGTTGGAGCATATTGAGCTAAACCATTGAAGGCTTTCAAATATTCCAACATCGTTTCATCACCTTGTTGTAGATTAAGGAATTCTTGTAATTTCATCACCATTAAACCCCCAAGAATATATTGTTCTTCGAAAGGTTTCTTAAATTCAATCCATGATAGTCGTTGACCATCTTTCAATGAGGCTTGATGTGTGATCCACCAGGATCCTGCAGGTACTTGAAGTTTGTGAGATACAAATAACACTTTTTGCTGATCGGAAATATTTGGTAACAGTTCAAAGATCCCTTCAATGGCCCTTATCCAGTGTTTCGCACTCATTGGATCTGAAGCACTTTAAAATATAGGAGGATGGAGAGCCTCAAAATCAAGATATGTTGCTTTAGAATTTCTATGGGAAGAGTGGTGATGTTGCTGTTGTTGAACTTGATTATGAGTAAGAAGCTCAATCAACTAATCCTGTCTCCCTAGGATATCCGTCATAGAAGGATAAGGAGGAAGGAGATGGAAGATGTGATCCTGAATTCCCGTTAATAAGAGGACTAGCCATTTATATCTGGATTATATTGATAAAAAGATCACTTAACATACACCAGCAAGTCCTTCAAACTCACACCTAATTTATAAAAGTTAAAACAAATTACAAAATAGTTTACAATCAACACTAGTTTTATTTTACAGATTACTCTGATCCACTGAATATTCTTCTTCAGATTCTTCAGGATTGGAAAACAGATCATGAATAGGATTGGAAGGTGGACCTATTGATCCAAAATAGACTTCAGAGGGTCCTTAAGTAGATCCTGACTTTTCATGAACTAATTCAACTGGATCTTCTTCTTCAGGCATTTTATCCTGAAGCTGATCTATTTGGAGTTGCATTGCTGCTATTTGGTCGTTAAGATCCTCGATAGTTTGATGGTTATGTGTAATAAGATAGGCCTGGTTTTCTATAGTGGTATTGGCAGTGTGAAGCTGATTTCTAAGTTTTCCTAAAACATGTTGATCCTTATGATGACGGAGACCGAGTTCAATAATTTCATTATTATCCTGATGGTGCTGTTGCCTAAGTTGGCTATTCTGTTCGAATACCTCTAAGACATTATCACGAGCATCTAAGTATGACTCATGATGTTGTTCATACAAAGAAGCTAGATCAGTGACAAAATAAACCTCTTGTTTCATCTGACGTCTGCGAACGCTTCTTGCAGTACGATCGAGTCACTCGATTCTCCGATTCCACTAAGATTGAGTGCAATCGGAAGGAGGAAAGAACAATACATCAGATCCTTCTAACTCATCTAAATGTAGAGTGCAGAGCCTTGCCAAAGTTCTACAAGCTGCATCAGATACAACTTCTTGTTTAGTAGCTCCAGCACCTTCTATTTCCAAAAAATTATCCCCTAATAGGTTAGGGTGTTGGGGCATAAGAAATTTCACCCTAAAGTGAATATCAAAATAAAGGTTTAAAGTACTAATAATATATCTTGGACAAGAATGATGTTCTAATTCCATAAGACGATTATGAAGATTCATAGCAAAAGGACATTCTTCGGGGCATTCAATATGCCAGTCACCTCTGGCGTCCATCTAGGGAACGAAAGAGTGCAACATCTAATCAGAATAACAATTATTCATTAAAACATTTAAAGTTTTGATAAAAATTTACTTTAAAGTATAATGCATTATGATGCATACCAAAATTATCATATTAGTATACTAACGGCCTTTAAAAAGTTCTTATCACTCAATTTCTAAACCTTCAGAAGAATAATTAATAATGGGCTTATAAATCTAAAATATATTTTTGAAAATACAGTAATCTAACCCCAAAGCTCAAGCTCTGATACTAGCTGTGGTAGAACCACTTAAATTAACATGAATCTAATACTTAATCAAATTTTAAGTATTAGTCTCAAGTTAAATAAAGTAGTTTATTAAGATTTGGAATATTAATAAGCCTTCCCAATTGGATAAGCTTGAGAGGGTGACTCTCGAAGGAGTCCACATATTACAACATTTCATAAATTAAAAAGGAAATATATTACAGAACGATAAAAGTTATTACAAAACAGTTTCAGAGTTGTATTACAAAAGTTAAACTTTAAAGACATCTACAGAGTTTATTATGAAACTTAAGATCTTGCCTAAAGATGTGGTTTCTACACTTCAAAAGATCTGTGGAGGAAAAGTGGATGGGTCATACTCGAGGAGTATAAATCCAGTACCTGAATGATAGAAGAGACTTGAGCAGAATATACTCACCAAGACTTATCCGAATTAAGGGTCCTTTTAAAAGAGTTTAAAGGGGTCAACTCACACGCACCAGGCCTATAATTGAGTCCTTAGCTTTTAGGATGTTAACTTCCTTTAGTTGTTCCCAATTATACTAGATTATACCTATTCTAATAACAAACAAAGCAAGAACTTCATAAGATTATTAATTAACAAAAATCATTACTCTTCTTAACTACGATGTTGATCGTCTTTCAACTCCTACACCTGGTAAGCCTAGCGATTCGAATCGATTTTATACTCCCAGGAATAAATAATCAAACACTAGTCATATGTGTGTACGACGACCCCACATATGACAACCCAACATCCTCATCGCCACCTAGTTCGAACCCGAGTGTACTCGGACACTCGCCTGTCTCCCACCATCCAGTTGGTCTCACCACAGTTCAGCCATAGGTACAAAGGATGAGAGGTTTATCGGAGCTCATGACGAGGACGATAAGTGAAAGAGGCGCGTTCGAAAAATGGAATCAGGGCTCAACATCGTACGGCCTTATATGACATAGACGGGATTAGGATCTCAATCATGTTGATTCATTAGACATTTCATAATTACAATTTCTCAAAAGCATAACCGATCCCGTCCGATGTCACCAATTAATTATCTCTGGAAAATTTCTTGGAATCCTCTCATAGTAACAAATTCTATCTTGGATTCCTCTCAAAGAGAACGTGACCTATTATTAATCTGGACTAAGCATCTAATCTAATACGCATAGGATTCATTATGCTTGAATCAGGAATTCAGTATGCACTAGGGTTTCAAGCAATTCCTAACTCTAATGCACAATCATACACATAATTAGGACTTGAAAATTTAAAGAGAATAAATGATAGGATCAAAAGAGGCTTCAAAAGATCCTTCTTCAGAAACTACAGGTGGTTCTTGAGCTTCTATCTCAAAGACTTCAGAAATAACCCTTTCAGAAGTTTTTCCTATAGGGTTCGTAGGAGTTATCGCACCTAGATGCATCATATGCAAGAATTAAGATGAAGGAAATGATTAAAGAATTATAAAAGTAATGAAATAATTTTCTAAAATCAAAATAGGATAACTAAAATAGGTTAAAATAATTTTTTTAGGATTTTTAAATAATTTTCTAAATTTTTTAAAGTAATTCTTAGTATTTTTAAAGATTTAAAAAGAATTATTATAGTTAAATAAAATTTTAAAATTTAAAAGTCAAAAGAGTGGATTATTAAGAATAAATAAATAATTAGTTAATAAATTCGAAATTTTAAAATTGATTAAAAATTAACCTAAATTTGACTCAATTAATTAATTTCAGAAAATAAGGGAAAATAGAAATTTAAAAAATCTAGCCCAAAAGGCCAATTATTTACGTTTTAAAAGTTTTGTTTCCACCCTTTGGAATTTTGGCCTGGCCCAATTAAGATTAGGATGGCCCATTTATATTTTTCACTTTTCCAGCCCAAGAAATTAGGCTGAAGGCCTTTTTCCAATTCTTTACGCGCCCGGCCCAGGCGGCTCGGCCCAGCTGGCCTTTCGGCCCAGCTAGCAGAGCGGACCTGCATCGGGGCGCCGGGTGTGCATGAGGCGCGCTGGCATGCCCGCCGGCGATGCCGACAGCCTTACCGTGCTCCGGTGCACCCCCGAGCAGCGTCGGCGGTGACCGAGGTGAGCCGTGGCGCATGGCATAGCTCTTGCTTTCTTCTCTTCTCTCTTTCTTCTACTCTGCTTCTTTCTTTTCTGCTCATGGCGGTCGAGTCGCGCGTGTGCAGAGCACAAGACGGCGAGTGCTGTTCTTGACAGGGTGAGGCTGCACCGGTGTTGAAAATTACCCTGCAAGATGCGCATTGGTATTCGACACCTGATGCGCCCATGGAGAGGTTCAAGGGAGGCGATAAGAAAACAGGCCGCCGGCGCTATGAGCGGTAAAAGCTCGAATTCCAGCCTAAACTGGCCTAATTCTTTACAAAGATAAGCCTAAGGGACAGAGAAGAATGAGAAAGGAAGATTCCTACCTTTAATTGAAGAAAGGAAGTGGATTGGGCGGTGGATTGTAGTAAAGCTCGTCAGCGGAGGTGGTGGCTGATTTAGTGTATTAAGGTTAGGAATAGGGATGTGGCGTGGATGATGTTAGTCGGAGCAGTGCCGATAAGGGGTAATTTATACTCAAAGGTCGGGGATGGATGAGCTTGGCAAGGGGATGAGGACTGGCGGGGGTGAGCTTGGCGTCGGCGGTGGGAGGTGATCCCCCTCCCCCTTGCCCGAGATGGAAGACGACGTGGAGGGCTCTATGGGCCGAAGGAAACAGGGGTGGGCCGCCATGGCTTTGGGCCACCGGCTCCCCCTGTTTTCCTATTCCATTCTCTTTTTTTTCTTTTTTATTTAATGTACATTATTACATTTTTGACCCCTTTAAATAAAAATTACTCAAAGGTCCAATTGCAAAAGTGAAAGGGGTATAAATTATAGAAATTGTTTGCACTTTTGCCGTTGGACAATTCTAATTTTGAAGGAGTTTGTAATCAAAAATTGTCTTTGAATTGTAATAATGGGTAAAAAGAATAAATTCATTTTTATTTTTGCAAAAAGGTTTAAAAATGTTTAAATGATGCATTTTCCTTTCCATTGTTTAAATCAAGATATGCATATGATGACATGCTTAAAATGGTTAATCTAGGTTTAAAAATAGGGGGTATCGCAGCCGGCGGGCGTGGGGAGGGGAGGCCGGAGGCATAGGAGACCGGCGCGGCACGGAGGCAGAGGACAGGTGGTGTCATGCTTGGAGGAGAGCGGTGGCAGGCAGCGGCCAAAAAATTGGGCAGCCTGACGACGTGAAGAAGAAATAGAAACGCCGGGGGACTTAGAAAATTTTTGCCTCCCGCGCTATTCCTTATAAGGGCTCACCTTAGCAGGAGCAGTGGACCGCTCCTACTAAGTAAGTACCAGGAGCGGTGGACGCTATTCACCGCTCCTACTATGCAAGTAGCCACCACTCCTACTGTGTTCAGTTGGAGCATTGGGAAACCCTAGTGGGCCGCCTGCACTAGGCCTCCCACCGCTCCCTTTTTCTTTTCATTTTTATTTCTTTTCATTTATTCTTTTAATTTTCATTTCTTTCATTTTTTCTATTCATTTATTTTCATTTTTTCCTTTAATTTCTTTTCATTTTTTCTTTTCATTTATTTTCATTTTATTTCTTTTCATTTCCCTTTCTTATTTTCATTTTTCTATCATTAATTATTCTAATTTCCCAAACGTTGCTGCGGGAATTTGAGTGTGTATCAACACCTGTATAGAAAAACATCGCATGAAAAATGCTATAGAGAAGAGTCACATGTCCAGAGAATTAGATAGTGGGGGCTAGCTATTTAGATATAGAAGATTACAATCATACATTAGGTGCATTAGGTGGTTACAATTCTTGCCTCTCCATCCGTGCGTACCCAAGGCTTCACCCCCTTAATTGTTGCTTCTACTTAATCTTGGTTGGTAGGTCTATAAAAAGCTCCATGTTATCATAGTCATTGGAGGCCTCGACATCATCAACACCATCAACTCCGATAATACTCCGTTTGCCCGAGACAACTATGTGCTTCTGATTCTTAAGATGTGGGTCGAGGATATATAGAACTTGTCTAACGCATTTGGCTAGCACCCAAGGGTCATCGTTGTATCCAACCTTAGCAAGGTCAACGATTGTGAGTCCATAGTTATCAACCTATACACCTTGTGGGTGTTTCACCCATTGGCACCGAAAGACAGGAATATGTATATTCGATCCGTAGTTCAACTCTCATGTGTCTTCTATGAAGCCAAAATATGTGACCTTGAGCCCATTACATCATTGTTGACATCAATCTGAACTCCACTGTTTTTGCACACGCTTTTCTTATCCTTTGCAGCTGTGTAGAATGTATGGCCATTAATGTCATATGCCTGCCATGTCATGACCCGTGAAGATGGGTCGGAAGCCAGCCTTTTCAATGTTACTTCCTCCAAAGTTAGTTCCTTCGGGTATTTTCAGATCCATGAGCCAGTTGATGAAGCGGTGTTTGTGCTCTTTCATGATCCAGGAATCTGAGTGGTCGGCGCTCTCTGTGCGGATAATATCAATGTGCTGCTCGATGAAAGGAGTCATCATCTCTAGCTGATGCATGATACTAAAATGAGTGCTTGCCACTTCTTCATATGCACTATCAATGAATGTTTTCCTCCCCATAGTGCCTTTCCTTGCTAACCTTCAGGTATGACGTGGAGCAACTAAACCGGTACCTTTCTTATCAACCATGTAATCCTGACAGCACTGTACGACCTCTTCGGTGCAGTAGACCTCGATCATAGATCCCTCTGGGTATGCACGGTTGAGAACATAGTGGTTTAGGATCGAAATTAAACACTCATATGCCCACATTTCATGTAAGTAACTTGGACCAAGTGCATGGATCTGGTCAACCATGTGTACCATGAGGTGCGGCATTATATCAAAAAAAGGAGGGAAGCACATCTCGAGCCGAGCCATAGTCTCCGTGCAGAATTCTTGCAGGAATCCAATTCATCTTTGCGAATCTCCTTTTGTGAGATCTTTCTGAAGAAATAGACCAATCGAGTAACTACCATCCTCACGAATACTGGATTGATAAACCTAATAGCAATGCCAAGGAACATTGTCAGCATCATATGGCAGTCATGAGTGTTGTACCCGCTTATGGACAAATCTTTCATAGATACTAGACTCCTGATATTAGACGAAAATCCAGTGGGCAATATTAGACCACGTAGACATAGGCACACTTCCCTTTTCTCATTTGATGTCAGGTTGTAGCTCGCAGTAGGGAGCTTAAATTTCCCATTGCCATGTTCCACAAGGTGGAGCTCACTTCTGATCTTCATATTTACCAGAACCTGACATGATTTCAGGTTGTCCTTTGTCTTCCCTTTCACATCCATCAATATACAAATAGTGCTATCAAACACGTTCTTCTTTAGGTGCATACAGTCGATGGCATGTGGCACCTCCAAGTCCTTACAATATGGAGAGTACTTAAAGAAGATTGACATCTTCTTGAATGGCAAGCCTTCATTACGGGCTTTAGTTCTCTTGATCTTCTTCACATAGCGAATGTTGATCTTCCTGACCATATAGAAAACATGTTTGCTATCGTGTCTTCTTTTTTGTGATGAAGCTTTCTCTTCCTTTCTGTCCTGCGGTACCTATGCCCTTCAACTAGGTAGCGGCAGTACTTCATGTACACAACATTTTTAGATCCATTAAGGAACTCAGACGTCGTTGCATCCAAGCATACTAGATATCCTATCTTTCCTTTGATCTGTCCGCATAGTGAGAAGTTTGCAGGGTAATCGTTGCTCGTAGTGAGTAACATTCCATTGAGTGTAAACTCATTAGTTACTGAATCGATCATTTTGACCCCATCGTCCCAAAGCTTCGACATATCTTCCATCAAGGGCTCAAGGAAGACATCTATATCAATGCCCAGTTGTTTAGGCCCTTGTATCAGACTGCATAACATTGTGTACTTTCTCTTTTGACAAAGCCATGTAGGTAGATTATATATGGTCAATATCAACGGCCATGTGCTATGTGTGTTGTTCCTTTCTCCAAAAGGATTCATTCCATTTGTACGAAGTGCAAACCTCACATTCCTTGGATCCTTTGCAAACTCAGGGTAAAATTGATCAAACCGTTTGCCACTACGTGCCATCAGCTCGGTGTGAAAGCTTTTCCTAATCCTATATTCATTCACAATACCACCAACGCATGATCTTTGCAAAGGTAGGGTTTGCAAATATATGCCTTAAGCCATTGATTGGATTGAGGTACCACATGACTAGGGCGGGGATTCTTCTCTTTTTCTCGTCGATGCCTAAGCATGTATCTTCTTTGGAAGGATCGGGTGCACCCTTCTTCCTCTTCCTGCCTTTAGAGGAACCTTCACCATCACCGTGGTATATGTCATTCCGCTTGTAACGGCTGGCACCACAAGTTGGGCATTTCTCTAGTTTCTCAAATTTCCCTCGGTATAAGATACAGCGGTACGAACTTACATGTATTCTTTCAACTCCCATTGTCAAGGGGCTAATAACCTTCTTCGCTTGATATGTGTTGGCAGGCACAAAGTTAGGCTTTGGAAGCAACCACGATAAGAGTTTCAACAGATCATTGAACCTAGAGTCAGACCATCCATACTTGGCCTTCAAAATCAATAGCTCGAGCACAAAACGTAGCAAAGACCAATGAGTCAGACAACCCTTTGACTTCTCATACACACTCTTCTTTGCAGCATCCTTTAGTGCCTTGAAATTCTCTGGTCCTTTTGCACCCACAAGAAGGATATCCACCTTGAAGTGTTTCAGCATTTCATCAAGGTCATTTGCATCTGAATCGTCATCAAATCCTAGGTCTTCAATACTCTCTGAAGGTACAAAGCTATATGTTCCACCACCATTGTCTTCATCATCATCGCCACCACAATCCAACATATCAAAATCTACATCAAAGAATGTGCAGTTGGTATCATCCCCATCGCCGCCAATGAGTTCATCTGAGACCTGGTAGGTATCTGTTGCTTTGGGAGGTTCTTCTTGCTCGATGTGATGGATCCAAACAGAGTAGCCTTTAACAAATCCGACAACGATAAATTGTGATTTAATCTTGAATGGATCTATCCAAACCTTCAGATTTTTACAGTTTTTGCAACGACAACATATGCCGGGAACCTTCTTCGTTATCGCATGCTTCTTCGCAGCTTAAATGAATTTATCCACTTCATCACGGTAACGTCGCTCCATCCTTGGCCAGTTATACATCCAACCACGTGGCATCTATAAATTAAAAATTCACATATATGTAATGTTATCGATGGAGACGGTATTATTAATGAGGCTATTACTGAAGTGTATTTACGAGAGTCTAGTTATGAGGGTATCAATTAATGAGGCTATTAATGAAGTGTGTTTATAAGGGTCTATTTCTGAGGGTATCAATTAATGAAGTGCATTTATTAAGTGTATTTATGAGGGTCTATAAATGAGGACTACAATCATGAAAGATATTTATGATGGAAATTAATGAGGTATATTCATGAATACAACAAATGATACGTTATAAAATTAATTAAGACACCATCCCTGTACCTAGGTTTCACACCAGATCTAGCTCTAAATCTAAAGACAAGAGATCCACTAATAGACAATAGAGAGTAATACACCACTTAGAGTAACCACCGATTGCTACTACCAAGTTGAGACAACCTGAACTAGTCCATTACCCTAAAGCATCCAATGGTGTAAGGTAATAAATCCTCCATAGATGAGAGGAGAGAGGATGACATTTAATCCTACCTAGTTTACCACATAATGCTTTGAAGATACTCAAATTAAATGCATAGAGAGTGGAAGCTTACCTTATGTAGCTTGTAACTCCCAAGAAATAGAAAAAGAAAAGCCCCCATCCCCCCTATTTTTCAATTTTTAGACACCATAAGCTTCCAAGAACAAGAACAACTTTCCTCCTCGGGCATACAGGAACCCGAGGAGGAAGAAGGGTATTATATGGGTGAGAGGATGCATGGTAAAAACCGCTCTTGCTATTCTATTTACATGAGCGATGCAAGGATCCAACCGCTCTTGTAAGAAAAATAGCAGGAGCGGTTGGTTCCGTGCAGCGCTCCTGCTAATGGCATTCAGCAGGAGTCGTGCAAGGAGCAAACCGCTCCTGCTGACTCAGCAGGAACGGTTATTGGCACCAACCGCTCCTGCTATTTGTAGGAGCGGTTGGTGCGGTGCACCATTCCTGCGGAGATTACAGCAGGAGCAGCGCACCTCGTGGGGCCCGCCCTGAGCACAACAGGAGTGGCTCGTTGTGTGAATTGGGAGGCGCTTCTACAATGGACTTTTGTAGTAGTGTAATACATTTTTTTAGAACATGTAATAAACAAATACAAATTGATCATCACATAAAAGTATTTTGAATATGAATATACTATACAAACTAAATATATGGATTTTGTTGAATTATTACTCAAAGATTTACAAATCTGACCTTGTAAAACATGTCTTATTTCGAGTATAATTGAAGGCCCTATTTGGAAGGACTACCTTCTAAAAAAATAAAATAGCTCCACTCCACCAACTCCACAATGGAGCAACTTCACCTTAGAGTTGGAGTGGATTTAAGAGCGTTTGGCTTTGCGAATCTGCCATGCTGAACTGAGCATGCTTGCATACTTAACTTGATCCACATCCTCTTTCCTTGCATCCAAGATTCTCTCAAGCTATTGCTTTTCTTTTTCCTTCACGCGACCAAGCTACTAACACATGCTGCAATTTCTAGTTACCGGCTGATCGTGAATCGTGATAGACGCAGCATCAGCATGTCCCGTGAGTGCTTGTTCCATTTTGTCGCAACCGGTTTTGAAAACAAAACCAGATGACACTATATGTGTGTCCAGGATCTATTTTTCACACATACAGCCGACTTCATCAGTGAATATCAATAGACAGTGCATTATATAAGCGAATAAAACTTACACTTGACACAAAAGTCAATATATCAGAGTATAGCGGAACTTCTATCTCGTAGCGGAACTCCATCTTCACAGGAAGGTTGACTGGGGGCACATACGCCTAAACACCTTGTAGACTTCTGGACCGATTTCGTCTTCAAAGCATCATCAACTTGGATAGAGCAAAGCTATATGGTTTGTGATAGCAAGGGTGAGTACATGGCGCACTCAGCAAGTATTCCGTTTAGGATAAAATGGACTGGCTTTATAGTGGGCAGGCAAAGCAATCGCTTTTAGTTGGTCAAGTTTTAATTACTAACAGTGATTAGCTTAAACCCATCCCATAACTGAAATAATATTAACAAATAACGTATATGAAAATAAACCACCATCATACCACCATCATCCCATTATCATTCCATCTTTACCTTGTCATGAGTCCTTTTTCTTTGAAAAACTCTAATCTGTGAGGGTTCAGGCCGCTCTTAACCGTGAGCACGGCTGATATATCAGTTTTAAACACTCTCGAGAGGTTGTACATCTTTACCCACAAGTCATGATTACCATATGCCAAGAGGTGGTCAAACCCCATATATTCATTACCTTAGATGAATCGGCAGGGTTTCATTACGAGACCTTTACAAAGAATAATTCCTAGAGTGTAGCCGCCCATTCTAGGTTTCCGTTACCAGGCATAAAAGTCCCCTCCCGAAGGGTGACCGAGAAAAACCAAATAAACCAAACTGCACCCACTCAGGAGAGCGAGTCTTATACCCAGCAACGCCCCCCTTACGCTGTGATGCCCCAGGCATCTCAAATGCATTACACTAAAAACATTAGTATAATGACATCTTTTCAAAGGCATTTTATCTTGAAAAGCATGCTTAAACTAGGTCAATTGAGCAACTAAACTTAGTTTTCAGAAAAACTGTGTTTGTATTGCGGATATAACTTTAAGACAATTGTGTTTTTCATAAAACCTTACATACCAAACTTGTAGGCAATTCCATAAGGAATGACTTTGGTATTTTGTGTTTTGGCATGCATGAATGTTGAAATCTAGTTTTGAGTCATTTTATATGAAAATGTGACTTCTGCCAAATTCAGCCCTGTTTGGTAAATTCAAAATTTTGTGAAACAAAATTCAAAATCTTGCCATATCATGAATACCAAAGTTGTAGACCATGATATTCTATGCAACTTTGGTATATTTCACCTTTTATGAAAATGCACCTAAGATGGACTTTTATAATTTCCAAGTTGGGGCTTTCAAATGGTCAAACAGGAGTCAGCAAGTTGATTTCAAATTTAAATCATTTTATATTTGGAATCTGGTATAGGTCCTTTTGACAAAGTTGTAGATTTCAAAAAGTAAAACATTTCATTCAATTGGGTCTTTTTCAAATTCGGCTCCTAAATTGGTCAAATTTACGAAATTCAGAAACCTGTTCAGCTGGTCAAAGGGGATTTATTTTTTTTCGTTTTTCTTTTATTTTCTAGTCTCTATGACATGGGGGACCCACCTGTCAGGCCCGCCGCGCCAGCGCACCGACGGCTTTTCCCCGCTTCCTCGCTCGATGCACCGAGTCCATACACCGTACTCTCTGTTCCCGGGAATGGCCCCACCTGTCAGCCACAGTGGTCCATAGACCCGGTTCACCCGCGCGCGCTCCCTCTTCTCTCCCCGCCCGGGCGCGTCCACGCGGCGCGGCGCGCCGAGCGCCGTGGCCACGCGCCGGCCGCCCTGGCCGTCGTGGCCACGCGCCACTGCGCGCGCGCGGACAGCGCGCTCGGCACGTCCTCAAGGCCGGGACGGGGTCTCGACCTCCGTCCCCGAAGCCTCACTCTCGCGCTCGCCCTTTCCGCTCTCTCTGCTCACTCTCGCGTCGTCCGCCATTGACGGACCTCGACCGAGCTCGCCCCCAGCCATTTCCGTCCACTCCCGAGCTCAACCGTCACCGCGACGGGCTTCGCCGCCCTCGACTCTACCTTCCCGTTCAGACCGCGCCGCCCGAAGCCCTTCTACCCCGGCGTATTGCACCGCCGGACCTCGCCGGTCAGGGGCACTCGTCGCCGACCCTCCCCGCGGTCTTCCCCGCCGTCTGAGGTAGTGGATAAAGTTCCCCGTCCTCTCCTCTCTCTCCCCGACACTCCGCGGCGAGCTCCCGAGCCCGGCAGGGCCGAGATTGGCCGCGCGCCGCCGGAGTTTCCCCTCCCGTCGCGAGGAAGAAGACGAAGGGAGGAGGAAGACGCACATTTTGAGCTATCGCCCTCCGGGTTTAACAGTTTTACGTTTCCATACCGAGCACTGTACACTGAGTCTTGTAAATCTTGCACAGGAACCCTCAGAAACTATGGATATTTATAGATAGGTCCTGAGTCTGTGTATTTTCGATTAAAATGCTTTTAAAAAGGCTGAAACTTTGAAAAATCATAACAAAGTGTATAAAAATCCAAAAATAGCAAACTTTGTTGCATTGTGTTCCTAATAAATAGATCTACAGGATGGGTATGATGGTTGAGTAGGAAAGGACAGTTTTGCCCCTGTTTCTTTTCAAACATATAAAACTCTAATAAATAGGAAATAAGGACTAAATGATCTCCAAAAATAGCCAAATTTGAGCAGGGACCTTGTTTTTATATGTAGGTTCTGTATAAAATTTGTTGACCCTAGCCCTTGCTGTTGAATTACTATTTTGCCCTTGTCTTGCTCTAGGCACATATTACACTTAAGAAAAAGGTTAATTTGGTGAATAATGTTTCAAATATGACTTTAAGGTTGATATGAGCTATAGTTATGGGATAACTTGCTAGAATTGGAGATGATGCATGTAAGGTTTTGGCTCTAAGTGAAAGCGGGTAGAAATAATGCACTTGTATGAAAGTTTCGGTCACTTCACATGAAGCGGTGCTATTTTCGCTACGCACACCCCACGTTATTTTATGTGACAAGCTAAGCTGTCATAGATGATGGCTTGTACGATTTCTTAGTATGAAACGACTTTCGCCTCAATATGCATAACTCTGTACCATGAATCATAAGTTCACTGATCTACTGCATTACACCCGCATAATGAAGCAAGCATTGCACTAATACATACTTCAACTGCATCATGTCATACATATAGATTCCACGAACGAAGAACCACCACCGGACCAACCGATCGTGACGGAGCCAGAAGAGGAACTGCACCCAGAGCCAGAGGACCAACAGCAAGAACCCGACTACGCTCCAGAGGCAGCTACTGACTCTAACGAGGAAGGTAGGCAGGACCATACTCTCCCAGCAAATAAATTATACTTGATGATTACGCATATGCATTAGGAGTTGTTTGGAACCAATTGCATTAGACTTCCTGGCCGCCCTGGCCCTAGCACCTATGCATAGAGTTCGTAGGGCGAGTATGCCTAGAAATTTCTAGGTACGAGTAGACACGAGTGTGTGTACTCGTCACGTAGGTTCTTTTTTTTCAAAGTTACAAAAAGCTTACAGTCATATCACTTATTACTGTTGCTCATGAAGTTAAATAGAGACCGGGCGGAGATTTATTTCAGTATTTCCTTTATCATGATGTCGCACCCGGACTCCGCCCGAGTCGTTTAAGGCCCGTTCGCTGTTCGCCTGCTGATCGGCATAACATTGCTAAAGTGCTTATCCGGGGAATGGGACCGGAAAAGTCTTTCCTGGGCTCGTCCGAAGCACAGAGACACGTTCCTACCCGCTGGTTGAGAGGAAGGTGGCCCGGGGGAGCTTGGTACTCATGACGGGGAGACCGAGATGTCGGCAGGCTCGTCATGGGGGCACAACCCGGGGGCTAGGCGGGAGTGAATCGAACTTGGGACGAGGCAGGTTAAGATTGGGGCTATATGTGGGAACGCGATGGCTAGTAAGCATATACCCCTGGCATGATAGTTATTCTCGGGAATTAAAAATCGATTCGAATCGCTGATGCCCACCAAGTGTGGGAATGCCAATATCACTGTCGGGCAACGTAGTAATTACTTAAACTCCCAGTACCTTAAAACTCATGGTTTTTGGAATACTACATGTTTGAGCTGAGTTGTTATCTTGCAAAGACTTACTACTATGTTGGCAATCATAGAGACAATGAAACTTGTTATTTATGTTAATTAAGTTGCTGTTAAAAACTAAAAGCTAAGGATCTACTTGTTAATAAGCTGCTTCGCGTCAGCCGTAAGCCAAATCCATTAAGACCTACTGAGTAATTAGTACTCAGGGTTTGCCCCCACATTTTGAGCGCAGGTATGGAATTCTTGGCGTGCGCCTGTGTTGGAGGCGGGGCATGCCCTCATGTAGGATGAAGTGACTAAGTGGCACGAGGACAACATCGGTGGGCTCGATGTTATACCTCCAATGCAAAACTTTTGGTGATAACATGGTGATCTAAACTTATATTTTCCGCTGCGAGAGACTTTCAAACTTGCTACCTTATAACTTTATGTTGGACTTGTATTTTATGTAAAAACTGGTTTGTAACTAAGTTTAACTTTCTACTATTCAACTGCCTGCGATGATGTATCTGTTGTGGCTCCATCGTGAGTCAGATGTGTATGATGTCGGTTCCTCTGGGAAAAGGTAATATCGGGAGTCGAATGACTCTCGACGGACGACCGGGTTTAGTTCGGTCTAATTGCACTGCAAGCCAGAGGTGGCAGGTGTGCTTAGCCCGGATTAAATCGGCGGTTCCGCCACAGCTGGTATCAGAGCCGATCATACACAGACAATAGACATATCATCCAGTTTTGATTTACAAACCTATTTTCGAAAACCCTTTTCGAAGTATATTGAAAAATGAGAGTATCGATATGCCCATATTAAGGATGTTAGTGAAATACCAGGTGACATCTCTAACATCCTGACCTAGATAGAACTCATATGCATATTCGGCGCTTTGGGAAGCAACATTTCGGCCATAGCTATCCCCAGTACTGGCGGAGCGCTATTGGAATTTGCGGACTGTTGCGAACCCTGCATTCATGCTGATAGGGCAGAACTCTTTAAGGGGGGTGGTCACGCCATTGGAGTGTTTCGTGACCACTTTTCTTTCAACCAAAATTATAGCTAGATCTTGTTGGCTACCGTTTCTCTCCCCAGCAATTCCCCAGTACTGGAGGAAGACTGGGTGTGTTGAGAGAAATGGCGCCACTACGTCGTCCACCAGACGTAGCTTAAAGAAAATCGTGGATGCCACTTCTAGAGTTAGAGTGGTAATGATTGGTCATGGTAATGATGATGATATGAGCATGCATTTTTCTGCAGGTACACTAACCACGTGCGAAATTAAGAACGAATAGAGAACGACTAGTTGCATTAGAGAGTGCCGTGCATATATGTCACCGGATACTCGTTAGATATATACATTATACATAAGGTGTGTGATGTGAGAACGAATAGGACGAGTCATGCATCATGTTTACTTTTACTTGTTCATGCTTGGGGGATTATTGTTAAAAGTCAAATAAGTGAAATGAAAGATTCAAAGATGTTTTCTGCACCCATCACCCACTTAACCGTTGAAGTTATATGCAACCTATGCCTATCACTGATTAAAATCTCTTTTAAAAATAGATGGCCAGGACCAAGCAAACCGCTCGTAAGGCCACCAGTGCGAGGGGACTCCGCGTACAGGAGGGAAGGGCTGCTCCCCTCCCACCAGTGACTCACACCCCTCCTCAGTTTGAGAATGGGATGGTCCACACCCGTTGCCGTGAGGAGAACGGCCTTGCGCAGATCCTTTGTCGGGCTCTGCGTGAGATGAGGCGCAGACCGTGCCCCTTCTTCTCCGTGCAGACTGTGCACGCGGAGGGACACTGCATGGCCAGTGTTGTCCTTCCTTCGAGCCACACCGCGGTCCGGCAGACGATCACCGTCTACGGGGCCAATGAGGAGGACGCTTACGACAAGGTCACCCTAGCAGCCATCACCTCACTCAGCTCCTCGGGTGCAGCAGGGATGTCAGTGCTGCGCTACCTCCCCACCGACGGCTACGACGACGAGTGGCTCCGTCGTCACAACATGCTGGAGGAGCGGATTGACACCAGGCCCTATGCTGCGACCATGCAGTTTCCTCACAGCGTACACGGGGTGTACCTCCGTGCCGAGGACCGTGTCGCCCACTACCGTGACCAGCACATGTATGCACAGGACCGTATTGAGGAGCTGGAGGCGGAGTTGGCTGAGGCACAGCAGCGCCTGGCACAGTACGAGCAGGACCCTTCAGTTGCCCCTGTGGTGGAGGATGAGGGCAGCATGGTGTCTGACGCGCGTAACGGGCGTTAGAGACTTTGACAATAGCACTGTGTGATGAAGCCTTTTGTAGATGGTGCACGTTGTGAGCGATGTTTTGTACTATATCGCTCCGTGCAGTTTATCATGACTGTACTAAACAGTGGTGAGGTCGAGAGAACTCACTTATGTACGTCATGTAACCTAATGTAGAACCTTAAGTTAGTGTTCCGAGGTGATGGATGAGATGGCCCATGTGTGTACTAAGTAAACCTTTAGTTTATTAAGACTCTATAAGTATGGTTGCAGTAACTGTTGAGTGCGCATGGATGATGCGAATGATGCGATGTCGTTAAGCTTGGCCTTGAGAGATAAAGTCTAACTGCTTTGTTACAAGTTTACCTGTGCTCACAAATTGCCTATAGTCCTATGATCTTGCTGTCACCGTATTTCTGTACATGGGTTATTGGGCTGAACCCATATGATTCCATTTTGCAGATGGTGAACACTCGCACTGGACAGTCATCAGGGCAGTCAGCACAAGGCGCTCCACCCCCGCCGGAGCTGGCCACTTTGGTGGTCCAACAAGCTGAGCTGATTCGGTTATTAGCAGAAGACCGTCAAGCCCGTGGACAACAACAGCCGCGGGAGTACAGGCCACGTGGCATTACTTACCAGGACTTCGAGGGGCTGCGACCCCCGGTTTTCACCAACTGCCCAGAGCCACTGGCGGCAGACGACTGGCTTCGCACTGTCCAGTCCAAGTTTACCCTTCTGCCAGGGATCAATGAGCAAGAGAAGGCTCGATTTGCTGCTCAGCTTCTTCATGGGCCTGCGGGAGCGTGGTACGCCACTTTCCTCGCCATGCAGGAAGAGGGCCATGAGCCCACATGGGAGGAGTTCCGTCAAGCTTTCCGGGCTCACTACATCGCGAGTTCCGAGACCTCAAGCAGGGCAACCGGACCGTGATGCAATATGTGCAGACCTTTATCCACCTCTCTCAGTATGCTCCGAGAGATGTTGCTACTGAGCCGGAGCGGGCCGAGAGACTCCTAGAGGGCCTTGACCCTACCCTCCGGACTCACTTGGCACGGCGCTACCAGAGCTTCACTGAGCTGGTAGACACTGCTCTAGACATGGAGAATCGTCTCCGTGCCGCTAACGAGGATCAGAAGCGCAAAAGGCTAGCCAACACCTCAGCGACTGGCCCTTCACAGAAGCAGAAGACCGCATACAAGCCTCCACAGCAAAATTATCAGCAGGCTCGCTATGTGGTCCGACCCAACGAACCAAGGTGGATCCATCGGGCGGCACCGCAGCAACAGTACCCCATTTATCGAGCACCCGCATAGTTGCCAGCTCCCCGTGCTCCCATTGTTCCGGGGCTGGGCGCTCCTTGTTACAACTGCGGCAAGATCGGTCATTTCATTAAGGACTGCAGAGCGCCTCGCAGGATCCAAGGTCCTGTTCCTGCGGGTGGAAACCAACAGAGCAAGCCGAAGGGATTCGTACCCAAGACAGGTCGAGTGCACTATGTGCACATGGAGCAGATCCCTGCAGGAGAGCCTGTTCTCGCTGGTACGTTCATGGTCAACGGTCAGCCGACCGTCGTGTTATTTGATTTAGGAGCTACTCATACTTTCATTAGTCAGTCATATACATCTAAGCACAGGGTAGAGACTTCTTGTATAAAAGAGAAATATCAAATCACCGCGCCTGGGAACCCGATAAATACAAATCTGATAGTAAAAGGGTTAAGGCTGAGTATAGGAAAGGAAGATTTCACAATCAATCCTGTGGTGCTGCCACACCGGGGGATTGATATCATCTTAGGGATGAATTGGATGACAGAAAACAATGCAGTCCTGGATATTGGCAGCAGGACAGTGCAGTTAAGGTCTAGTATCAGCGGCAAGATTCTACGAATACACATGCCAAATCAAAAACACATGACCCCCACGGTCAATGCGACTGAACTACAAGAGGTTAAAAAGATACCAGTAGTGTGTGAATTCCCGGACGTATTTCTAGAAGAACTTCCGGGACTACCACCAAAACGGGACGTAGAATTTCCCATTGAACTCGTTCCAGGCACGGCACCTGTGTCAAAAAGACCATACAGGATGCCACCTGATGATTTGAAGGAATTGAAAGTACAGCTACAAGAACAATTAGACAAAGGGTTCATTAGGCCTAGTTCATCACCGTGGGGTTGTCCAGCTCTCTTTGTTGAGAAAAAGGATCATGGTGGGAAAAGATTGTGCGTTGACTATCGGCCACTGAATGCAGTGACCGTCAAAAACAAATACCCACTACCACACATCGACATTCTATTTGATCAGTTAGCCGGGGCTAAGGTCTTTTCTAAAATTGACCTAAGGTCTGGCTACTATCAGATGAAGATTAGAAAAGAGGATATACCCAAGACAGCATTCTCTACCAGATACGGCTTGTATGAGTACTTGGTCATGTCATTTGGACTAACCAACGCACCGGCTTTCTTCATGTATATGATGAACTCGGTGTTCATGAATGAACTCGATAAGTTCGTGGTGGTATTCATAGATGACATACTAATCTACTCCAAAAATGAAAAAGAACATGAAGAACACTTGAGGATCGTGCTTACTCGGCTCAGAGAGCATAAGCTTTATGCCAAGTTTAGCAAGTGTGCATTCTGGCTGAAAGAAGTGAGTTTCTTGGGACATGTGCTATCTGAAAAGGGAGTCGCAGTTGACCCTAACAAAGTAGAAGATGTGCTAAATTGGAAGCAACCAGAAACTGTAACTGAAATTCGGAGTTTTCTTGGTTTAGCGGGCTACTACCGCCGCTTTATCAAAGATTTCTCCAAAATTGCAAAGCCTATGACCTCTTTGACCAAGAAAAATGCCAAGTTCATTTGGAATCCGAAATGTGAAGAAGCTTTTCAGACCTTGAAGAAATTGTTAACCTCAGCACCCGTACTAGCTCAACCAGATATCACCAAGCCTTTTGAAGTGTACTGTGATGCCTCCGGTAATGGACTTGGTTGTGTCTTGATGCAAGAAGGAAGAGTAATTGCTTATGCCTCCCGCCAACTGAGGAAACATGAAGCCAACTATCCAACACATGACCTTGAATTAGCTGCAGTCGTTCATGCACTAAAAATATGGAGACACTATCTGTTAGGCAACACATGTCACATCTACACTGACCATAAGAGTCTCAAATATATTTTCACACAACCCGAAATCAACATGAGGCAGAGGCGATGGTTAGAGCTGATAAAAGATTATGATCTGGAGATACACTACCACCCAGGCAAGGCCAATGTGGTAGCAGATGCACTAAGCCGAAAAGCTCATTGCAATGTGATAGAAATCCGACCTACAGCAAGAGTAATCTGCTGTGAAATGAGTGACATTGAAACACCTCCAGGACAACATGCAGAACTCTATAATATCATTATTGAGCCCACCATCAAGTCACAAGTCATAGAAGCTCAGAAGCAAGATAAGGGTATGGCATATATCCGTGAAGGTATTAGTGAAGAGAAGAAGACGTGTTTCACACTTGATGACCAAGGCGTCCTGTGGTTCAAGAATCGTCTAGTAGTACCCAAGGACATGGAGTTGAGGAAGAAGATACTGGACGAAGCGCACACTTCAATACTCACGATACATCCAGGTAGCAATAAGATGTACCAAGACTTGAAGCAAAAGTTTTGGTGGACCCGCATGAAACGAGAAATCACCAAGTACGTGTCTGAGTGCGACGTGTGCAAGAAAGTAAAAGCTGATCATTTAAAGTCTGCTGGAATGCTTCAACCACTGGATGTCCCAGCGTGGAAATGGGAGGATATACACATGGATTTCATTGTGGGGTTGCCTCGAGCTAAAAAGGGGTATGATTCGGTATGGGTAATAATAGACAGATTTACAAAGTCAGCCCATTTCCTTCCGGTAAAAACGATATACCATGCCAAGACCTATGCTGAGATTTATTTAGCTCGTATCCTTCCTTTGCATGGAGTCCCAAAGACCATCACTTCGGATAGAGGGTCACAGTTTGTCTCCCGTTTCTGGGAGCAATTGCATGCCGCTTTAGGGACCACTTTGATTCACAGTTCAGCATATCACCCTCAAACCAGTGGTCAAGTAGAAAGAGTAAATCAAATCCTAGAGGACATGTTGAGGGCCTATGCACTAACTTACTCCACCAAGTGGGATGAGTGTCTACCCTTGGCAGAGTTTGCTTATAACAATAGCTACCAAAAGAGCTTAGAAATGGCTCCTTTCGAGGCTCTTTATGGTAGGAGGTGTAGAACACCGCTAAACTGGTCCGAACCAGGAGAGCGTGTTACCTTTGGCCCTGATTTAGTGGTAGAAGCCGAAGAACAAGTGAAACTCATACACCACCATCTCAAAAGAGCACAGTCCAGACAGAAAAGTTACTCGGATAAAAGGAGGAGGCCACTAGTCTTTGATGAGGGGGATCATGTGTATCTCAAAGTATCTCCGATGAAAGGGGTACAACGGTTTGGAGTAAAAGGGAAATTAGCACCAAGGTACGTCGGTCCATTCAAAATCGTTGGAAAATGCGAACCCATCGCCTACCGGTTAGAACTACCACCACATCTAGCTGCGGTTCACGATGTGTTTCATGTCTCACAACTAAAGAAGTGCTTAAGGGTACCAGAGAAAGTGGTAGATACCTCTCAAGTTCAGATTGAACCAGATCTCACATACGAAGAACATCCCATAAAAATTCTCGATCAGAAGCAAAGATCAACCCGTCGGAAAACAATTAACTTCTACAAAGTTCAATGGAGTAATCACTCCGAAGAAGAAGCCACTTGGGAGCAAGAAGAATTCCTACACACTAAGTATCCTGGTTTTCTACCATCCACTTCAAATCGGTATGTCACAACAGCTTAACTTCTAGGTCTAAACTCAATACATGCACCCAACACTAACTACAACCAATTTAACCACCCACGACACTTCAAGAATCTCGGGACGAGATTTCTTTAAGGGGGTTGGGTTGTGATGCCCCAGGCATCTCAAATGCATTACACTAAAAACATTAGTATAATGACATCTTTTCAAAGGCATTTTATCTTGAAAAGCATGCTTAAACTAGGTCAATTGAGCAACTAAACTTAGTTTTCAGAAAAACTGTGTTTGTATTGCGGATATAACTTTAAGACAATTGTGTTTTTCATAAAACCTTACATACCAAACTTGTAGGCAATTCCATAAGGAATGACTTTGGTATTTTGTGTTTTGGCATGCATGAATGTTGAAATTTAGTTTTGAGTCATTTTATATGAAAATGTGACTTCTGCCAAATTCAGCCCTGTTTGGTAAATTCAAAATTTTGTGAAACAAAATTCAAAATCTTGCCATATCATGAATACCAAAGTTGTAGACCATGAGATTCTATGCAACTTTGGTATATTTCACCTTTTATGAAAATGCACCTAAGATGGACTTTTATAATTTCCAAGTTGGGGCTTTCAAATGGTCAAACAGGAGTCAGCAAGTTGATTTCAAATTTAAATCATTTTATGTTTGGAATCTGGTATAGGTCCTTTTGACAAAGTTGTAGATTTCGAAAAGTACAACATTTCATTCAATTGGGTCTTTTTCAAATTCGGCTCCTAAATTGGTCAAATTTACGAAATTCAGAAACCTGTTCAGCTGGTCAAAGGGGATTTATTTTTTTTCGTTTTTCTTTTATTTTCTAGTCTCTATGACATGGGGGACCCACCTGTCAGGCCCGCCGCGCCAGCGCACCGACGGCTTTTCCCCGCTTCCTCGCTCGATGCACCGAGTCCATACACCGTACTCTCTGTTCCCGGGAATGGCCCCACCTGTCAGCCACAGTGGTCCATAGACCCGGTTCACCCGCGCGCGCTCCCTCTTCTCTCCCCGCCCGGGCGCGTCCACGCGGCGCGGCGCGCCGAGCGCCGTGGCCACGCGCCGGCCGCCCTGGCCGTCGTGGCCACGCGCCGCTGCGCGCGCGCGGACAGCGCGCTCGGCACGTCCTCAAGGCCGGGACGGGGTCTCGACCTCCGTCCCCGAAGCCTCACTCTCGCGCTCGCCCTTTCCGCTCTCTCTGCTCACTCTCGCGTCGTCCGCCATTGACGGACCTCGACCGAGCTCACCCCCAGCCATTTCCGTCCACTCCCGAGCTCAACCGTCACCGCGACGGGCTTCGCCGCCCTCGACTCTACCTTCCCGTTCAGACCGCGCCGCCCGAAGCCCTTCTACCTCGGCGTATTGCACCGCCGGACCTCGCCGGTCAGGGGCACTCGTCACCGACCCTCCCCGCGGTCTTCCCCGCCGTCTGAGGTAGTGGATAAAGTTCCCCGTCCTCTCCTCTCTCTCCCCGACACTCCGCGGCGAGCTCCCGAGCCCCGCAGGGCCGAGATTGGCCGCGCGCCGCCGGAGTTTCCCCTCCCGTCGCGAGGAAGAAGACGAAGGGAGGAGGAAGACGCACATTTTGAGCTATCGCCCTCCGGGTTTAACAGTTTTACGTTTCCATACCGAGCACTGTACACTGAGTCTTGTAAATCTTGCACAGGAACCCTCAGAAACTATGGATATTTATAGATAGGTCCTGAGTCTGTGTATTTTCGATTAAAATGCTTTTAAAAAGGCTGAAACTTTGAAAAATCATAACAAAGTGTATAAAAATCCAAAAATAGCAAACTTTGTTGCATTGTGTTCCTAATAAATAGATCTACAGGATGGGTATGATGGTTGAGTAGGAAAGGACAGTTTTGCCCCTGTTTCTTTTCAAACATATAAAACTCTAATAAATAGGAAATAAGGACTAAATGATCTCCAAAAATAGCCAAATTTGAGCAGGGACCTTGTTTTTATATGTAGGTTCTGTATAAAATTTGTTGACCCTAGCCCTTGCTGTTGAATTACTATTTTGCCCTTGTCTTGCTCTAGGCACATATTACACTTAAGAAAAAGGTTAATTTGGTGAATAATGTTTCAAATATGACTTTAAGGTTGATATGAGCTATAGTTATGGGATAACTTGCTAGAATTGGAGATGATGCATGTAAGGTTTTGGCTCTAAGTGAAAGCGGGTAGAAATAATGCACTTGTATGAAAGTTTCGGTCACTTCACATGAAGCGGTGCTATTTTCGCTACGCACACCCCACGTTATTTTATGTGACAAGCTAAGCTGTCATAGATGATGGCTTGTACGATTTCTTAGTATGAAACGACTTTCGCCTCAATATGCATAACTCTGTACCATGAATCATAAGTTCACTGATCTACTGCATTACACCCGCATAATGAAGCAAGCATTGCACTAATACATACTTCAACTGCATCATGTCATACATATAGATTCCACGAACGAAGAACCACCACCGGACCAACCGATCGTGACGGAGCCAGAAGAGGAACTGCACCCAGAGCCAGAGGACCAACAGCAAGAACCCGACTACGCTCCGGAGGCAGCTACTGACTCTAACGAGGAAGGTAGGCAGGACCATACTCTCCCAGCAAATAAATTATACTTGATGATTACGCATATGCATTAGGAGTTGTTTGGAACCAATTGCATTAGACTTCCTGGCCGCCCTGGCCCTAGCACCTATGCATAGAGTTCGTAGGGCGAGTATGCCTAGAAATTTCTAGGTACGAGTAGACACGAGTGTGTGTACTCGTCACGTAGGTTCTTTTTTTTCAAAGTTACAAAAAGCTTACAGTCATATCACTTATTACTGTTGCTCATGAAGTTAAATAGAGACCGGGCGGAGATTTATTTCAGTATTTCCTTTATCATGATGTCGCACCCGGACTCCGCCCGAGTCGTTTAAGGCCCGTTCGCTGTTCGCCTGCTGATCGGCATAACATTGCTAAAGTGCTTATCCGGGGAATGGGACCGGAAAAGTCTTTCCTGGGCTCGTCCGAAGCACAGAGACACGTTCCTACCCGCTGGTTGAGAGGAAGGTGGCCCGGGGGAGCTTGGTACTCATGACGGGGAGACCGAGATGTCGGCAGGCTCGTCATGGGGGCACAACCCGGGGGCTAGGCGGGAGTGAATCGAACTTGGGACGAGGCAGGTTAAGATTGGGGCTATATGTGGGAACGCGATGGCTAGTAAGCATATACCCCTGGCATGATAGTTATTCTCGGGAATTAAAAATCGATTCGAATCGCTGATGCCCACCAGGTGTGGGAATGCCAATATCACTGTCGGGCAACGTAGTAATTACTTAAACTCCCAGTACCTTAAAACTCATGGTTTTTGGAATACTACATGTTTGAGCTGAGTTGTTATGTTGCAAAGACTTACTACTATGTTGGCAATCATAGAGACAATGAAACTTGTTATTTATGTTAATTAAGTTGCTGTTAAAAACTAAAAGCTAAGGATCTACTTGTTAATAAGCTGCTTCGCGTCAGCCGTAAGCCAAATCCATTAAGACCTACTGAGTAATTAGTACTCAGGGTTTGCCCCCACATTTTGAGCGCAGGTATGGAATTCTTGGCGTGCGCCTGTGTTGGAGGCGGGGCATGCCCTCATGTAGGATGAAGTGACTAAGTGGCACGAGGACAACATCGGTGGGCTCGATGTTATACCTCCAATGCAAAACTTTTGGTGATAACATGGTGATCTAAACTTATATTTTCCGCTGCGAGAGACTTTCAAACTTGCTACCTTATAACTTTATGTTGGACTTGTATTTTATGTAAAAACTGGTTTGTAACTAAGTTTAACTTTCTACTATTCAACTGCCTGCGATGATGTATCTGTTGTGGCTCCATCGTGAGTCAGATGTGTATGATGTCGGTTCCTCTGGGAAAAGGTAATATCGGGAGTCGAATGACTCTCGACGGACGACCGGGTTTAGTTCGGTCTAATTGCACTGCAAGCGAGAGGTGGCAGGTGTGCTTAGCCCGGATTAAATCGGCGGTTCCGCCACATACGCCATCTTTCAGGTAAGCAAACCACCCGCTCTAGTTCATCTAATTAATCAGTCAAGGACGTCCTATTCTATCCCTTGTGGTTATACTGTTTTCCTATGTGGTCGCTCGGCGAACCGATCCTTAGGGCGAGCCAATCGAGCAAACCCACAAAACATGCTCAAATCCCCATGTTGCCAATAACCAAACTTTTATCATCAGTTCATCATTAATTAATCAAGAGTAGCAACATGAGTAAGATTTTCTGAGCACTAGCATTAAGCTAGACATCACAGCCCTCTCATAGGATGAAATATTTACAGAAAAATAAGTGGCTAGTCCTTGTTAGGTTGAGCATGCTTGGTTGTGCGATAAAGTAAGTTTTTAATGTGTTGTGCGATAAAGTAAGTTTTTAATGTGAATAGGACAAATAGGTCAAAGAATACTTGCCTTTAATCCTAAGTATGTAGCTGCTCAAAGAATCTTCACTTGTAAGTCTCGAAAAGCTTGGTCTTCACTCTCACGTATGATACTCGTTCTATGCGTGACAACACAAACAACATACAAGATAGACAAACATACATGCATAAGAAACAATACACCAATCAAAGGAAAAGATTTATAAAACATGTGCTCAAAGATAGGGCTCGTCACTACAGTCACAAGAGCGCAAGAAACGCCAAAAACGGACCTACGGTTCTAAAGATGCAACTACTGGAATATATGCATTATGGATCACAAAGAAAAGACTATAAGCTATATTTATTTTAATTAATAAAATACATGTCAATGGATATTTCAGGGAAATAACCAAATAGAGTTTATCCAGATTATATTTGAATTGAAAACCGGAGTCGAAATAATTATACTTTACTTATATATAGGTGTTTTATAGGAATTATACCATTAAAAAAAATAAAATATGAAAGACAAGTGAGATCAACCTATTCAAGCTTTTTCACACACCGTGTTTTTGAACTGAACAAGTTATAATTGAAACAACATGATAATTGTTATTAATCAAATTAATATAACTTTATGAAAAGCTGTAGTGTAAACCTATATATGTTCTAATTAGAAAGCAAATGCATAATTATTAGTCAAGTTAACATGCCTATAATAAAAAGCCATGCTTAAACCTAAGTTGGTTTGAATCAGAAAACTATTGGAATAAACATTAATCAAATTATCATGTGTTTAGGAAAGCCGATATTAAACCCTAAATTGCTTTTATTTACAAAAAATAAGAGTAGCATTAATCCAATTAATGTTTGTACTTGAAATCAGAAACACATAATGTGATAAACGTGAACACTAAAGCATAAGTTTCATTGTTACAATTCTAATGCAACTTGAACGGATGAAAACAGATCAAAAACGTATTAGATATATGGATTAAAGATCATAACGCATGAACGCGATTAACCATAGCCGAGAAGGACTAGCAGATGGATATTCCTGTGGCCTAAAGAACAGTGCACGGAACAGTGCACGCGAAAAGGTCAAGAAGCAAAAGTTCGATCAAGAACTAGAGGCGTAGATTGGATCATATATTTAGATAAAAAGATGCATGGATTACTATAGATATATTATCAAGAGATATAAAGAACATATTATATATGTGATCCAGGCACCGTGCTAACCTTCTTTCTTCTTCACGAGATGCATCTCCGTGTCTGGTTCTGGCCTGCTGGCGTCGCATGCAGGGGCTTTGGTCTCGGGTTGGCCTGCAGCTTGCACGTACGGAGCTCATCTGGTAGCTAGCTTCTCTGGAGTCCAAGTCGCAGGAGGATTGCTTGCTGGCCCACTTGAACGTCCAATTCGTGTGTACAGGAAGGAGCTCGAGTATATTGCCTAGATGGAGGAGCAAGGCGCTGGGCAGGCCAGAATCAGCAGGCAGCAGCAGGGGCGGGGCTTCAGGAGACCACGCGCACGACAGCAGGTGGTGGACGGGCCGGGCTGGGAAGGAGATGACTGGGCAGGGCAACGACGCGATGCCGGAGACGTGCACTACTACGAAACATAGCTATTGTAACACGCTTTTGTAACACATCTATCAATGTGTTACAATTTTTATTACAGTAACACAAACTATGTGTTACAGTGGAACCTAGTAACACATAGTGCTTGATCAGAAAAAATGCGTTACAAATAATGACTATAGTAATACAAAATGTTATGTTACTACTGAAGCGTTACAAAGATTGTAGATATTGTAACACATAGATAGAACATACATAATATGATGCAAAAATATACAATACAGTAACACAAACAAATACTACTTATAAAGTGTTACAAAGAAACATATATGATACTATTCAGTACCAAACATAACACGCACCTCCTCCTTTTATTTATTTGTAGAGACGGCTAAAAATGAGACGCATACGCTCTTGCTAGCATGGGCTCCACCTAAAATGCATGCTATCCCCGAAATTAGATTTTAGAGATCGTCCATATTACAGGCTGGCTTTAGATATAGCCCTTGTTTACAAAGATGATCCATAACATACATCATCAATTAAAATATTATTTTCCAGATGCGGTACAAACTATAGGACACCTCTGAAGATATTCTAAAGGAGATCAGCAGCATGAAACTCATTTGAAAATGATTTGTAGAGGCGGACTATATTACTGTATGCGTCTAAAAATAGTTGTTTTAGCAAAAAGTCGTAATTATTTTATATAAAATTACATGAAGATACGATAACAAAATTATAGTGCTCGATGAGATCCACAACCTTATAATTGATAAATTTTTCATTTGAAAACATTTATTGTCCCTATAAATTCCAATATATTTTTTCCATATTTGTGAAATCATAACTTGGAATTTATCAAATAACCTCATTTCGATACATGCCTTATACTAGAGATGTAGTGTTTGATGAGATCCAAAACTTTGTAGTTGAGACTTTTTTCATTTAAGATTATTTAGGGGTTCAAATATACAATATAAAATTCATCATAGTGTATAGAAAAAGAAAACATCGCTTTTTTAGATACAAGTGCTTGTGTAGTGTAGTGGAGTAGAAGTCTTAGAAGATACATGAAGTTGTGAGTTCAATTCCTAGTGAAGGAATGTGATTTTTTCATTTTTAGAAAGAAATGTTACAAAGTAGTAACACTAAGTAGTAATATTTTCTAGGATATGAAGGAACACATGTCTTCTGTTCTACAATATCAACCCTACAGTAACATAGTCAATAGTAACACAAACAATATGTGTTACTAGAAGACCCAGTAACATTTTAATAAAGGTATAGTAACACAAGTTGGTGTTACTGAAACCTGTTATGCAGCAGTGGTGAGACTTCCGGTGGATGGCCAGCGCAGCACATGCACGTCGTGCATGGGGCCTGTGGTGCCTAGTAGGACACGAACAGGACCACGGTGAGCTGCCCTATTTGTCCGCGGCACATCAGATGAGAGAAACAAAGAAAAGGAGTGGAAGTTTACCGGCAACAGAGGCACTTGTCGGAGTCCGAGAAAAGATACAAACGTTCCTAAACTTCCGGACATCCCAGAGAATAGAGTATATTTTTGTGTGTCGTTTAGAGGGGGTTGAGTTTGCTATACAGAGATAAAAGACTTGTAGATGCGCATCAACCAGCAGTATGGTATTAATTGATTTGTGCCTCCTACCTTCACTAATGGGTTTAATGAACTTAAAGCCCATTAAAGAACTCATAAACGAGCCTTCGGGATTTACTGGAATTCCAGCATATTTAAATGGACAAAGCCCATCCAAATTCGGAATTATTGATTTTCGGAATTAAAATAATTCTAGAAAAGTCTAAAATCCATATTTAAGGTCCGAAAAATATTCCGATGGTCTCAAAAATTATGGGAAAAACCTAGAAAAAGTTTTGGACCTAATGAACCCAAATAAAACATTTAGAGCTCATGGGAGGATTTTCAAGAGCATCCAATAAATGGATTTTGCTGTTGGAAGAATGGGAAAAGCTTCTAGAAAATCTGGAAAGTTCCCGGGAAAGGTTACTCGGAGTTTAAACGCATTTAGAAAACTTTTAGCACTCCAAAAACACTATGCCGACCAGCATGAATGCAACACATATTATTACAAGCTATACATTTGTTTTGTTTTATAAAATATTTATTCCCTACACTAAATATCTTGATAATTGTATAACAGTTGGTCAAATTTAAAAAATTCAGAAACTCATTGTATTAATTCAAGCCAAAAACGTCACATACCAAATTGGGGTGCGACACATTTCAGCATCGTTCGCCGGACGATCCATTACTTTCTCGCTCTTATCACTGGCCAATTTGATATTCACATAAAAGCTTGTACCTCAGATCAAATTTTTAGTGCCAACAGCTGCAACTGTGAAAAATCCAAGTGCCACTTCGCATTAGTTTTTGTTAACTGAATTCTTTTTGCCTGTACTCATCCACCGGTTGACGTTTTCCTACACGAGAAATAAGACGTTGACGCCAGAATCTTCAGCCACGGAATCTGAAACCTATCAACAGTTTGATCAGTGCTAATTATCGATAAACTTGCATGCTGCGTAGATGCATGTGAGCACGATGACGTTCGGTCAGTCAATGCATTATGCATGTAGGAGTAGTTGGCAGCCGCTGGGTTCAGTAAGATTAATTTAAAAGATCATACATTGTCTCGCTCTCTGACCAGGTAGGTCCCACCCGGAGCACGCCGTCATCAGCGGTTCAGCCTCGGACCTCCTCTCGCAGTCCCCCTCCCGAAAGCGAACACCGACTCTGCTGGGAACCATTAATTATTTGTGGGTGTACGATTCATTGTTTCTGCCGCCGTTATCGGATCGGGCCACGAGCCTGATCATATTGTTTTATCTAGTGTGGTGGTCATCGCAGGTCATCTGCTATGTGTTTGGTTTGGGGAAACAAATCATTCCACGTGAGGTGATGTATTATAGAATGAATTTATAAATTTCGGTGGAGATAACCTCGTTGCTCATCTTAAGATTAGTTACGAACTAGTGTGGAATTGGACAGTGATGGATTAATCGATTCCATTTCACAAACAAAACAAAAATTAAAGAGTAAGAACTAAAAAAGATGATGGACTGGGCCACTTCTCAAACCAAACATCCCTATACGAGGCCATTGTCGAGAGAGATTTATCTCTTCTTCTACTGTCGCCATCGCATCAAGGGCATGTATACTGAAACAAGGATGCTGATGACGATGTTCACTTGGCGCCAGTGTTGAAATCATATTTGCGCCACTAATTCCAAGAGCAATGCAAGCCGCTGCAGGTGACGCGTTCGTGTGCGGACAGTGGAACTTACCAAGCATGCTTGTTGCCACTTGCCAACCGCGTGCGCGTCCTCTTCTTAGATCCTCGCCCACATGGATGTCGTCGGTACAACTTCTCGTACACAGAGATGCCACAGTAGTTTAGTCCAATCTGAGTTTTTCAATTGCTAGATCCACGAGAACATGTCTCCTGACCGGAGGATCAGGGGACAAGAGCTTGTTATGGTTGTGTAGATTCCACTTGATCAAAACGTTCCAAAAAAGAAATAAGGTGGACAGCCAGGACATGCATCTACCATCAATTTTCCAATGTTTAGGTACTAGATTTGTTAGGAATGGTTAAACTTGCCACACCACAGAAAAAATCTGAAAATTTTTGGATTTATACTCCTCGCGGCCCAGGAACATATCCTATTAGGACACACGTCCTCAATTTTAATAGGGCACGATTTCTTAATATCAACTATAAATAGATAGAAATTCTATTAGGACAAAATCCCTTAGTTCTATAGTCCCTAATTCTACTAGGATATGAATCTTCAACTTCAAATCAATCCAACATAAGTTTTCAATTTAAATTTTTAATCAATCCACTTTACACATTAGACAAGTTTTTTAATTCAACTAGAACTTCTTTAATCTAAATCAATCTAATAAATAATGTTTATGTATGCACGTCAAATATAAGTCTATGTTCTCTTATCTCATTTAGCGATACATAAAACATATCTTAATATTCTTTCCGTTCCAATTTATAGGTCGTTTAACTCGTAGTTAAAGTATATTATATGCTAAACTAAATCACAATAAAAATAAAATGATAATTATGAAATTTTTTGAATAAGATAAATAAGTCAAACTTGGAACTAAAAAAATCAAACGACTTATAAATCGGAACAGAGGGAGTACAATAATTTATAATTGCCTTCTATTGCAACGCATAGGCTTTTTGATGGTGTAAAGATTGGCGTGTGCACATAGACTGGTTGGGGACATCGAGGCCGCGAAGACCTGGCTGCGTCAATGTCAGAGTCTAGGGTAGGTCTTCGCACCACTACAAGCCTCACCTGATCGGAGGGTTGTTGGGTAATTTATTTTCTTAATCTTATTCTCACATTGTAAAACCATCATATATGGCTCATGTGACCTAGGATCTGGCCAAACGTCTGAAGCTGACGGATTCTATAAATTGATATTCGGAGATGGTTGTTGCCTATACAATGGCTGTTTGCACAATCCCTTCGGCACATATAGTTGCTTTAGGCGGTTGCACATGTATTGAAAGGGATAGGAGGTCATTTGATCCTCTCTATTCAAATGTGACTAGAAAAAAAATGAATCCATTCTAATACTGTTAATACTGTGCAACAGAACAAGGCCTTAAAATTCTCGAACCATCTTCAAGATCTCCAAAACCTCCCGCAACAGAAGACTTCAGCCCCGCAATCTACTTCTACTACAGCCGTATTGACTGAGCGAGGGAGGGTGTGCTTTGCAAATTTCAACTAGTGGCTTCTTCACAATGATCTAAGCTAATGTAGGCAACTAAAATTTAAGCAAAGTTTTCATATAATTAATATTTATTACAAATAATTAAGTTAAGTTACATTCTCTAACTTTACAAGTATCTATGTATCTGGTTGGCTTCAACACTGATTTTGCTTTTTCTATGAAAAATTCTAATGTACAAAAGCTATTGATAAAAATGAAATAGATAAATCTGTTTATCAAATAATTATGTGACTTTTTTTACCTAAATGATTCTAATTATTGATAAAAAACACAACTGTGGACTAAGCCAACGGAAGTTAATTAATTTCAGTCGGCTGCCTAAGGCCAACGGAAATTATTCTGCCAATTGAATTTTCTTATTTTCCTATAGTGTTTAGACAATTTTTGTCCTTCAACTTCAGCCAAGGCCACAATCTTAGGCTCACTAGTACAAAACCGTTGTGTAGCAGCGCCCCCATTTTACATTATGAGCGGTTCTACAAAAGAGCCGCACCTGTTGTTCTCAGGGTAGGCCGCACAAGGAGAGCTGCTCCTGCTGACACCTTAACACCACCTCTAAAATTAATAAATGCAGTTGATCCCGTGCAGCGCCTTTGCTAAGGGTGGTTAGTAGGAGCGGTCCTTCCCATCCACAGCCTTAGAAGTGGAT
This sequence comes from Paspalum vaginatum, assembly GCA_030272315.1. Lineage (NCBI taxonomy): Eukaryota > Viridiplantae > Streptophyta > Magnoliopsida > Poales > Poaceae > Paspalum > Paspalum vaginatum. The sequence goes on from CM059016.1 coordinate 49,209,098, forward strand.
CATTTTCTAGAGGCAGTCCACAACATGGATCGCTGCTGTTAATCAGTTTGCAGAGGCGGTGTAAAATATGGACCGCCCCTGCTAGCATATTTCCAACAGCGGTTCGTGCCTTGGCCCGCTCCTATTTGGATCACACTCATATAATACCCTTCTTTCTCCTCAGGTTTCCTGTACACCCGAGGAGGAGCTTCTTGGACAGCTAGCAGTGGCGTCCAAGAATTGAAAAATAGGAGAGGGTTTTCTTTTTATATTTATTTGGAGTTCCAAGCTACATAAGGTAAGCCTACACTCTCTATGCATCTAATTTGAGTATCTAGAAAGAATTAGGTGGTAACACATAGGTAGGATCTAAATTATTTTCTCTCACCTATAGATCATTTATTGCCTTATACGATTCAATGTTTTAGGGTAATGCACTATTGTAGGGTTGCCTCAACATGGTAGTAGCAATATAGGGGGTTATTCTAAGTGTTGTATTATACTATCTATTAGTGGATCTCATCTCTTTAGATCTACATCTAATGAAACCTAGGTAAAAGGAATTTTTTGTATTGATTTTATAATGTATCATTTTTCATTCATAAATATACCTCATTAATATCCATCATAAATATTGTTCATTGTTGTAACATGATTGTAGACCTCATGAATAGACTCTCATGAATGCATTTAATAAATACACTTCATTAATACTCTCATAAATAGACCTCATAAAAGTACATGGCCTTAATAAACATATCGATGATATTACATATTTTTGAACTTATAATTTATACATATTGGATGTATAACATGCTTAGGACGGAGAGGCCTTTCCATGAGGAATTGGATAAATTTATTGAAGTTGTGAAGAAGGATGCGATAACAGAGAAGGTTCCCAGCATATGTTGTCCTTGCAAAAGCTATGAAAATCTGAAGGTTTGGACAGACCTAGTCACAATTAGATCACATGTGATCGTTGAGGGATTTGTGAAAGACTACTCTGTTTGGATCCATCATGGCGAGCAAGAAGCACCCCCCAAAGCAACCGATACCTACCAAGTCTTAATTGAACTCATTGGCGGTGATGTGGATGATAATAACGACACATTCTTTAATGCAAACCTTGATATGTTGGGTTGTGGTGGCGATGTTAACGAAGACAATTGTGGTGGATATGACCCCATACCTTTAGGGAGTATCGAAAACTTGGGACTTCATGACGATACAGATGAAGATAACCTTGATGAAATGTTGAAACTCTTTGAGGCGGATGTCCTTCTTGCGAGTGCAAAAGAGTTAAAGCATTTCAAGGCGGTAAAGGATGCTGAAAAGCAGAGTTTGTATGAGAAGTCAAAGGATTGTCCAACTCATTAGTCTGTGCTATGGTTTGTACTAGAGCTGTTGATTCTGAAGACCAAGTACGGGTGGTCCGACTCTAGCTTCAACGATCTGTTGAAACTCTTATCGTGGGATGAGTACGTGGCCTAGTTGGAGGAAGGTGTCCAATGTAAGAAAGGATTTCTTATGGGGAGAGCTGAAGAAAGTGTTCTAGTACCCACATGGCAACGAGGAGAAGGCTAAGTCATATGCACTTAAGCAGCTAGGTCAAGCCTATCATAGATAGAGAACAGATCTCAATAACAAATATGTGAAGAACAACCTTCCTCCATTTGAAGAGTACGGTAAGATCACATAAGCACAGTGGGATGAGTTCATGAGACAAAAGAAAACTGAAGAACTTTAAGAGCTTAGTAGAGCAAACACAAAGCTTGCAAAGAGACACGTGCACACTCCTTATCTTGGTCCCGACGGGTACCAGGCGAAAGTCAAGAAATAGAACAAAGAAAGGGAAGATGCTATATCTAAAGGGCTACCTGACCCATATGAAGGCTTATATGAGTGGTCATTCCATAGGATCAAGGCCCGAGAGGTCAAGGTGGTTGAGGGCCAAAAATATTTTGCAAAGCCGGAGACCAAATAGGTGGTGAGCAAAATCAGGTCACTTGTAGAGAAACAGAGGGGGCATATTTGTCCTTGATAGGGATAAAGATTGCTTAAGCCTAGGCATAGGCACAAAAGAGCATGGAGGCCGATGCCGAGCCATCTCATCCAAGATCAACTAGAAGGAGAGGATCACAAAGGACAAGGCCCAATATAAAAAGCATGATTGCTACAAGCAATATTTGAGACAAACTGCAGAGGAGGTGTTCATGGAAAAGTTCATAGGTCTGTTCGGATCTACAATACTAGGTCTTGTTGTCCAAACACCTCCATCCGCCAATCCAAAGGGCCATGCAGTTGATACCTTCACGTCTCTGACTCCTTGCAAGGTGCACATCCGTCTTGAAATACATGGAATGACAAAGGAGGTAGCAAGGGCACTAGCAATTCCTAGCAGCGCTCTTTTCCTTGGCACTCCGTTCTCGCCAGACTATGCAAGGGTCTAGGACCTTAGCGTTGAGACCAAACACCAAGAAGAAAGAATGGACATCAGCACGCTAGAGGGGATCCACTTCCTCAGCCAGTCTCTCAATGAGCTCAGCTTGTAGAATAAGGAAAATCCTGAACCTGGCACCACAAGAATAACAACAACTCGAACAAGGACAACTAGCACTCGAACATGGCACAATAGGAGTAATAGAGGAAGAAGACATAGAACATGAATGAAATCTGGTAGATCCAGATCCGATACATGATTTTGTGCCAACTTCTCCAAATCTGGTCGAGAAGTCGACAACAGAGAAACAAACATCATCTGATCTAAAGGCGGTCAAGAAGCCTACAATGGAAACATTATGCACATCTCCAAAGCAAGCCGATGAGCTAGCAACAGCACCCACATGCGAAACAAGCGTGGTGCCAAAAATGGTACACGTATATGATAAAGCTGTGACACCTGAGGTGGAGATTTTGTTGAAGAACAATACGAAAGGACAGGAAAGGGAGTCAGGAGAGGAAAAAGAGTTAGGAAAGAAAAGGGGACAAAAAACAAAATAGATCTGATTACAGACCTAAAAGACTACAAATCCTTCATCGGACTTAACGAAATTCTGGATTTGCGGGATTTTCCCTTGAGATATGATCACTGCAAGCCATTGCTACCCGTTTGGGCAATAAATATGGATGAAATGCAAGGTGAGATGAAAAGATTTCACGCTTGGTTCCTACAGGCTATTAAATTTGGGTTCCGAGAAGTATCCACGTTCATTCCAGGTGATTATTTCCAAACCCTATACAAAACTATCTTCGCCGACATTTCAGGGTTTCACAACATGTTCCGCCTAGTACAAGTGGACATCACTGCGATGACCATTTGGTGCCTGTAAGTCTCCCTGTCAATCCCAATATATGTGCATAATTAACATAATAATATTCACTACAGGAAAAACCTACCCTCTAGATACGCTTTATTTTTATAATAGATACGATTTATTTCATATTTACATCATTGTTGCCGTGTTTTCTAAAGCATGCTAGGAGCTTCTTCGTAAGCACCATGTCAGAGCTCGTAGATGGATTCTTAAGCGTATCTATAGTTGATAAAAAGACGTTCTATAGAAACATTATATGCATGTCTATGTATTTTGATACACTTTTATAAATACTTTTATACAATGTATCTATTGACGTTATTACATTTCATAAAAAACGCTTCAATATGTGTTTAAAAATAGTAAAAAATATTTATTACTGCAGGATAGGCTTTCTATGCAATTGCAATCGCTAAGCATTGAACCCGCAACCTCATACCTCATGTGTGCCTCCCCACCACTAAACCACAATATCACATATGGATAGTTAAGTAATGTACTCCTTTTGTATTACCATTAACGAATTTTAACTTTTCAATATCGTTTCAAATAACGTCTTTGTGTGGTTATAAACGCGCTTGTTTGATACGTTTTATAGTGCATCTCCTTGCTATTGACGGTTGAAAGCGCGTCTTAATTCATGTTACTTTAAGATACTTTAAGTTGTATAAAAAACATATTAAACATGCACATGCATATTTGTTTGACATGTTTGATGTTGTGTCTAGATGCTACCGCTAGTTAATAGAGTGTCTAACTACGTGTCATGTTGAGATGTTTTAAATAACATGATAACAAGCATCGCTTTGTGTCTTTCAACACTCTAACCGTGTCTAACATTGTGTCAATTTGAGACATTCCGAAAAACATGTCAGAAAGCATCTTTACCTCTTTTGTGTAGTGACGCTTTAGCCATCGTTTCTACCAAAACGTATCTAGAAGGCCATTTTCTTATAGTGATTGTTGTATGTAACATCCGTTCGCCCTATACCTTTCAGAATGTAGTATGAAATAGCTCAAAATATTGACGATACAAGAGTCGGGTACTTGGACCCTTCATTAATTAACAAGAGTCACCACAACTGGCCACTGAGATTGACGGACGATAGCCGTAACCTGGTGGAGGGAAAAAAAGGAAAGATATGCAATCTAGAAGGAATTACGTCAAAGGGTGAAGAGGAAAATTGCCGCATACATTACGAATGCCCAGACGTTCTTCAATGAAAAGAATAGGGACCAAATCTTTGCCCCATACAAATTTGACTATGTGAAAACTCTTGCCATATATACTCAATTTGAAATTAAACACACATGATCATATATAACTTCATGTGCTTTGGTCTTTGCAGTGGGCACTAGATCTATCTTCTCATCCCCCTAAGGAGAGCAAAGTATTGGCCTTGGACTCATTTGATGTCGACCCCAAGAGATATGCAACGATTTTGATGATAATATGGATGTAATAAACTGAATCATATTGGTTCTTATATATGTGGAGTCATCCTTCTTATCTAAGTTTCTATATATATTCTAATTATAACAGGGCCTTAAAGTTTGGCATGCAAAAGTATAATCTTTCGGTTCATCCACAGCGCAAGGACAACATCATCTTTAGAGCACACTTCCCAGTATGGAGGAAAATACACATATATACAAATGTTCAAATATTGTAATATATAGACAAATCTAAAACTAATTAAACTTGTGTGTAAAAAATAATGTCACAAGCAACCGAGGGGAACATGATTATGTGGATACCATGTTTGTGAGTTTCTTAGGGTCAATGGGAGGTATAGAACTAATCTTGAAGATGTAAGTGCTCAACAAACATCTGAGTTTGTATGTATTGCATGTGTGTACATAATTAATCGCACCTTGGCATTGTTGACACTCATATAATCCTTTTTTGGTTCAGCTGCCCGAAAATCCTAACACAAGTCGGCCTCTCACTAGGACGGATCTCATGAACATCGTTGCTAACCTATGTTGTTTATCAATGCACGAGGCAATCAATTTTAGCAATAGTTGACACATACCATCCATTGATCGAGTAGGAGCATCACTAGTTCTAACTTGATGTTCGATGCAGATATAACCATGTATTATTTTATGTGCGATGTTGTGTAACTAGCTAGCACGCACGTCGTACTTGTGTAACGCCCCGAAAATCGCTAACCAAAAATCACCTGATAAGTCACGCGGTTTTCAAAGACATTTTCAAAAATGCATCATCAACATATTTCCCCTCCAGCATTCTATCCTAAAACTCCTTTCCAAGTTCCTGCCCTTTCAATTTCCTCACATTCCATCTCCTCCAAATTTTCCAAATCATGTTCTAGTGTCAAAAACCAGAAAAGAAAGAGGCCAAAATCCCCTGTGGGCCGCTTCCCCCTACCCTCGGCCCACGCTACCCCTCCCTTCCCCCTTCGGCCCAACTTCTAGGCCAGCCCGACAGCGGCCTTGCCTTCCCTGTCGACCGTCGTCCCCGTCGACTGTCGTTCCCGCTCGACCGTCGTCGTGTCGCCTCCACCCTGGTCCCGCCAGTCAGCCTCCCCTTCTTTCCCCTTCTGCTCTTCCGACCAATAGGATGGCACATCGCCGTTTTGGCCATGCCCTCGCAGGTTGGCATTGACACCGCAAGTCACACCACCTGAGAATCCCACTGCTCACTGCCATCCGAGCATCCTGTCGCTTGCCGCCTTACGGGCATCCCACCGCTGCCACCACTGGCCCTCATCCGGACCCACGGTGAAACGTCCTCTTCGCCCGTCGTGCACAGCGGAGTTAGGCCGCCACACCGGCACCACAGCACCAAACGTTCCGTGCCGGCCCTGGTTGCCCCACCACCACCATCCTTGCCACCATGCTACACTGTGCCCTCCCCGTGCACCAGGCCAAGCCGCCGCGCCGGCCACCCCTTGTCGCCGCCTATTAGAAGGAGGCACCCACCCCAGCCGTCTCCACGCTACCGCCACCCGTGCACACACACTCAAACACACACGTCCACTTTCCCCTCACTAGTGCACTCATGGTGGGTTAACCCACCGAGGAGACGCCACCCTTCCCCATCGGCCGCCGCCCCCAATCCACCCCTCTCCATCCGCTCCCACCCCAAATCGAGATAGGCAAGCACGCCGCAGCCCTTTTGCGCACATCTCACCTTTCTCCCCTAGCAGGAGCCGCGCCGGCAGAGCCAGAACGCCACTGCACCACGGCACACCTCAACAGCATTTTGGCCACACGCCGCCAGAGCCGCCTGCTGCACCTTCCCCCTCCACACCACCACCCACACACTCGCCCTGACCCCCTCCACCTCACCGCCGTACCCTCGTCCATGGAACTGGGCCACCGGAGGTAAACTGCTGGCAAGCCGCGGAGCCACGACGGCGTCTGATTCAGCCAAACCAAGCCGCAACGCCGTTACCCTTCACCGTTCCCCATCCGTATGGCTGACGTGTGGGCCCGCGTCCTACCATCCCCTGCGCCGTCGTCACCCCATTGCGCACAGTGGGCTAGCCCAAGAGGCCCACGACACAACGGGGGGCAGATGGGCCGCAACTCTACCGGGCAAAGGATGGCCTTTTTCCTTTTCCATGTCGATTTATGAATTTCTTTTCCTAAGGAATTCATATCTCGGCCGTCCGAGCTCAGAATCCGGCGATTCCTTCACCAAAATCCCTCTAAAATCCTCCTTTATCTAACCATGTCCCTTGCATAATAGGTCTGGCATATTTTTCTTGTCTTTTATGTATGTTTTGTTTGTGTACGCGTAGACACTATCCCGAGGAGACCCGCGAACTCGACGTTACCGTGCTAGACTAGGAGCCCAAAGAACCAAACGTTGACCTCTGCTGCCACGAAAACCCCGACGACGGCAAGTCTACTAGAATCCTTTGATGCATAAACTTCCTAGTTTTTACAAAACAACCCTTGCCATGCCAACCATAAAACTTGCATTGTTTTTCCTAGCTAAGGTCAAACATGGTAGGATAGCTACCCTGAACCAATCTTAGGCTTAGCGCGCTCAGGAGGGATCGCTCACTTAATATTATATACATTAATCCTGTTGGAACCTGGGATGGTGATGAGTTGGCGTGCGTTTGCGAAAACATGGGGAAACACCCCGGCGGTCAGCTTCGGTCGGCCAAGCCACGTGATTGAAGAGTGGAGAGCCTGGGTACCGTTCTCACGGTTATACTATGGCTTGGCCTCACGGAGAGGACCGAGTGGTGTTTGAGGAAGCTCTGCTCTTCTAAGGACTGAGTTGGAGTCTCATCTCGCCTTACTCTTTATCGTGCAACACTAAGCCGGAACCCGCAAGGAATAACCAGCCGATACCCATAGGCTGGGAGCACCGGGGGACTGGGAATGGTGGAAGTCGCGACAGGGATCCCATGTCTCTCTCTTGGTTGAGGTCGGGGAATACTTGCAGGGCTAGAGCCTTGAGGAGCGGAAAGGGGATCATGACCCTGGATCAAACTTGTGGGTAAAGTGTGCACCTTTGGCTAGAGTATAAACCTATCCAGATAGTCCGTTGTCCACTGGTAAGGACGAGTTACGGCTTGGTTTCTACCACTAGTGTTTTACAAAATTGTGTGGACTGAGCTGGGTGAGAAAACTGTGTGTTTTGGATGCTGTGGGACGTGGTCCCGTAGCGGTGGAGGAAACAACCTATGGCCTGCGTGCCATAAGCCACGGCGGACCGGCAGGTCCTGTGGCACCCCTTTTGGAAAAGGTGTTTTTCTAGAATTAAAATGGTGAACCACTAAACCCTTCATTTGCTTTCCCGCAAAACAACCTAAGCTACACATATCCCTTGCATGTAGCATTAAGCCATTATACCTTCCCCTTTGGGAGAAGGTAGGCTTGCGGAGTTACGTTTGTACTCACCCTTGCTATATCTATGTTTTTCAGACGATGAGGAAACCCTGATTGAAGCTCTTTTCAGTTAGGTCGTGGTCCTATCCCCAACTAGCCTGTGGCATTGGGCAATAAAGATGCTCTGCTGTATCCCATTTTATTTATGTAACCCTAGGTTTGTAATCATTAAGTCAGACTCTGGACTACTTGAATAAATATGTTGCTAGTCTCCTGGGACTAGCATTTGTATCACATTTGAGTTCCCATGAAGATGGGGGTGCTTCAACTTGACACTTGCATTGTATGTTCATGCTAGTATATGCTGTGTGTGTGTCGGGAAAGCATTATGCTTCGAAATAGCTTATCGCGATGGTATCGAAATAGCTAAAGCAATACAGTTCAATCCATACGGTTTCAAAAACAAACCAGTTTCTAAATTGGCAGGAAACAATGCATGGAAATATGGCGGGAAAGAAATAGTAGGGCTTTTCAATTAAGTTAGGGCGATGGAAAAATCACACCGCTCCTGTGAAGGACCTAGCAGGAACAACTCATGTTATGAACCGCTCCCGCAAGATCCTTATCAGGAGCGGTTAGTAACTTGAGAGCTGCTCTTGCTAAGTCCTTTATAGGAGTGGTTGATGTTTAGAGTGCTGCTAAAGCTCCCTTTCCAAGAGTGGTCTAGCCACTGCTCCTAAAAATGTTGATTTGCAGGGAGTCCACGAGTACTAGCCCTTCTGAAAACTGGCCCTATAAAGGCCTCTAGAACCACCTCTGCAGTGAATTTGTGTACTATTGGTTGTCCGTAACAGTGGCCTGAAAAGTTTCTTCTCTAGAAAAATTTAGCGGACGAATGGCCAGCTACCTGCTGTAGTGGGGTCTAGAAAAAATGCTTAGCAAAATCTCAGATGGGGCAATAACCCTAAATCTCTATGGTGAAGAGGGTGTTTGGATCTTCTTTCTTCCCGGTGTGGACACCAACAGTTGGTTCCATCATGCACTTGGGTGGAGTGGCATGGTCAATGTCATGTAGAGATCACACAGCCATTACCAAGTGGTGTCAAGCACACTTGCTTGTTCGATTAGGCTAGCTACACACAGCCGAAGCCGCCTCCTCCATGGCCTAATCCTCTCCAAGGTGAAGGCTTCACCGGCAGACAGGATGCCACAACCACAATGGCAACACCTGTCGCACTCAGCCCAACCCACCGCCCATGGCCCAAAGAGGGTGCTCCAGCATGCATCTGGCCACCCCCTATCATTGCTTTCTAGGTGCATCCTCTTCTGCTTAATCATCGACAAAGAGCAGCTTCCTCCCTTCACGAGCTCTTGATTTGTTTTTCTCTCTATTTTTCATGTTGCGACAAGCATTTTCATGTGTTTGAACAAGCGAATTGGAATGTTGTTTCATCCATGTGCCACCACCGCGTGGCACCATTCACCCACTAGCATGAGTTATCTATTTCCTCCAATCTTGTTTCAATGGGACTCTTGTGATACTGAGACAATACTTTGTTGGTGTTGTGGTGAAAAATAATAGTTGCACAACAACACCAGGCGTGTGCAGTGGGATTTGATAACAACGGATGCTTAGTTCGGGTGTTTTAATATGTAATTTTTGGTGTTGCCATAGGTGGTTGTTGATGTTGCAAAGGATGATTTGATATGTGGCAACAACAATTTTTTTTGTTGGCTGATAATGTTTTTTCATCAATTAATAGCCATGATTTGTTGTAACAATGGGTAGGGAGGGTGAATACATGAGTGATTCTTCGGTGAGTCATGGATTTTGCGGAATGATATGGGCCATGTTTTAGCTGGATGGTAGGGAGGCACGAGGTTCTAGTCACCTCGCGGGCATATAGATGTACGAGGAACAAAACAATGGATCAGTTGATGTTGCAAGAAACATAGAAGTAATGTTGTGGTGGACTCTAAAGGTTAAAAACAAATTGATCAATGGTGGCGGTAGAGTCCGATGCTCTTCCGAACGTCCAGGCGCTAGTAACGCTGTTTAGGATATAATAAAATATCTAATAGTGGTATATAGAGGAGGTAATATGGAGAACATATATGCAGAAAAAGTACATATTGAGGATGAAGTCTATTAGAGGCGGCCTTAAATATTTCTTCTCTAGTTTCCAATGATATGTTAGAAGTTGCCACAACATTGGGGGCATTGCTGGGTTCGTATTGAAAATGGTACTATATTACAGTTGTGATGCCCTTGGCATCTTAAGGGCACTAACATGTAACTATACAGATGCTAGTGATGATTCCTAACTTAATCATGCTTTGAGGGGAACAAAAAGTGAGTATAGAAATCACTAAGTCAAGAATTTTCGATTCAAAATACCAAACCAAGCGTTGTTCGGTCGAGTAATGCAAAATCCATTAGCTTTAATGCAAAACATCAAATACAAAAGTTTTAGCCTAAGATGTGCTCTTTCAATTTGCTACTGTAACCATATTTAAAATAAGATGTTAAGTGGTTCAAAACAAACCAAAATCTAGCCAACGTTTCTTAAGGTGTTCTTGACCAAGTTTGGACTTAACAAAACTTTCAAATTCATTAAGTACCTTTGCTCCAATTTATACCAAACATGTAGTACAGATCCTGGACGATATTTTTGTCACACTGAATATATCACAATACTATGATTCGTCTATTTTTATCTACACACAAACTTTGCTTGAATCAGCCCAAATCAGTCAACACTTGGAAAATTCTCCTAAGTCTAGGGTTTCCAGTTTTCCCAATTCTGACTCTGCAATTACTTTAGATGTCATTATACAACTCAGAAATCTACCTAACTATGAAATGGAATTAACATTAGCACCTTTCAAATGTGTGTTACTTAGGTCATATATGTTCACAAATATTTTTGTTATCCCTACAAATCACTTTGAAATAACAGATCTACCCCTAGTGTGTATTTTTAGGTATTAAATGAATGTGAAAATACATGCTATATAAAATGGTGTCACATAAACCAACAGAAAATATATGGTTTTACTTTTTCTTAGAATAGTATTGTATAAAAGTATCATGCACTTTTCTTACTGTTTTGATGGTGTTTTGAAATAAACAAATGTTTTGCATGTTAAATTGAATAATATGAAAAAGGGGTTTTAACTTGCTTGAATAATTCCACCAAAAATAATATGACATTAATTGTATACACGACACAAAAAGTATTGTTGTTGCATTTTTTTGGGCATAGGTAACCTAATAAACTAAAATAGACAAGTTGTAGGATAATTAAAATGATGGGTTTGATTGTCCTACTAGCTCAAGTCCAATTGGTTTGAAACTTTTTCTGTGACTTGTCCATAACAATAGTATGTTATTGTAAAAGTGCATTTATGTGAATTTTTCATAGATTGTGAGTCATGTTACTTGAGGGGTCTACAAATAGTTACTTAAGTAGGGTTAAAAGTATAAGAAATGAAAAGGTGAAGCAAATAGACTCAATGAATTTGTGATCTCTCATGTGTGCGCTACATGGTGTGTTATACTTGCTGTCACCTTGTGGAATAGTTTACAAGTTGGATAACTAAGACTGTCTCCAATGGAGCATGTAAATACGCTGCCTATAGTACAAATCGACACTGTAGCGCTATTTTAGACAGGGAGGGAAGTAGTTGAAATAGTTAATAGGCAATCCTTTTACTCCATCCGTTGGAGAAGGTTTGACCAACTAGTGCTAAATACAATAATGAAAATGACCCTCTCGTCATCGATGAGGCTTTAAATGTAGTTCCTACTTGCTATGTTGGTTAATGTAAGAAGCTTGGGACGTAATTGGTGTTATATATACTTTGCCCCTACCAATTATCCTAAAAATGATTTCTACATGCCTTCTTTATAACCGATAACCTAACGGATGCTTACATAATTGTATAAGTGTATGTTTGCTTTTTGTGCACAAAAGTACTACGTGCTTAAGTTATTTGTCAACACCTTTCTTCCTATCCTTAAAATGATTGTTATTTATGTGCCTCATCTTCATGTCTCTCATGTATTGCATAATTCATGTCATTCATATTGTAATGTTTATTGTAGATACGTCATCAAGAAGCTATTGCGTGGAGCAATATTAGGCAACAGCAATCCACCAGAAGACCAACTAAGACCCATCACAACCTGGAGGGCCCGTCAGTCATGTTTGGCCGAAGGAGTTGTCCAAGTAACCAAGGGGTTGCCTGGGGCAACCTGGCAAACTAACTTTAAATTAGTTTGTTCAAGTTATTTCAATAGCAAAGATATGCTCCTTAGGCATCTACACCTGTTTAGAGAGTCACGCCACCTATTTTTGTCTGAGCGTTTACATTCGAGAGTTGAATGAAAACCTGCATGCATTAACCCTTGATATCCTAAGTAGAATGAATAGGTCGAAGTCTATGCTTAGCCATGCTCAGACTACCGAAGTCAAGAGAATATATTCACTTGAGAGATGCTAGGGCATTGCTAAAAAATGGTTTACAAAAATTTCAATATGAAAGCAATTTGAAAGAAATTTGAAATCCGTCATAGTGTATATCTTGTATATCTGAAACATAATCCTAAAACTCATTGCAATTAACCAGCAATCATTGGTTGTAGATCAAACCATTTGGTCGCATCAAGAGGAGTTGCCCCCACATGCAATCTGGGCACCAGCAGCTACTTCTTTGTCTCAAGCTTGATCCAGGCGGGCATGTGGTCATTCTTGGGTGGATCATGGATTTTACGGAGAATATGTGCCATGGTTCGGTGGAGGTCGCGCCCTCCTAGACGAGACAAACGAGAGAAACAGACACAACACGGGGTTTTGATCTTGCACACAACATGGTTCAAATGTTGTAGCGGGTTTTTTTGTCTTTGAATCCAACGGCCAGAATCGAGTTGATCCAACGGTAAGTGTTGTGTCCGACACCATGATGTCCGTCCGGACGTCCGGACGCCAGCAGCGCCGTTAGCTCTTACATGCCGTGCTACAGTGCCTGTGTACAAAGACGGTGGGGGTGATGACTAGCGCGGTAGCATTAGCAATCGTTAATTAAGGATGGTTAAGAACGCATAAAAGTAATAAATAAAGTAGTTTCTGGAAGGCACGTATATTTATTCGTTGGATGCCATGTCCTTGGTTGGTGCTTGCCGGTCGATCGGGAGGGCCTGACAGCGAGGATACATCTTGCTGCCTGGGTAGTAGCTTTGGATCCCAGCTGTGTTGACCTTACCACGAGGGACGACATGTGCTGACGTGCGCGCTAGCCGGCAACATGACGATGACGCCCGCTGCCGCTGAATGCCTATATATGTAGGTACAGAGACGGCGAGCCGTGGTGCAACACAACGAGCGCTTTCTAATAGCTCGACCGTGGTCGATCACTGAGATCGACAAATCCCTCTCTCGGTCTCGGCAAAGGCTGCCCTAGAACTAGAAGTAGAAGATGACAAAGAGCAACCACCACCACGACGACTCGTGCTGCTGCGCCAGCTTCCTCACCGTCATCCTCGCCATCTTCCTGCCGCCCCTGGGGGTGCTCGCCAAGCGTGGCTGCTGTACGGTGAGTAAGCTATAGCTGCTGCCATCGTTTCAATTAATTTGCTGCCATGCACACAATATTCTAGCTGTGTTTAATTTTGACATACAGCAACCTTATGCATGCATGCAGCACGAGTTTTGGCTCTGCCTGCTCCTCACCCTTCTTGGCATCATCCCTGGCATCATCTACGCCATTCACACGGTCTGTAAAGATGACAAGAAGCACTGCGACCGCTGCAACAACCATCATTGCTGCGGATGCCACGGCCACCACTCAGGGCGTTAAATGAGCTTCCCTGCTGCCAATGCTCGCTCACCAGACGGTAAGGTTAACAATGTTTCGTCTCCAAAATAACGTCAGAACAGGAAAGAGGAAAGGAAATGGTTATTAGAAGATTATTGTTTTATACATGAATCCTCCGACTTCATTTTATGTCTCGCTATATATAATTTGCTAGCTTAAACCAATTACAAAAACTGTTGGAATTAGTAGGATTTTATGGTATATTCTAACCTAGAAGACTATATAAATTAACATAACATACACGAACGAAATAACCGTAATTGCATAATTAAAAATTTGCTAGACATACCATAGTTTATAAAAACTGCCTAGCCTAGCATGCAGCAAGAAATTAGAGAGCAAAACATGAACAGAAGAGGACTGAGAGAATGCCTAGCAGGACCATTGCCGAGGGCATTGGTGGTGCTGTTCTGCTCAGTTGCCAATGAGCAGCTGTTCGATGTAGCCGATCAAGTTGATGTAGGAAGATGTACGCAGTGTAGTCCCATGAATGGTCAGTCACGCTGTACGCTATCAAAAAATCTGAATGCCAGCTAGTTTGTGAGCAAGAACTCGCAGCGGGCTAGGATCCGGATCGGATGCCTGCTCTCTCCATTCACACTTTGTGCGCAAAGAACGGAGACAGGAATACAGAAAAACCGCACAACGGTAGATAACAGCACCATCATATATATGCGCGCATGCATGGAAACGATGGGAGAAGGCATCATCAAGTCTAGCAGTTGCTAGTAACGGATGCCATTAATTAGCCATCAAAATAACTATTACTAGTAACCTACCAGCCATCAAACAGCCATTAGTAGTAGCCAACAATTACATCAATATGGTCGTTACTAGCAGCCAAAACTTAATACCCCACAAGGTAACCCCCAACATTACATAGAGTTTGGAATTTGATTATTTATTAATTAAAACAAATGGGTCAAGCCCACATATTCTAACAAAAACAAAGTTCATTTTATAAGATTCGGTTACATTACTAACAAGTCAAACGCGATCCCATGTGTCTCTGTTGGCACGGACAGGAATAATGGGCGAGACATAGGGCTCCACGCTGACTTTGGGCATGTATATATGATATAAAAATAGGTTTTGTATACATATCCGTTCATATATTTTTAAATAGTGTTTATAGGACATGTGATACGATGGAAGGAAAAGACAAGCAAGTGGATTTTGCAGTCACCTAAAAATTGTCTTCTTGGTTGTTTTTGGTCGATCGTCTATCTATATTCGCTTTGCTTCAATAGGTTTGACAAACTAACTGCCTCTTCTCGCTTGCGCCAGGTCATGACGGGGACCTTCCATGTCCAAGAATTCTGCCATTTGCAACCGGTTTTTTGAGAGGCCGGGACTCTACTTATTTCTTGCATTGTTGTATATTTACTTTCTCCGTCTATATCATATCGTTGCTTCTTTGGTTTGTTTGTGAGTCTTCAGTTTCTCTGCTTCGGATAGCAAAAAAAAAAAAAATCCCTCTTTATAGGATTCGAGTGGAACCATTTCAAATTTGTATCACACAACAGTTCACATCGACGTCCTTGTAATGAATTATTTAAATAATAAATGGTCTTTTTCGTTAGTTCGATGATAACTTCATCAGAATTACTTAACTTCTTTTATTTGTTTTCAACAAGTAAGCTAGCTACATTTATACCTGTGAGATAGACGTTGGCCAGAGATTCTGGTTTCAATCTGATCCGGCCATGGGAGTACCACAAAGAGCAGAAGGAAAACACCAATAAAAAAATTAACTACTCCCTCTGGTAATAAGTAAATGGTGTGGTTGACTTTTTTGTAAAACTTAAATCATTCATCTTAGTCAAAAAACTTATGCAAATAAGTAAACACACATGTTGTTATGTTCAAACTGCTTCGATGATAAAACAAATCACAACAAAATAAATGATAAACTATGAACTTTTTTAATAAGACGAAAAATGATTGAAGCTGTGGAGAAAAATCAAAATCTCAATATTTATTTGTTACCGGAGGGAGTACTTTTTTTATGTAACAGTAGGCTGCCCTCTATTGGTTATCAATTAGATTAGAAAATAAAAGATAATGAATAGAACAGATTGACCTTAAGAAACAAATAAAGTCAGGTTCACAAGCACAACTAAACTAGGTTCTAAAGTCATAATTCAATGTCGGGGAAGTAGGCTGCCTTTTGGCCAATGGATGACTATAGCAAAAACTTGTTTCAAGTATTGGAAACAATATTCCGGATTTGTCTCCACTCCTCTGAAGATCAGATTATTCCTGGCCTCCTAAATTGACCAACACACCACCATCACGATTTCCATACGAAGAACTGTAACTCAAAGTTATATCCTCCTTTGCTCAAATTAAGCAGTGCTTCGATCATGTAGCTAAATGGGTTGAATTCCATTATGATCCCGGCACTCATAGGAAAGGGTACAGTATAGGAAGAGATGAGATGAACTTTCAAGCTCACTATCAAAACACCGAAAACGGTCAAGTCCATATTCTTTCTAAGAAGGAGTTCTCTCATGCTTAGCCTATCAAGCAATAGTAGCCAAAATAAGACCATGTTATTAAGTGCCACTATGCCCTGGAAGAGCTGAAAGCACTGTTTGTTGGAATCATCTTGTGGATCTAGGCCTTAGTAGCCTGGACATCACATGTTACCCTGTTATTAAGTGCCACTATGCCCTGGAAGAGCTGAAAGCACTGTTTGTTGGAGTCATCTTGTGGATCTAGGCCCTAGTAGCCTACCACTAGCGGGTTCAACAAGCAGAGATCATAGTTTTCGTGTAGATCTAGGAGGGAGTGGGAGAGAGGGAGTAGTGATGGGTCACCTTCGGTGTTGGGGAAGGGCGCGACCGGTACCGCATGGGCAACGGTATTTCCTTGCTCAGCGCAGCGGCGTTCCTCAGCCACCTTGACTTCTTGCTCCTTGAGGCAGCACTCCTCCACCGCCTTACCCTCCTCCTCCCTCTACCTCTGCTGCTCATGGTTGGCAGCGGCGGCAGCCATTGGGTCGACGGCGGCGAGGATTGGCAGTGGCCTTCCAGTCACTTGGTGCGCTGGGAGATCGGGTCCCTCGTTTCTGTTGGGCTAGGGTTTATGGGCAGCTAGGTCGCGTTGGCGTCCATTCCGGCCCCTAGGCCCTCTTTTATATGGTGCACTAGACTAGGGGCCATAGCCAAAAGCGGAAGGTCACGCCCCTCACTACGGCGCAAAATCATCTCTGGGTCGGTCTCCTTGACCGATTCCGAGATCAAATCTAACATTATCCCCCTTGATCTTGGTCTTATTAGTTTCAAAATCATTCTATGCTTCGTCCCTCGACAGATCAATATACTGAGACCTAAGCGTTCAAATAGTCATTTATATGCAATTGAACTCATTGACTACAGTACATTTTTCTATCTCAAAACCTAGCTTTCTGTGAGATGGTTGTTTCAACGGTCCTCAATCCACGTTCATAGGCCTTCCTATAATCCTATGCTAGCTACGTGTTTATTCAAAACTTTGGGTGAAAGGCCTTTTGTTAGTGGATCCGCGAGTATTTCTTCGGTTCCTAAATGCTCAATGTCAATAGTGTGATCCTGGATTCTGTCCTTCACAACATAAAACTTAATGTCGGTATGCTTAGTTGCACCACTTGACTTGTTGTGACAGTAGTCTACTGCTGACGAATTGTAGCAGTATATCTTGAGTGTTTTTTCAATACTATCGACAACTCTCAAAGCAGGTACAAATTTATTGCCTCAAAATAAGCAATAAACTCAGTGTACATTGTCGATGATGCAACAGTGGATTGCTTGCAACTTTTCCGTGATATGGCCCCTCCTGCCAGAGTGAACATGTATCCGGACGTGGATTTCTTGGTGTCTTTACACCCTGCCCAACCTGTATCTACACAACCTGCTAACTGTAAGGCGTCTGTCTTTCTATACGTCAACATGAGGCCTTTCGTCCCTTGCAAATATCGCAAGGCTTTCTTCGTAGCTATCCAATGAGCTCTTCCTAGATTCGACTCGTATCTTCCGAGCATCCCGGTTGTGAAAGCCAAGTCAGGGCATGTGCACACTTGTGCATACATAATGCTTCCGATCGCTAAAGCATATGGAACTGATTTCATTTGATCTCTCTCATACTGATTATTGGGACATTGGAAGTTCCCAAATTCATCGCCCTTGGCTATCAGAACTTGCCCTGCATTACAGGCTTGCATACCATATCTTTTCAAGACATTTTCAATATATATCTTCTGAGATAATCCTAGTACACATCTATTTCTGTCTCTGATTATTTGAATCCCTAGGACATAGGACACCTCCCCAAATCTTTCATATCATAATTCGAGCATAGGAATCTCATCATATCATAATTCGAGCATAGGAATCTCTCAGTCTCTAGCAGCAAATTCATATCACTGCTAGCTAGTAAGATATTGTCCACGTACAAGACTAGAAAAATATACCTTCCGTTTCGGAACTTTGCATAAATGCAATTGTCCTCACCATTCTCTTTGAAGCCAAACTTTTGAATGCACTCATCAAACTTGAAATACCACTATCTTGAAGCTTGTCTCAATCTATAAATGGATTTCTTTAGGTGACATCACATACTTTTTTTTCTTTCCACAACAAAACCCTTCGGTTGAGCCATGAAAACATTTTCATTATGTACTCCATTCAAAAATGTTGTCTTTACATCCATTTGGTGTAATTCCAAATCAAAATGAGCAACTAGTGCCATAATGATTCTAAAGGAGTCTTTTGACAAAACAGGCGAGAAGGTTTCGTTGTAATCGATTCCCTCTCTCGGAGTGAAGCCTTTCACTACTAATCGGGCTTTGTATCTTTCATTGTTCCCTCTGGAGTCTCTTTTGGTCTTATAGACCCATTTACAGGCTACTTTCTTCACTCCTTGGGCAATTTCTTCTAAGTCCCAAACTTTGTTCATGTCCATAGATCTCATTTCATCTTCCATGGTAGCAAGCCACTTAGACGTGTTGGGACTTCTCATGGCTTCCTCATATGTAGTGGGATCTGCCTCTAGGGCTATGTCCTCACTAACATACACCTCATAATCATTAGGAATCGCAGACCTCCAAACTCTTTGTGACCTCCTCAAGGGCACATCTTGCTCTTCCAATTGAGGATGCTATGGTGGTGGATTGTTAGGCACAATTTCTTGTTCTGGTCCTATAGCCTCAATTGCAAAAGAAGCCAGAGGCTCAGTGATTGCAGCAGGAGACGGCTCAAGGACTGCGGTATTGTTCATTTATTGTCGTGCTCGACGAACCTACATCCACAGCAGGGGTTGCGACAATAGTTGGCTGAACCAATGGTGCTACCTCAGCAGGCATCGAGAAGTAAGGTTCTTCCACCATTGGAAATGGGACATTCATCCTCTTTTCTTGAAGGTTCACTTCTCGAGGTGCCGTGCTCCCCAGGACCATGTCATTTTCTAGAAACACTGCGTGTCTCGTCTCGACAAATTTCATGTGTCTATCTGGACAAGTAAAATCTAAAGCCTTTCGACTTTTCAGGGTAGCCAATAAAAGTGTTAACTCACTGTCCTTTCGTCTAATTTTCCCTGTGAAGGGTTAAATATCTTAGCTTTAGTAGGGCAGCCCCAACGTGCAAATAATTCAACGTGGGCTTTCTCCCGATCCATAGCTCGTATGGTGTCTTAGGGACAGACTTACTGATAACCCGATTAAGTATATGAATGGAGGTTTTTAATGCCTCCATCCACAGATTAACCTAAAGTGTTGAGTAGCTTATCATACTTCGCACCATGTCTATCAATGTGCGATTTCTCCTATCTGCTACTCTATTCCGCTGAGGTTCACCCACTGTCGAATATTGGGCTACTATTCCATTTTCTCGTAGGAACCTTGCAAAAGGTCTAGGAACTTGTCCATACTGCGTATGTCGACCGTAGTACTCACCCCCACGATCATACCTTACAATCTCTATCTCTAAGTCATGCTGATTTTCAACTTCAGCTTTGAATATCTTAAATTTGTCTAACGCTTCTAATCTTTCATTAATGGGGTAGATGTAGCCATATCGATAGTAATCATCTGTGTACGTTATAAACGAATCATAAACGTCGACAGTCCTTTCAGGGGAAGGACCACAAATGTCTGTATGGATTATCTCCAATACTCCCGAGCTACACTTCATGTTTCTCTTATTTTGCTTCGCAAATTTTCCTTTGATGCATTCAATGCAACTTGTAAAGTCTAATGGATGAAGAATATCTTGTTTTATCAATCCTTCTACCCTCCCCTTCGAAATGTGGCCTAAGCAACAATGCCACAATTTCGACGAAGTTTCTCTATCGTGTCATTTTCTTTTGTTTTGTCGCAATCGTTTCAGGTATAGAGTCGAATGCGTCAATCTCATTCACAACATTACATTTGGAAAGCACATAAAGCATGTCTCATCGAATGAGGAGACCAACATCTTTGTTATTACATCAAATAACACATCTATGATTCCCAAAAATGAAAATGTATCATCTCATCATCAAGTCTACACACAGAAATCAAATTCCTCTTTAAAGAGGTAACAAAAATAACATCTCTCAATAATAGTACAAAACCATTATCTAACTTTAGAGAAAGATCTCCAATGGCTTTGACGGGGTCTTCTTTTCCTTTAGCAACTCTAACTCTTCTTCTGCCCTTTTCTAGCATCCTTCTTGTTCGGAAGCCCTATAAAGAATTCGCAACATGTACAGTTGCACCCGAGTCAATGCACCAGGAATTAGTGGAACTATCTAAGTACAGGGATTCATCAATAAAAGTCACTTGATCTATTCATTTTTCTTTCTTGAGAAGAAACTTCAACTAGTCTAGACAATCCTTCTTGTAGTGTCCCATCTTCTTGCAGTGCAAGCAAGTGTCAAATGGCATAGGGAAGAACTTGTTTGGATTTGCCCTCTACCATGGTTGTAGTTGATACAGGGGCTTGCTAGAGGGCTCTCCAGAATCTCCTTTAGGTCCTTTCTTGAAAACTGGCTTGGAGTTCTTGTTCATCTTCTGTGATAGGTGCGAGACATAGTTGAGAGAGTCACCCTTGTGACTTTTTAGCCTTTCCTCTTCTTGCAAGCAGTAGGCCACAAGCTGGCCAATCGTCCATCTATCCTTGACAGTGGTGTTGTAGTGCACATGAAAAGTCTAATATTCTTTCAGAAGTAATTTCATGATCATGTGCACCACAAAGTCCTCAAGCAAATCCTTGCCCAAGTACTTGTTCGGCTTAGCGGCAGTACTTGTCATCTCTTGGATATAGGCTCGCACTCTAGAACTATCACACCTTGTGTTGGTGAAATCATCTACCAGTGAGCTAGCATAAGCCTTGGAGGATCCAGTGAACTGAGTTTTTAGTCTTTCTAGAAGCTCCTTAGCAGTAGTGCACTCTAGTATTGGCCCCTCAATGTAGTCATCAATGAGGTGTCCTATAATCATCAAACACTTATTGTTTGATATCTCCCACTTCTTTTCTTGATGTTGTACTGCATCATCTTTTGCTGATACTGAGCATCGCCTACAGCAGCCTCAGTGGATCTGTCAGTCTAGAGTGCGAATCCAAGTCAGTCAAAGTGAGCATCATGTCAATGTTCTTTCGTCATGAGGGATAGCTATTCCCCTTGAGCGGATCAATCGTCCCCATCTGAGTGAGGAGCATCGCAACATTAAGCCCTTCATCAATAATGAAATATAAATCAAATTAGATCGTGCTTCAAATGCAATAAATTCTCATGCATGAATTAAAATCAACGTTGGTCAAAATTAGAACATGCATAAAGACAATCTCTACTCTAGATTCATCGTTGGATGAAAAAAGAATAACATTCAGAAAAAATAATCATGACTAATCACTAAATTTAATGTTGGTTAAAAAATAACGATAAAGTCATACAATTTATAATAACATGCATGTCTCTAAATAATCATTCATGTTGGTTTCAAATTATTTAGAGATAATACACGTTAAAATCATATCATCAGCATCGGAAACATGGTCTAAATCAAAGAATCTAATTATGTATATTCAACTCCAAGCACATACATCTATTCATCATGCAAAAAGCATCTATCAATAACATGAAAAAACAGGGAAAAGAAAAACACAATGCGCTCTTGAATATGGCCGAAACAGCCCATCATCGGCACAAACGGCCTCTCTGGCAGGGCGGCCTGTGCCCCTGTCACACAGCAGGCCGCAGCCAACCTAGGCCTGGGCTACACATTTGGCCCAACCTGGCTGGACGGGGCACCACCCACTTCGCTCTTGGCTGTCGGATCCCATCCGACGGGCCTGGGCTATTTTTCGCGGATATAAAGCCCCAAAATTTCTGCCTGGGGAAAAACCCTAGGCTATTTCTTCCTCTCCCCATGCTTTCTGTCTGCCACCGCTCGCCTTCCCCTTCCCCACCATCACCGGTGAGAGAGAGATGGATGTGGTCCAGCGGCGCCACCTGCCGCAGCCTCTCGACTGTGCGCGCGCCATCCGAGCATGGACGCACCATTTCTAAGCGGCCTCACGGCAGTTCTCTCTTGTACCGCACGTGTGCGCATGCCCTCGTGGCGGCTGGCAGTGGTCGCCACCTTCTACCTAGACACCGGCGAGGCCAAGGTAAGCCTCTGGGCTCTTGATTCCCATGGGATGGGATTTTTCTAGGGTTAGGGTTTGAATCATCCCCTATTTCTTTCGATTTCTTATCTTTTTCTTGACTTGTAGGTCAAATCCCCCGCTAGGGTTAGGGATCGGGCTCCGCCTGAGCTAACTGATACCAATTGTTGGAGTCATCTTGTGGATCTAGGCCCTAGCCTACCACTAGCGTGTTCAACAGGGAGAGATCATAGTGTTTGTGTAGACCCAGGAGGGAATGGGAGAGAGGGAGTCGAGATAGGTCACCTTCGGTGTTAGGGAAGGGCGTGACTGGTGTCACATGGGCAACGGTGTTTCCTTGCTTCTAGCTCCTTAAGGCGACACTCCTCCACTACCTTGGCCTCTTCCTCCCTCTGCCTCTGTTGCTCATGGTTGGCGATTGCGTCAGCCATTGGGTCGGCGGCGATGAGGAGTGGCAGTGGCCTTCCAGTCACTTGGTGCGCTAGGAGATCGGGTCCCTCGGTTTCTATATGTCTAAAGTTTACGAGCGGGCTAGGTCACGTTGGCGTCCGTGCTAGCCACTAGGCCCTCTTTTATATGGCACACTGTGACCAGGGCCACAACCAAAAGGGGAAGGTTGTGCCCCCGATCAGGGCGTGGAATCATCTCTGGTTCGGTCCCCTTGACCGATTCCGAGATAAAATTTAACAGTGTTCCCCAAAATGAAATGATAGGTATCATGTTGCTGCTGAGTGTTGTCTAGGTAATGCAGGTTAGAATCAAGCTTTGCGTTGGCATTGGTGGATCGTGATGCAAATATGATATGACAATAGGTTTTATAATTATACTTATATATCTTTTCTTTTGAAAAGGTTGTTATATGATACTTCGTGCATTCCAAACTGTCAGGGGTTTTGAGGTTTCAAGAGATTTATTCATTATCCAATGTATATGTTTTATATACTTGTTTAGATTCATCAACATGCAAATGGACATAGATGGACGGAAAAGAGTGCTATAAACTCTTAGTATGATATATATGATGAAAGGAAATTACAACTGAATTTTGCAGATAGCTAAATGTTTTATTGGTTGTTTTTGGTTGTTCTATATTCACCAGATATAGGAAGAATTCCTATCATGCACATTTGTTATTAAACCCATGTGCTTCTTATCATAATCGATAACAACTTTGTTTAAATTTGAATGGAATTTGTTAATAAGAGATGGTTTTCTATGATGTGGTTTCTAGTATGTCACAGTCAGAAAACATAGGAGATATAGATAAAAAAGAAAAATAGCATAAGATATCTTTGGTAGTTTTTGAGGGGCGGGGAAAAAATACGGCACATGGTAATACAAAAGAGAAGAAGCTAATAACTATAATTCATGATATAAATAAGCAATTTAAAACTATTACTCCTTGTGAACACAATAAATATGAAACATCACATCAAAGAATGACTAGTTCATTTATTGATAGAAGAAGAAATATAATTTTATGAGAGAGCGAAAGTTAAAAAACTATTGGAGGGTGATGATGACACCTAGGATTTTCATTTCGTCACTAATGGAAAAAAAGAGAACAACACATCTTCAACAAAGAAGAAGATGGTATAACATATAGGGTGATGTGCTGATTTAAAAGCTTACACCACAATATTGTAAGGGGCTATTTGGTCCACCAAGTGGTAACGAATTTAGTCTTGTTGTAAAACCAGGTAGATAACATAACACTAGTGATTGAAGAAGAAAATAGCTTTTGACATCTCCATTCATTGAAATCTACTGAAAAGTGCGAGTTTAAAGAAAAATATGTTGCACCTAATTTTAACCTACTAATATTTTGCACCTAATTTTGACATTTCCATTCATTGACTCAGGAATATCACAACAGCAACGAGCGGCGGGTTGGCAAGCACAAGTCCACGTGATCACGTGATCCCAGCTAGCTGAGGTCCGGGAGGGGGAGAGTGCCTCTCGGCATAAATCGTTAGTCCAATCGACTTGCTTTGTGCTGTCATCAGTTGCATGGAGACGGGTAGATATTGCGGCGGTCATGGGACGACCGGACTTTGGCCAGCATATGCATGCATGATCACTTGCAGCGGGCAAGAAAGTGGCATGTGCATCAACGAGCTCATGATGCATATGCTGCGGTCGGCATGAGCAATAGATGTGGGCTCAGCAGACAGCAGCAACGACGGAGGAGGATGGTGGAGGCAGGCTTCCAGAGGTTGGACGTGGTGGCGTAAACACAAAATTTTAGGATTTTTGCTCACGTGGAAAGAAAATTAAAGGTAAGGGCGGTACTCTATTCAAGTTTGCATTCGAGTTCAATCAATTTAAGTTTAATACGAAATTGCAAATTATAGCAAAGTCTATTTTATTGTTCAATTCTTGAAAAATTGTTATATACATCCTGTTTACTTACCACTCTTTTTAGCATGCGTGTCAAGCAATTATTTGGTTACATATATCAATATTATTTATAGTCCCAAGATATATGGCTATTTATGCCATGTTTGATTCTCTTGAATAATATAATCTTTTCCTTTCTTTAAAGGAAACGAACTATTTCGAATTAATCTTTTCCTTTCAAGATAGTTCCTTTTAGCCTTCAAAATTGATTAATTCATTGTTGAGTGAAGGTGTTTTGTATATATGTCTATTTTTATCAGCATCCATCCAAATATAAACAGATAGAAAGATAGGTAAAGAGAACTATATTTTGGAACACATAGGGTGGTTGGAAAAAAATGAAAGTCATGCACCAAGCGAAATCCGACAGTTTAAAAAGAGGAGGTACTATGGAAGAGGTGTCAGAAAACACTAATGCAGTGTACTGGTACCATGTAAATTTCTATTTCTTTAGTAATGGTCAGTAAAAATTTAATGGGAGAGTTACCTTTGGGTGCCTGTAAGTACTTTCCCAACCACCGTAAAATGCCTCATAATCTTAAATAGCAAACATAAATATTAGCTTATTGTTTATAATGTATATATGGATCATGATAGTACATAAATAATCTCCACACTTTATACTTGCCTACAAGGACAAAAAGGTAAGGACATTGTTGTTCTATTTATTTCATATAAAACACAAAAATCTATTTCATTATTCCATTCTTGAAAAGTTCTTATGTGGGTGGCATCCATTTTTGCCATGCATGTGAACAATAATTGAGATACATGTATTAATATTTATCCATCACAGCTCTAGATACATAGATATTTAGGCCATGTTTGTTTCTCTCCTATTATATAATATACCTTAATCTTAAATGGCAACAAACAAATTATTATCTAATTATTTACCCTATTTAATGTATACACTTTAGATTATGATATACAAACAACCTAAAGGGTGCTTAACTATTTCAGCTTCATTATGTTTTTAGTTTTACCATTGTACTGATAGTTAATACTATTTATCTATCATTTCCTTTCGACTATAGTTTAGCACACAAGCATGGTGCAAAGTAAGCAGGGTGGCACACAACTTACGTTTACATGGAGTGAATTTATATCAATTAATAGTGCTTCAAGTGAGTATTATAATGGGAGTTTTGTTAAATACATTCGACAAATAAATTTGACAACTACAAGCAATTTCACATCCCAATACAAGAATAAAATATGTGCACAAAGCTATAAGAACAGCACAGCGGAGGGCCTGTTGGAAGGGTAAAAAGTTTATCACCATCTTTCAAATGAACAACGTGAACAAATCAAGTAACTACCAGATGTGTTCATGCCATTTACATTCTTTAACGCAATAAAAGGTCCCAAATCATCATTAGCATGGTTCTAGAAATCGCTAATCCATCAAAGAGCTAGAGTTTAAGTATTAATCGGTTATCCGCCATTTATAAAAAATTAATAGGTATAACTGGCAAAATAATAGTGCAAAATAAGGTATTAAGACATCGTTACTAAAAAAAGTACACATAGTGATAGTTCATGTCTTTATGATAAAATAAAATAAAGCAAGGTAATAACCAATCAACCATAAAGTCAGTACAATTGCCCTCAGACTAGGAAGCAAACTAGAGAGATACAAACCAAAATAAGTAAAAGACATGAATCAACTGTTGATTTCATCCTCACAGGCTCACCACTCGCCGGCGACAGTTTTACATACGTGAACTTCTCTGAATTGGTATCAATAAAGATGATTGCACAAGCTAAATCATAAACATGTTAAGTTGTTCTTTAAACAAATCACATTTTATTATTTTTATTCTAAATTATGAGATCTATGTACATATCCAACAATTCCTTCCAACACACGGGTTGATGAACTAGTTAGCCTAATCTATCTACCTAAGCTATAAAAAAGCGATTTTTCTGAAAACATTTTTTACATGAAATGGAGATAGCACCACTCACGCTAGCCCCACTGCGCGCAGTTTGGAAAGGATTGAAAAATGATGGAAAGACTCAAAACTCATAGATGCGAAATATTTCTGCCGCTTTCTCATATTTTTCACCTAATTCCTACCCCATACCCAGCCAATTGTTCCCACCGATTCAACACGTTAATCCCTCTGATTTAATTGCCTTTCCTTCAACACGTCAATTGCCTTTCCTTAGGCTCCTTAATTTGCCGCCTACCTTAATTTTTGTCCAGGAAACTTGCGTTAATCTTGATCCTGCATGAGACGAGGCAACAGGCAAGCCATGCATCCAGCCAGTATCTCCCGCGATCGACTCTCCGACAGCCCGGCTCTGCGGCGATCGACTCTCCGACGGCCAGCATCGCCCCAGCGCCCAGCTCTCCAGCTACCAGCGCCCATTGTCCCCTACACCGACCCGGCTCTCCGGCGGCCGTCATTGCAGCACGCAGATAAGCCCCAGCATACGCCTCTCCGGTAGCGTGGCGCCCCGGCGACCTACGCTAGGCCACCTCAGCCCCCGGCTCTCCGGGCCCTGCACAGCCGCGGCAACCATCTCTCCACCGGCTGTTGCTTCCCAGCGCCAACCCGGCTCTCTAGAGGTGGCTCCGATCCCGAGCGGCTGTCGTTGCACCAAGCAGACAAGCCCCGGCGCACGGCCCTCCGGCGGCCGTGGTTCCCCTGTGCAGCCCTTCTCCTCGGTGCTCGTTGCTCCCGGTGACTCTGCTGCCGCCCTTTGATGACCCGCCCTCCTCAGCTCTCTGATGACGCTATCTCTCCTGTGCTTGTGCCTGCTCCGTCCAGCACCCGCCGGAGCCCCAAGCCGCCTTCTCCGTGTGGTGAATCCCTTTATCTTTGTTCTTTCGGTTCAGACGACAATAACATATAACTTTGCTCTTTCTGAACAGATGACAGCAAAAATACATAAGTTTGATCTTTCTACAATAACTGAAAAGACATCCGTATGGTGGAGTCTCTTAGAAAAATAAGGTAGATGTCCCTTCGTGTTCCTGTTGGAATTTCAGGAGGATGATGCCTCAGCATCATTCCGTATGAAAAATACTGTAAGTTGTGTAGATAAAGCTTCAAGCAGTTCACCTTAGTCCAGTTATATATTTTAAACAACGATGTTTTTTCAGAAAATGTATATGCCTCATCGCCCAGGTAGTAGATGACAAGCACGCAAAGCACTTGAAGATGTCACCAATACAATTAATGGTGAATCAACGATGTCTAAAAAAAGAGACAACGGCCAATTTCTAATGATGTTTTGTCGGATTCAAGCGGGTGAAAATTAACAATTTAATTGTTGTGCACCATTGTTAATTGTATCAAATATACCCATAACCGAAAGCCGGTGACAGCTGCCCTTGTGTTGCCTGCCCGACAATGGCATCGGCTGTTGCACGCCAGGGTTATCCCCACCATGCTGGCAGCCAAAGGTTATTCTGTGCGCCTGTATCCTCCCACTCCACAATGTACTGTTTGGCACTCATTTCTTGGGTCTAATTAGTAGAAATGACGGATAGTGTCTAACATTTGTTTTTTAAATAACATGGTGAGTTATCAATCCATTAGTTGGATGTATACACTGTTACAGGCCTCCCATTAATCTCTTTTGTTGATCTATTCCAGTTGATGCATGAATACCCAAGGCTGTCTTTTCTTGTTTTGCAAAATCAGAAAGAGGAAAGAAATTTACCATGTGATCTCAACATCCACTGAACTCAATAGTGATCCATCCTCTCTGTATTTTTTTTTTTTACCATTGCACATTTGCACTGCTCAATAGATGTGATTTTCAAGACATGTACTTACAGTGTTACATGTGTGAAACCCTCATGATGCCACATTCTGTTGCCACTTACCTGCTCACGGCACCATCTTACCATACTGGTTGGATATGAGCCAGTACTATTGATTAATTACCTAGGGAAGTATAGTAGTGCATATTTAGCACTTGCTGTTTGCTTTGTTCCTGCATTCTTTTAATTGAGCTTTGAGCCATAATTTCAGCCTGTTAAGTGGCTATTGGATTTTGATTGTTTTTAAGTTGAAAAGCATTTATGTGGTTAGATGAGTCATGTATGGTCGAACTGCTCTATTAACATGTTATTACTAATCAATAGTGTCAAGAATTAGGGGAACACTTCACACCCCCTTGATGGAGGGGTGGCTGTTATATTTATAGCCCTAATAGGCTTGTTGTACAAGTAAGGTACAAAATAAAGTATACATGCCTAATCCTATCAGATATACATGCCTATGCTTATATAACCTATACATTATTCCTGATACCCACCCGCCGTCTCAGTGGGAGGATCACGAGCACAGAGACTGGAGCTAAAGTCAGTAAACAATTGAACAGGAAGTCCTTTGGTCATGATATACGCAAATTGTTGAGAAGAAGGGACATAAAGCACACGAACTTGTCCCAAAGCCACCTTTTCACGGACAAAGTGAATCTCAATCTCAATATGCTTCGTGCGCCTGTGATGCACTGAATTGGCGGTCATGTAAACAGTAGACCACGATCGCCGAAGCAAGTGGAACATGAAGGTCCTAGAGAAGCTGATGAAGCCAACAGCACTCAGCCACATCATGTGACACAGCTCGGTACTCAGCCTCAGCACTGGAATGCGAGACTGTAGTCTAGTGTTTCGAAGACCACGAGACAAAGTTGTCGCCGATGAACACATAGTAGCCAGAGGTGGATCGCCTGGAGTCAGGGCAGCCTGCCCAGTCTGCATCCGAGTACATAGTCTGGGACTGAGGTGATGAGGTATCGATATGAAGATCAGTAGACAAGCTGCCCTTCACATAGCGCAAGATGCGCTTGATCAATGCCAGATGAGGCTCGCACGGATCGTGCATGAAGAGACACACTTGCTGAACGACGTAGGCCAAATTCGGGCAAGTCAGCGTCAAGTACCGGAGAGCACCGGTGAGACTCCTGTACTCGGAAGGATCAGCAACGGGAGCACCATCCATAGCAGAGAGTTTGGCCCGAGTGTCAATTGGTGTCGCTGTAGAGTGACACTCAGCCATACCGGCATGTGAGAGAAGATCGACCGCATATTGGCGCTGAGAGAGGAACAAGCTCGATGATGATCGAGTGATGGAGATGCCAAGGAAGTGGTGCAGGGCGCCGAGATCAGTCATAGCGAACTCAGAGCTCAAGAGGCTCGTCGTAGTTGATGTAGGTGGCGAACCGCTTGTACCATGCATTGGATGCGAATCATGGCCGACTTCACAACCGGACTGAAGGTCTCGTCGTAGTTGATGTTGTGCTGCTGGGAGATGCCACGAACCACCCAACACGCCTTGTGGCATGTGAGGGATCCATCAGCAAGAAACATATGCTTGAAGATCCACTTGCCCTTCACAACATTGGCACCGGGGGGATTGGGAACAAGACGCCATATGTTGTTAGAGCAGAGCACCTAGTACTCGTCTACCATTGCAGCGCGCCAATTGGCGTCGGCGAGGGCACTGCGATAGTTCGACGGTATAGGCGAGACAGACGTCGAGGTGGCGAGGTGCATCTGAGGTCCGCGTGGCTTGGAAGCGGCATGCGCATGGGTAATCTTTGGGTGCGAATGCGGCGGTGGAGGTGGACGAGGCCGCCAAGATGGCCCAAGATGCATAGGCGCAGGCGATGGAGGCCCCTGCAACGGTCGTGGAGGGGGCGCCGGAGGTGCCAACGGACTGGCAGGTGGTCTGGAGCACCGTGATTGGGGGTCCGTGGATAATAGATGGACGCGGTCACCGCCTGTAGATGATGCCGACGCATACAGGAGGTGCTGCCGATGGATCCTGCGGTGGTGGAGGCCGGCGTGCATACACCAGTCCATACTGGCCTCGTCGAACAGCAGCTGCAACAGGTGCAGTCACTCCTGCTAGCAGGAGGCATAGCAGGTGCTGCTGCAGGTGCCGTCCCTGCTGCCTGGAAAGGTGGAGAGATGCCTGGAGCTACGTAGTGCAGTCGTCGGCCCGGCTACCACAGGAAGGTCAGGAGCAGCAGCCCAGCCTGCTAAGGCAAGACCGATGATAGGTCCGCGCAGCAAGATGGCCGGATCGCCAACGTCGAGGTGACCTATGGCTGCTCGATGCCTGTAGGCGGAGCGACCAGAGGGTGATCATCCTTCAAGAGAAAGTCAAAAGCCGAAGCAGGAGAGGAGGTTGTGGTGTGTCAAAAGGGAAAGGAGGACTCATCAAAGGCCACATGGCGGGAGATGATAATACGCCGAGAAGAGATATCAAGGCAGCGATATACTTTATGAGAGGAGGGGTAACCATGAAAAACACAAGCTGTCGAGCGGGGAGCCGACTTGTGTGGTGCAGTGGCGGTGAGGTTAGGATAAGATAGGCAACCAAAGACACAGAGGCTGCTGTATTCAGGAGGGCACTTGAAGAGACGCTCATAGGGGATGCAGTAACTGATGGCAGAGCAAGGATGCTGGTTTAGGAGGTATGTGGCAGTGGAAATTGCTTCAGCCCAATAGGTGGGATGCATGTGGTCGTGTATTAGCAGGGTATGGCAGATATTGTTGAGTGTGCAAAAAACAGATTTTGCTTTTCCATTTTGGGGTGACGTGTAGGGACAAGAAAGACAGAGGAGGACGCCAGAGGTGTCGAGGGAGGCTTGAAGGGCGTGGTTAATGAACTCGCGCCCATTATAAGCTAGAATGGCCTTGACCGGGAGCTGGGACTAGGTCCGGGCATAGGCGAGGAAATTGGTTACATGGTGATGCACTTCAGATTTGCATCTAAGCGGAAAGGTCCAGCAATAATGCGAGAAATCATCTATGATCACCAAATAATAGTGACAACCAAAAATACCAGGAATAGGGGATGGCCAAACATCACAATGTAATAATAACTCAAAAGCAGTGGATGTTTGTGAAGAAGATCTAGCAAAAGGTAGAAGTACATGTTTCCCTAAATGACAAGCATGACCGAGGGTCGATGCTACTTCATTACATGAAATGAGGGAACTATTCTGAAGAGTGTTGATGCAGAGCCTCTTGGATGACCAAGACCATGATGCCTGAGCATGGATGAGATGGTGAGGCTGGTGTGTGGAGCGACCGGGCAGCAGCTGCTGAAATGGTGTAGAGGTCGCCCGAACTATTGCAGCGAAGCATCACGTGGCTGGTCTTCATATCCTTAACAGAAAAACTAGATGCATCCAACTCAATGGAACAAGGATTGTCCCTAGTGAACTGATGGACAGATAGAAGATTGTGAACAAGAGGAGGGACAACTAGAACATTATTTAGAGCAAAATTAGCGTGGGAGGTAGGGAGGGCTGAAGGGCCACAGAAGGAAACAAGAACACGTGTGCCATTGCCTATGGTGATGAAGGGATGGGAGGGAGGAAGGCGGAAGAGGAGTATACCATCCGAAGGTGTCATATGGTCGGTGCCACCGGAGTCCATAACCCAGGGACTAGGGCTCTGGAAGGTGAGCTGGTTAAGTGCAGCAACCAGCCCAGCCTGATCCAAGGATTGTTGCGGTTGAGACACCTGTAGGGGCGCGAAGGCGGTGTGAGCCTGAGGCGCAGGTCCAAGTAGGCTAGGGAGAGGTGACCGCCAGCCACCGGCCCCCCTAGACTGCCAGCAGCACCTGCACCAAAGGTAGCAGCCCCTAGCTGCTGCGCTGCCCAAGGATTGCTGCAAATCTAGGGGCCGGAGGTGCTCAGCTGCCAGGGCTGCTGCTGCTATTTGGAGGAGACACCCTATCCCCGGCCTTTGCCTTTGGTCCAGCGCTTCTTGCCATCCAGAGTGTGCCCACCTGTGCTGTTGCCGGTTTCAGGCGGAGAAGAACTAGCCGAGGTGGACCGGCAGCTGTGCCGGCCCTGAGGCAGGTCGGACGTTACAGCCGATCTGGGTCCCCCTCAAGAGGGCCCCACCTCATAATATACAAATACTATTAGTAGTATAAAATTATTCTATTTATGCAGATAATGAATGTGTAGTGTGTGTATGGTGTAAAGATTAGAATACTATTATCTTTTTACTTTTTTTAGTGAAATTGAGTGCATTGGTCCATTGTCACCTCATTCCTCATTATAGCTAATAATAATTACTAGCGTAAGGAATACAGTCATCCTATCAAAATTCAATTGATAAACCCACAATGAATCAACTCATCAATAATAGAGTGACTTCTTAACCTAGAACACCTTGTCAGTTGATACGATGACTCAAAACCTCTCAATGCCAAAAGATCGTTCGGGAGCATAAGCAACTTATTAAAATTATGATTTTTTAACGGTTACACATTGAATTTTTATAGGTAAGATTTATGCGTAGTAGTAACAGGGGCCTCCATTTTTAAATCTCGTTCCGAGCCCCAGAAATCTTAGGACCGCCGCTGACCGGCAGCCTTTAGGAGTAGTGCAGGCTGCAGATGAGGACCGTGTAGCAAGGAGCGCGATCCTAACAGTGACCTTGGCCACGTTGGCAAGGCGAAGTTCCTTTAGTGCAAGCATGTCGCGTGCCCTAGCGAAATTGGGGAGGACAGCGGCGTTGGCAATGTCGTCCGCTATATTGGAGAAGCGAGGGTTGACACCGCACAGGAGGTTGAGGACGAGCTGAGAGTCCTGCACGGGATGGCCCACATCGCGGAGGGTGTCAGCCGTTGTCTTCATGCGCTGACAGTAATCAGCGATGGTGGAGTCTCCCTACAGCATGCAGTGGAACTCGTGGATGAGGAAGATGGCTTGAGGTTCCTTGTTGGTGCGGAAGAGGTCTTCGATGGCACCCAAAGAGCGTGGGCGGTCTGCTCGTTGCTTTCCTTGACGAGGTTGAGGACGGAGTCGGAGACGGAGCCGAAGAGCCAGCTGTGGACGCAGCAGTCTGCCTGATCCCATTGGGGGTCAGCAGGACAAGCAGGGATGGAGCTGTCGATGTGCTGCTTGAGGCCAAACTAGCCGCACACTGATTTGAAGTAGGATGCCCACTTTGTGTAGTTGGAGTTTTGCATCTCCAGCTTGACCAGCACGTGAGATTGAACGAGACAGTAGCATAGGCGTGGATGATCACTAGGGGGTTGGGGTTGATGACGTCGCCACTGCTGCTGTTGGTGAGGGAGCCGGTGGTACTGGAGGTGGTGGAGGCCGTGGATGCCATGGCCACAGAGAGGGAGAGGCCGGTGTGGAGAGGGGCAGGACACCAGGAGGGGAGGCCACGCGAGGAGAAGAGATCGCACGAGGGGGTACGATCAAATGAGTTTTCGTGATTGGGGAGGGGAGTCCGTGAGAGCAGATGGGTTTGCGTGAGGGGCTTGGTGCGATCAGATGATTTCTCACGAGGGGGAGGAGGGGTTTTGGTGGATGTGCTAGCCGGGGGAGCCAGAGGGGACCTAGACTCATGATACCATGAAGAGAATTATGGGAACACCTCACACCTTTGTGGGGGTGGCTATTATATTTATAGCCCGAATAGGCTTGTTGTACAAGTAAGTACAAAATAAGGTATACATGCTTAATCGTATCGGATATACATGCCTATGCTTATACAGCCTATACATTATTCCTAATAAATAGTTATTGGATTCTCATTGTTTTTAAGTTGTAAGGCATTTTTTGTGGTTAGATGAGTCATGTCTCGTCGAGCTGCTCTATTAAGGTGTTATTACTAATTAGTAACCATAGTGATAAAAGCCAACAGACCACTTTTTGTCATCTCTGTTCTAAGAATTGTAACTAATAAGTAACCATATATGAAAATTATTGTTTTTCTAAATCTCTTTTCTTCTGTTCACTTGGCTACTGTATCTGCTTAGGGAGAAAGCTGAAGAGAAGAATGCAAATGAGACTATTGACATGTAGAACTTTAGTTGGAGTGCTATTTTTTTAGTTAAGATCTCTGTCAATTTTAGTACTTTTGCTTATTTGGGTTTGACATTTTTGGTCGATCTTCTTATAGGGTCATCATGTATGTATCTTCATGTTGGATTTTAGTGAAATAAAAATGCCTAATTGAGTTTCAATTTTTGTTTTATGTAGTAACTCATATAGTGGGATTTTGCAGATAGGGTATATGAAGAAAATGGAATACTGCGGTTCCTGGTGCTAAACAAGTTCCCACTTAATTACAATTTTCCATGAGCTCAATTCAGTTCAAGCATATTCAAGCCCAATTATGCCAAAGGTTGGTACTCTCGGTTTTTTCTTTTATATAGCTTGCAAGTCAATCACATATTAAGCACATATTGTTTTAGTCAAAAAATTCATCACATGGTCTCAAAGGACTATACTCATTTTATGTTTATATATGTGTCAGCGTGATTTTAGGTGACTAGCAGCCAGGAGAAAAATATATCTTGTTGCCTGAGATAAGCAAAGAGTTAACAACATGAATTTTTTCTTGTAAATTTTATGGAGGTCGAGTACATTGTATGAGGGATGAGATAAGGCATTCTTGAAGTTTGGTTTATCATGCATCTATGGCATTATTAGTGGTAGACAAGCACCGCCACTTTTCAACATCCTACAAGGTTTTCTTCTTCTAATTTTTTTGGCAGTTAGTTTTTCTATACCTTGTATGAGAAACAGTTTGATATTTTTTACATCAGTCAGGCTTTTTATTTTCTTACAACATATTTTACTCTCCATTATATGGCTACTGGGATAAATAATTTCTAGGCAATGGATAAGTCAGCGCTAATGTAGTCATTAAACCATGGCGACACATGTTTTATATTTCTTTTGGTTTTTGAAGCCAATGGTGTGCAAATGAGTATTATTTATAGGTTTAAAAATATTTAAAAGCTAGAGACAATTTGTGGTTAGTTATGATAATTTAGACTAAAGAAACTTTCAGGGCACGAGTTTATCTAACCTAGACAAATATTTGCCCTTGCACTCAGGGACGGAGAGAAGGGGGGCGCGCAAGGGCTGCCCCCCTAATCTTCCAGTAATACCCCTTGGACATATGATCTATTATCATATTATTTTACTAATCTCCTTAATTAGGCCGTCCTCAACTCAATTAGCCCATGAAGATTAGCCCACGTGCCCTGCATTGCTATGCCATGGTGAATGTGATGGCGCCAGCTCCATCGTCTGAAGTGTCCATATCCATGCGCCCATGGATCCACTACTACAGAGTCTAAAGTGATGTTGCCAATATGCAAAACTGCGATAGCCCAACATGTAATCGTTGCTGCTCCTATAGGCATTAGTTCTACCCAAATTGAAGATTAATAATTAGATACTCGGATCGATTGGGTGTGGGAACCAAAAGCTTGGAAGGCTAAGGCAGTATAGTGCAAGGATTATGTTAGATTAATCCATTGGTAGTTGTTTAATGTAACCCCTCATTGGTTGATTGTTTATTCCAAGACTCTTAATAGTTAAGAGTTAGTGTTACCTTTATTCTCGAATAATTGTTGGATTTTAACTGCACTACTTATGAAGATCTCATTGGCGGATTGCCCCCCTATGCCGAAATCATAGCTCTGCCACTAGATGCACTAATTTATATATAATAGTGGCCAAGACGGGGCAGACCACTATATCTGTTGGAATGATTCGATATATATTGATATATGTTATTCTTATGATAGGTCTTAGTTGGATAATTGATATATGCTCCGATTCTCAAGCGAATATTCGCTTTCTAGGATGAATCCATTCCAATGTCCTCAAACAAAACAACCGAAAAACCAGGATGGAACCAATCCAGCCTAGCATGTCCACCTAACCAAACTGACCCTAAAAGAACAGCTCTTGGAGACTACATTTAGAGACAATGGCAAAGAGAAACTCAAGGCACAATGAATCTTCCTTGCTGACGAAAAGTAAATCCATTTACATCACGAAGAAAGATTCGTTATATGCACAATCTGGATGTCGACGAGTAACGACGAATAGTAAATCCATTTACATCACGAAGAAGATTCGTTATATGCACAATCTGGATGTTGACTAGTAACGACGAATTTCACAAAAAAACTGACTAAAATATGTGAACAGCTAGTCAGCTACGTGTGCTGCATGTTAACTTCATCGTAACTCGATTGTGAATATGATATGAACACTAAACTGTCTCTAGAGGGGAAAAACATGAGGACTATTGTAGCACAAAGTTGTAGACACCTATGGACTGTTTACCAAGTTGCTGAACTCCTTCATGCTCTGCCATGTATTATCTTCTACCGGACCACAGTGCTGCCTGCACGTGCAGAGATGATTGATGATTATTATATATACCAAGCCCAATTAAATAAGACTGCCGCGGGGGAAAAGGAGTCTCGGCGGTAACAAATGACAAGGGTCATTCTCGTTTCTTTGTCCAACCCATATTTGTCACGAGCATGCATATGAGACTCGCAAAGCTAAAGTCCCCATCAAAATGCAATTTTCTCTCGGAATCGATGCACCAATCTTATTCGTAGGAATTGAAGGACAGGGCCAGGAATTCTAAACCACACTGGCGACTATGCTGTGTTAGACTACGAAAAAGAGTATTTGTGGGTATATACTTGTGCACCTTAAGTCCACAGCTCTTGGAGACTACAGTAAGAAAACAGTGGCAAAGAGAAAAGGAAGGCACAATGAATCTTCTTTCTTGCCAGCCAGAAGTAAAACCATTTACGTCGTGAAGAAATATAGATGTGACCAAGGCTAGTCAGCCACTTGTGCTGTGCACGTGTTAAGTCGTCGCTACTCGATGTGGACATTTATTTAACAACAAGAAAGGGGCTGGGGCTTCCGGGTGCTCAGCGCAGCTCCGCCCGCTCCCCTGCCGCTGGCCATCCGATGGTCAGGCGTGCGGTCCTGCGCGCCGGAAGAGGCTGCTGCCGGGAGCGGCGCCGTGTGGGCCCAGTAGTTGAAGGATTTATATCCAGTTTGCATCTTCATCTTATTATTCCTAAGGTAATTATCACTACTCTTGCTATCCCTTCAGCTAATTACAGATTGGAGCGAATTTGTGTCATATTACGTGGTGATGTTGGATTCTGACTACAAGGTCGATTTCATAGTACAGGTTCTCTTCTTCCAAAAAACGCTAAGAAGCAAGGAATTGTTAGGACAACACAAAGTAAAATCAACATATAGTGGGGATGACCCACTCATTTTGTTCCTTCGATTAGTGAATAAAATGGGTGCCTGGAAGCAACATTTCTCTAAAATCCCCGAGAGTGAAAGGAACCTGGTTATCAAACTTTTGGCCTCCTTTGTTTGGTCTGAGTAAAACCCTGTCTGTGTCAGAATAGAAAGCATAAATGTATAGAGGAATGGCTGCATACACGAATCATGTGGAGTGGAGATCATGCGTTATTAGCTTACGTGCTTGAGTATTAGCATTTCTTCATTCGCTTCTTTTTCGCTGAACTTATGTACGTTGTCGATGTTAAACAGTCCCGTAGATTTGCTGTTTTCCTTCATTCACAACAGGATGATGGCTAAAATAGGGTGAACTTTAGGTGTTTTTGCAGGCCAAAGACACTAGGCCGACACCTAAAAACCTACAACCCCAAAACCCTCATTTCTCGAACGTGCAACCTTGTTTAGCAAGGACAAGCTATCAACTTTAGGACACACCGAGGAAAGCTGCGTGCAAGCACACGAAAGCACTCGCTCAAACGCCGATCGAAAAAAACGCAAAACAAGCAAAAAACCGAAACCAGCCAACCATAGGACGGTCTGATGGTCACACCATAGGACGGTCTGGTGGTCTCTCAACCGGTCCGATGGTCACACTATAGGACGTTTCGATGGTCACCTAACTGGTCCGATGGTCACACCATAGGACGAGTTAGACAGCAAAGGTGGCCGAGCCTCGAAACTACTGCTGAGCACGGATCTCGTCCGATGGTCACACCATAGGACCATCTGATGGTCACCTATTTGGTCTAATGGTCATACCATAGGATGGTCCGATGGTCTACCAACTGGTCCGATTTTTCCTAGCAGACAAAATCAGCCCACAAATCCACCAAAAATCAAGCCAAATCTTGACCAAATAGACTCCAAACTTTGCAAGGACCTAGATCAATCCATGGAGAAGCTCTTCCCAACAGATCAATGCCAAAAGGCAAAGATTTCTCCACGGATCTTTCCTTCCCCGAAGTGAAGTCCACGAGCCAAGAACGAAAAACTCGGGGCTGCCAGTGAATCTAAAGATTGGGCAAGGAAAACCACAATCCAACCACCACTACAA
Organism: Paspalum vaginatum; assembly: GCA_030272315.1. Classification (NCBI taxonomy): domain Eukaryota; kingdom Viridiplantae; phylum Streptophyta; class Magnoliopsida; order Poales; family Poaceae; genus Paspalum; species Paspalum vaginatum. The sequence continues at coordinate 49,248,265 of CM059016.1, forward strand.
AATGAAACGTTATAAGCGTTGCTAAGGTCTATACCAACGCATAATTAAGTGTTGCCTATACTGTTGTTGCTAGGATCTATTGCAACACTTACGTATGCGTTGGTAATTCATATTAATAACCGTTGCTAAGTACCAACGGATATTTAAATGGTACTGCAACGGTTACATGTGTTTGTGCTGCCACTGGGCCAGCTGCCCTCTAGAGCTCGTTGCAACATTTAGAATATAATTTTGGCAATGCTTATATACGTTGCAACGAACAAATGAGGTAAAAAATATTTTTATTTATTTATTTATTCATTTAGAGCCAGATAAATTTGTACATTGCTTTTGAGAATCTCTGAGATCATATTAAAAATCTGCCAAATAAGGTAAAGAGATACATTGTCAGGTTACAAAGTACCATCCATATATAGCCTAGTTCATCACATAATATGTGGTCAAAATATTTTTCTAAGATACTAAAATATATACACATGACTCCTCTTTAGTCCAACTTATCGTACTTATCACTTATTTCGATCCAAGTCCTACTTATCACTTGTACTTATCACTGATTTTGATCCAAATACAACAAGTAAAGCAATCCTCATTCCATTGCAAGCTCTCACATCTTGTATAGCCATGCTTGATACAAGCTGATAAGAAATAGAGATAATCTTCAGCTATATAGTTAATTTAATACCAACAACAATGATTTTTATAAACTGGTAGGAAATATAAACAAATTAGATAATCAAGGATCCGTAACTTTTAAATTATTTATCCCGAGTGAGAATCTGTCCTTAGTAACAATTGCTAAGGGATTGGAAACTTGGAAGGGAGGTGCCATGTCTGATGTTGAAAATATAGTGCAGTGGAAATGGGCGCAGAGTAAAAAGTACTCTGTTAAGACCATGTACAAAGCTTTAAATTCTGGAAAGCACGGCCCTTACCTGAGGCATGACATCAAATATTTATTACTGCATTCTTAACAATAGAAAATATAGTTATGTCAGTCTAGAATCGAATTAAAGCATCAATTTATATGGAATATTTAGCAGATGTTCACATACTGAATTAAGAAATCAAAGAAATAGGATATGGTTGAATGATTTAACCATAGAAAACGAAACAGCAGCCCACCTGAGAATCAAACATCAGTATGACATCAATTGTTTATCAAATATTAACTTGCATAAGATTCATCGCTGCGCATATATGTTTCAAGAGAAAATGATCTCAGCTCCACAATTCATTGTATCTGCACGATCGATGAAGTTCCAGTTAATAAGATGAGAATGAAAAACAGCAACAAGTTGTGTTGAGCCATGTTAGGATAGATAAATATCAATTTTACATAATTAGGTTAAAACCAAAGCAAGCATGAACAGAATCAGATACATGTTAACTGTGAGGAATTGTTGCAATGTGGTTGTGTCCTGAACCTGTCGGGTAGATATTCAAAGCTGTTGTGGTAGACATTGAGCTTCTCATGCAAATGTTGTAGCTAAGAACACAAGAAACAAAGTACCTGGATGTATATCCATCAAGAAGGCAAGGGTGTGTCATACTGGTGGAGACGGTCTCAATCTCCCATTGCATCATCAAGTTTCATGTCCCCAATGGTGATGAGAGCTCGTGTAAAGGTAGCTTTTAACTTAGCTGCAGGTATATCAAAAGGAGTACACTTGTTGTAATCCCAATTCAAAATAGCTGTCAAGCACTCGGTTTAGTACGAGTAATCAGGGAAAATGGCACTTATTATGACCAGGGACATGAGAAGTGACCAATAAATAGTAACCACCCAACACTTGTAAACATACAATTTATTTTTTCTGATTGTAAGGCCATTGGTAGAGAATATACATTTTTTCCAATATATTTTATAAGACAACTTTTGAAATCAGAGATGTTGTCTATATGGAAAGCTTAATAGTAGTAGAGATACAATTTCTATGTGGAGCTTGAAACCAACAATTATGCAGAATTGTTAGTAGATAATCTGTACTATAATTGACCGGATGGGTCATGCATCAAGCAATGAATCTTCTCCCTCAACTCATGCGAAACACAAATTAAAAAAGAGGATTATGATTGCGACCGAATGAATCGTTAGTTCATGATATCCCAGGTTGAGGAACTTGCTTATATCTCCATGAATGAATGGTTCATAAGTTGTACAATTACTGATCGGCATGTGGAAATCCACCCTAGAAAAGCAAGGGAGATGAACACCGAGGTGGAGGAATTACCTGCGGACATCGAGGTGGAGTTGCCGCTTGAGGCCGACGGACCGTGCAGTGCTCCAAGGTGGGCTAGGGCCGGCGAGGTGGGCGGTGCCGCGTCACACCAGCATAGCGGTGGCGGCGCTCTGCATCCCGGTGAAGGCGGCAGGGATTGCGGCGAAGGGACTGGGGCACAGCAGGTAGGCGCCGTCCTACAGAGGCCACAGTGCACATTGAGACGGCGCGGTGCATTGCAAGAAAGGCGGCACGACACACCTGCCGTCGGGTGCCGGCTTTCAATGGGCCGCGGCTCACTCACCGCTGACCACCGGCTCTCCGCCTGGCTTCCTGGGGCACTGCGCTGGGCGCAGTCTTGCCTCATCTTCTTGCTGGCGCTTGCCGCTTGGGAACAGAGGGCCCACCGGGGAATGGAGAACAGCTTGAGAACGGGAGAATGCTCTGTCGTCGGCCGTCCGCCGCACACAGCCTCCACACCTAGGTTTAGCGGCTTTGCATGCTCCCTCGCGAGATTGGGGACAGAAGTTATGGAACAGAGGAGTTCGGGAGCTGCAGGACCTGAGTTGGGCAGTTATTGCTGCGTGTTGCCTGCGGAGCTGTGGGCCGTGGAAACAAAGAACGTGGCCTGATTTGAAATTTGGAGCCTGAGTATACATATGATTTTTCTTATTATTTGCACGTACATATGCATTGTACTCCCTTCATATTTAAATACAAGTCACGATTGATTTTTTTCCAAAACGTCGGCAAGAGAACGATTTTGGAATCGACCAAATCCAAACACACCAAAAGGTCAAGAATCAAAGATCAAAAGCCAATCAAGAAGGGGGAAGAACAAGCACACACAAAGGCTGCACGAATTCCATCTATTAACTTGCCACAAAGTGATCTTAGATCAGATTACAAGATGAAGATTCATACACCAAGCTTCCTCCCACTTCCTACCCTCTTTTTGTGGAGGCTAGATCACTCAAACCTCACTAAACATGGTGCTCTTGCTTGGATGATGAAAATAAGACTCTAACCCTAGCCTAAAATAAGTTTAACTAGCTAAGAGAGATGGTTTGAGGCTGCCATTTCCTTATTTATACTACACCTCAATTGTCCTAAGGCAATTTTACACTTGAACCCCTATATTACAGACTCATTACACTAAAACGCCTATAGAGGCTAGAAAAAACTGCAGTAACTCGGATGAACGACCATGATGGAGTCCTCGATGTCTTCGGTTTCTCCACCTTTGCTTGATATCCTCCACATGTCCAGTAGCTCATCCCTCGGGAGTAACTCCGGTTTTTGGAATACCGGTAACCTGCCCATGGTTTTGTCGGTAGCACCAGGAAACGGGTTTTGGCCCCTCGTTTTGATGCTCAAACCAGGAAACGATAGTTGGGCCCGGTTTTGATGTTCGAACTGGTAAACGCTTGATGGGCCTCTAGTCTTGAGTGATTTTACCGCTCATGACACCGTCCCGCACCCAAGATCTCTCTTATGGGCTGAGCCTAACTTTGGCCGCAACCCAAGCCACCTGCCAGTCCGCTTGGTAGGGATTTTTTAAATGACACTGTAGCACTCGGGTGCCGCCACCTGGTCACGATTAGGTGGATTTTCCTCCAAGTCACGCTTAGGATGTGCTCGCACATCCTCAGCAAGCTTTTGGTGTTGACAAGCGCTCACAGCCAAGATGAAAGACCGGACTCGGTACACTGGAGTCTGTCAATCTCCCCCCTTGATAAGTGCCTTGTCAACACCCTCACCAACCACCTAAAATCATAGACAAAGAAAGAAAAGCGTAACAAAGAAGAACACAAGAAAGAAAAACAAATAAAAATCCACTCGACTGCCCAAAAGCCAAAGAAAAGCAGAAACGGGAGCACTAGAAGTGAACCAAAAGCAAAGCCAAAAGATCGGCCCTCTAAGACAAGGGTAACTGCTCAATGCAGCCGATCAACAAAGCATGACCTCTCAAGAAAGAGGCAGGGCTCAACATATCATGCTAGAAGTAAAGGACCAGCTCCTCCAGAAAGAGGCAAAGGCTCGACACAGCTGGCCAAATGAGCATGCTAAAACTCCAACTCCCCCTGAATTTCAGCCCATCTCACAATGCAAGCTCTCCCCCTGGAATGATGTACTCTCCCAACTCTCCGAGAGGTTACATCTCTCCCTTGGTTGGTGACTCCGCTCTCCCCTTTGTTGACAATGCATACATCAAGTCCCATGAGAAAAATGTAGTACAAATGCAACTAGGTGTAACAAAGAGAACTCAAAAGGGATGGAAAGCTAGCAGATACAAGTTCTAGCATACAGAGCATGTGAGGGCAACGAGGCATGCAAGAAGCTCAAGAGAACCTATCTACTCAGGTCAAGAGCCAAGCATGATTTTCAGGTTTAGTTCAAAAGAAAGCATCACCAACAAGAATAGCATCTAACAAGATAGGCATGACCAGCAAAATGCTAGCAATGCATACATGGTGTCCTAATTCTAACCTAAGCATATCCAACAAGCCACAAGCAATTCAGAGACTTGCAAATTCAGATTTAACATATTCATTTCAAGCAAGTTCTAACATGTGCCTAGGGTTATTTGCTTGTCATGGCACTTCTTACCAACCAATTCCAGGCCTAGGCCTAGGAAGACCATTAGAAGCTTGAGACAAGGTTTTAGTCATTCACAGCCAGGTTTGAGTTCTCACCCAAGTGCGAAAGTGAGCTATCTCAAACCAAGTTGGTGAGACAAGACAAATCCACTTGGATCTTTTCATTTCAGCTCAACAGATACCAATTGCAATGATTTAATTTCAATTTTAGATTAAGCAAGGTATCATGAAAGCTTAGTCATCAACTAACAAAGGTAAGTAATAAGAAGAACCATGCATGGAAAGATAGCACAAGCATTCAACTTTCTACACATGCTAGGTTGCCAAGTCAACTGGTGATCAAATTTACGATTTTCAGGAAAACAGAAATGACTAGGCTCTCACATAGTATACAATAGATCCAAATGAGCTCTAGCCAACCACGATCAAGCATACCACTGTACATCATAGCACGAGCAAAAACTAGCAAGTCATTCCAATTGAGCTCAAGTGCAAATGTAAACTACAAATGGACATGATGCAATGCATGAGTATGGCACAAAATGCGTAAAGAGACAAGAAAACCAAAGCAAAGGAAACTAGAAATAAAACCTAAAAGATAACAAAACTCCCCCTAACTAAAAGGGAAAGCAAACCCCTAACTCCCCTTGGAAACGGGTGAAGTCATCTAGGTCTAGGGGTTTAGTTAGGATGTCAGCCACTTGGTTCTCACTCGTGACATGCACTACATCAATGAGGCCTTTCTCATAGCTATCTCTCATAAAGTGATATCTCACGTCTATGTGTTTGGTTCTAGAATGGAGCACTGGATTCTTAGCAACACTAATGGCACTAGAACTGTCACACAAGAGTGGTATCCTCCCATATGTTAGGCCATAATCTTTCAAAGTAGCAAGCATCCATATGATCTGGGAGCAACAACTAGCAACAGCTACATATTTAGCCTCACAAGTGGATTGAGCTACACTAGATTGTTTGCGAGGGGACTAGGAGACTAAAGAGGTACCCTAGATCTGGCAGGTACTGGAAGTCGACTTGCGATCCAACTGGCACCCCACAAAGTCGGCATCAGAATAGCCGAGGGGGGAAAGCGATGAATCCACGGAGTGCCACAAACCATACTCTATGGTGAACTTGACATACCTCAGGATCCGCTTCACAACGGTGTGGTGTGATGCCATTGGAGATGCCTAAAATCGAGCGCACAGACCTACAACAAACTATATATCTAGCCTTTTGGCAGTCAGGTACATCAACAACCCGATCATCCCTCGGTACACCTTCTGATCAACCTCCTCGCAATCTTCATCCTTGTCTAGCATGGTGGATGTACTCATCTGAGTCATCTGAGGCGAAGCATCCGCCATCTCAAACTTCCGGAGTAGATCCCTCGTGTAATTGCTCTGGTGGACAAAGGTACCCTGTGGAGTCTGCCTGATCTGGAGCCCTAGGAAGAACTAAAATTCCCCCATCATGCTCATCACGAACTCCTTCCTCATCTGCTCTGAAAACTAGCTCACAAGTGCATGAGAAGAGCCACCAAAGATGATAGCATCTACATATATCTGAACAATCAAAACGTCATTGCCATGTTTTAGCAGAAACAGAGTCTTGTCCACACTCCCCATCTCAAAACCCTGGGCGACGAGGAATTTCCTAAGTCTCTCATACCAAACCCAGGGAGCTTGCTTCTAGCCATACAAAGCCTTCTGCAACTTGAACACTAAGTTAGGATACTTGGGATGCTCAATACTTGGGGGCTGCCTCACATAGACCTCTTCCTATATATAGCCATTTAGGAATGCACTCTACACATCCATTTGGTATAGCTTGAACCCTTTCGAAGCTACCAAAGCTAAAAGAATGCGAATGGCTTTAATCTGGCTATATGAGCAAAAGTCTCTTCATAATCTATCCCCTTTTTTTTGGCAAAAACCCTAAGCAACTAGCCTAACCTTGTTTCTTACCACAACTCCATCCTCTCCCTGCCTGTTCTTAAACACCCACTTGGTACCTATAGGATTACAGTATGGTGGAGGCTCGACTAACATCCAAACTTAGTTCTTCTCAAAATTTTCTAGCTCCTCATACATGGCATTGACCCAATTCAAATCAGACAGAGCGTGTCCAACATCATGGGGCTCGAAAGAAGCAACAAATGCAGAGTGTGCAAAGATAGCAAGAGAAGTGGACCTGGATCTTTTCACTCGCTCATTCAGGTCACCAATGATGTTCGTCGAAAGGTGATCCCATTGGACCATCCGAGACGGCTGTGGCTCGGAGGTCACCTCCCCTACGTCCTCAGCGAGCCCTGCTACATGTACTAGTGGATCTTGTGGAGGTAACTCCCAAGTAGTCGAAGGTGAAGGTACTTGAGCTCCCTCCTCATCCTCTGAAAGTGAAGCAGCAGGTTCTGGAGCTGCAGCAGGCGCAATATCACCAGAAACACCTCCATCTTCTTCCTCAAAGATGGTAGTACCTAACTTAGTGTTACCTATAAGCTCAAAGCCAGGGGTTGTGCAAGGCATAGTTTCATCAAATGTAACTTCACAAGTCTCAACAATCCTGTTGGAGTCCAAGAGCCAAACGCGGTATGCACGCGAGTACGTGGCATAGCCAAGAAAAACTCCATCAAAACTGCGAGGTTCGAACTTGTCCAAGTTCCCCTGCTTGAGCACAATGGACCTACACCTGTAGGTGGCTCACTTTTGGCTATCGCCAAACCGCAACTCATACGAGGTCTTATGAAGAAGAGCTCAGAGAAAAATGCGGTTGGAAACGTAGCACACGGTGTTAATCGCTTCGGCACAGAATTTCCTAGGAGTCCTATGCTCATTGAGCATCATCCTAGCCATCTCAACAAGGGTCCGATTCTTGTGTTCAACAACACCGTTCCACTGGGGGACATATGCGGACAAAAACTGGTGTTTAAGACCTTGACTGTGGCAAAAGGCTTTGAAACGATCATTTTTGAATTCCGAGCCATTGTCACTGCGTATGGCTCTCATGGCATGATTGGATCCGTTTCTTAACCTCAAAACCAAGTCATGAACATACTCAAAAGCCTCATCCTTCGATTCCATGAAATGCACCCAAGACCAGCGAGAAAAGTTGTCCATGATCACAAGAACGTACCACTTCCCACCGACAGACCTCACTATAGAATGACCAACTGTGTCCATATGAAGAAGCTCTCCGGGTGAGCCGTCATCACCTGATTCATAGGTTTGTGGGAAGCAACAACCATCTTCCCATGGTGACAACACGCAAGTTCATGCTCACTCTTCAACTTGGGCAATCCTCAGATTAGGTCAGGTGAGCTAAGCTTTGCAAGCAAATCAAAGCTCAAATGGCATAGACTCCTATGCCACTTCCACAAATCAGAGGAGGGACTAGCCGCCAAACAGCGAGAAGGACCGAGGGAAGCTCGAGAAATGAACACACAAAACCTTCCCAAAAGGCAAAATAGGGAAAAACAAGATCCTGTCGAGCATCCAAAACTCGCGAACAACCTTTCTTGAAATGAACCTCAAAGTCTTCATCGAGAAGTTGCGAAACAGAGAGAAGGTTGTAACCAAGGTTAGCAACCAAAGCATCATCCCTCAGGACATAATTCTTAGAAACAAGAACAACGCTAACACCCTTCACCTTACCTGTACATTTATCCTAAAAAATGATGTGCTCACTAGAAGTCACTGGGGTGAGACTGGAGAACCATCTATGATTATCAGTCAAGTGGCATGAACAACCGAAATCCATGAGTCATATGTTCTCCATGTCTCCATCCTACATCAATAACGGTTCATGGGATGAGAATATGGTCTGACACTAGGGTTAGCCTGAAAAGAAGCAAACCAGTGTCGAGCCATTTGCTCAAAGGACAGGTTAGGAATATCACAATCAAACATCCCAAAATCACTGCCCTGCGCAAACTGAGACTGCTGGTCACCACGTCTAGCAAAGCGTGGTCCATCGTAGCTCTCAAAGCCTCGACGAGGAGGACCAAAGTCGTACTGCTCATGATTTGGTGCCCTGTCGGCAAAGCGTCCACCACCTGGAGCACCGCGAGGAAGACGGTCTCCTCTACCTCCACCAACACGACGTGGCCAGTGGTCTCGCCTATCCCCACACTGAGGTGCCACATCAGGCCTGCCACTCTTGTAGTACCTGTCCTCGTTCCTCCACTCAACCTCTCTATGCTCAGCTCTCATCATGCGGTAGCAAAACTCCACCAAGTGACCCTCCCTATGGCAGTGGTCACAAACGTACCTCTTGGGTGAAGCACCCTTAGGTTGGCTCTGGTCTTAAGCTGAGGAGTAGGCTTAGGAGGAGCATTCCCCTTAGCCCCTTGCTTGGAGCTCTCAGGAGGTGAGTCAACTGAATTCCTCACAGGTAGAGTGTCAAGTGGGTTCCTAACAAAGTTTGGCTTGGGAGTCCACACTTGTTTCTTGGGTGGCTTCCTTGGCTTCTCTACCCATACACCATCCTTAGGATTTCCCTGCTCAAAGTAGGGGTTGTCAAGGGTAATAGGGAACTTCTCACTAATAGGAATCCCACTCATGTCACCAATCTTCCCATACAATTGGTCAAAATCAGCCTGAGTGCAGTGGTAGCCAACCCCCAACTTGTCACTCAACTTGAAAGAGGAAACAATCATGACAAGCTACGGCTCATTATCCGAAATCTAACTGAGAATGGTCCTAAGGTAGGTATTCTCATCTTCCAACTGGATCTTCTCAATGGCCAAATCATCAAGCCTATCTCTTAGGCCTTCACACTTGGGACAATCAGCACTAATAGGGCTAGCAGTCTTTTCAAACTTCCTCAAAATAGCCCTAGTCTCTCCCAACTCCTTCCTAAGAGTGAGACAAATAGCACAAGCACCAAGCAAAGTCGGCCTAGCTTTCAACTCCTTTCATGCTACAGTAGTAGAGAAAAGCAAATCTACATTACTAGCATGCTTAGAGCATAATTTAGTCAACTCAATAGCTAGGACCTAACAATCACTGCATTCTATCTCATCAGCAATAGCATAAGCTTGTTTAGCCACTGCAAGATCATCTAAAGCACATGCAATTTTAGACTTAATAGTCTCAAGCTCAGCCTCTAAAGTAGCAGCCTTAGCATTTCCAAGCCTAAAGTCCTTAGCAGCCACTCTAAGAAACTGATCTTGGTTCTTCTAAGAAGTGTACATGGCATCATCCTCATCATCGCTCACCATAGGCTTAGTGTTGGACTTGTTGCAGACGTTCGAGTCGGTGGAGCTGGCTTGATCTCTGTTGACGGTCGTAATCTCATGATATCAACCGTCAATTATCCACCAAATGAAGCTAAACATGTGAATTATACTGGACTAACCCCTGCTACTAATGAGTTCCACAAGATGTACATGAATATTTGGATGCAGGTACCAAAATGCACACAAAATGGTTGAAAATACACCAAACACCAAAGATGGGCAACATAGGTTACATTGCCATGGACGCCCGGCCATGGTGAGTGGCCGCCCGACCACCCCTCAGGGGTGATTTGGCTGCCAGACCACGTGGAATGGTTCCCCAACTACTTCACTTGCCATGTCATCGATCCGGTGTGTAAACAAACACAAAATGGTGAAGATCCAACCACACAAGAGAGCATCCAATATATCCAAGGGTCACAAAGTGACGGGACGAGGATTGGTGATGTCAAGGATCCGAGGGAGGCAACATGCAACCGATTGGGCGAAAACACGTGGCCGCCCGACGACGTGCCATGGCCGCCCGACCACTCCTCGGCGCATTTTTCACGTGCAACTAACCGCCTCAACTGCCAACCGACCTAGGGGAGGAATATCAAGCGTTGGATCTTTGAAGTCGGTGCATCAAGTGGCCGCCCGGCCACCAACCTTGGCTGCCTGGCCACCGACTCGGGCCCCTTTACCGACCTAGTGCACCTACAAATACCCTTCTCACTTCATAGGCTATAAATAGACCACGGGAGCTCATTTGCAAGGTGTGGAGTTGAGTTCAAGTGCTATCTAAGAGTGCCACACTCTTTCTTTAGTAGTTAGGATAGTCCTGGGAGTTAAAGTGAGTCGAGCTTTGCCTCGGACTTCTCGGAGATTCTTTTGAGTCTGTAGTAAAGTTCTTGTATCTTTGTACTCTTATTATCTCCAGTATAATTTATTTACTTTACTTTATTTCTATCTCCTGCAAGTGTGGTGTACCTTTCTTTGCATACTTGCTAGGCTTAGACTATGGTTACCTTAGTCATTCAAGTCTTGTTATTCTTGCCGGTGCTATAAGCCTCTTTTAGACTTAGATCTATAAGTTAGCTTAGCTCTCACCCTCTAATTAAGGGCGAGTTTTAGTGCTCAATCACTTTCGTGGTGAAAGCGCTTGAGCACTAGTATAGCGTGCCATTCTACCCACGCAGATTAGCTTGGTAGCCCCACTCGGTGACAGCGTGTGGTGTGCCTGTGTATCCTAGGCCCGTTCATTCGGTAGGCCTGTAGGTAATAGCCAAGTTCTCTTTCGGTGGTCTACTACCTACCCCCTGACCCCTCGAGGGCACCGGAATTTCCCTCGATGCAAGACCCTGACTTGTTTACTTGAGTTCCTTAGTTAACCACGGCATAGTCTTTGCAGCCGAATAGAATAGAGTTTGGGAACTTTATCTCACTCGTTGTCCTCCCAGGCAACTATACCTTTCTACGTGTATCTTAGGTAGTTCATTCTACTTCTTCACCATACGCCTATCTTTATTTGATTTACCCCTGTCTAGATACTAGCCCGCATATTTATTTAAGTTTACGGATCTTTCGGTTTGGGTTTATTCAATTATACTCTCTCGTCTGCCGCTTCCCTGTGGACAAATACGATACTCGGAATACTCTGGGTGAAAGGCTACAGCAGTCTCCGTGCGCTTGCGGAGCAAAACCTGTAAAGGCTAAGAGACGCCAACAATCTCCTGCAAGCACCATGGTGCAGTAGCCGATCTCATCGCCGAAGAAGCAGAGTCTAGCATGCCCGACGATCTTCTTCTCATCATCGTCATCGTGGTCGGAGCCGGAGTCGCTTGAGCTACCGTCACAATCACTGAGGCTCGTGAGGAAAGCATGGTCCCTCTCCTAGGCGTGCTTCTGGTATTGCTTGACGAACTCCTTCTTGTTGAAGAATGGCCACTTCTTCTTGTCGCCCTTGTACTGGCCCTTCTTCTTGTCAGAGACGTACTCGCCCTTGTGCTTGCCAATGGAGTACTTCTCTTAAGCTCTGCTCTAGGGGCAGTCGGTGATGAAGTGGTCCGTCTTTCCACACTCATAGCACTGGAGCTTGTCATTTCTTCTGCGGCTCATCCTGTTGGAGTAGAGGCGTTGGAACTTGTTGGACAGCAGGCACAGCTTCTCATCATCTAGTCCTTCAAGCTCTTCCTCTGTAGCTGAGATCAGAGACAAAGCATAGTGAACAGAAGAGTTAGGGTTAGCAACATCACCATAGCTCAGGCCATACATAAGAGCTAGGCTCTTGGGAGTTGTTCCGCTCATCTTGGCATAAGCCCGAGTGTCAACCTCCGAGGCCTTTAACGTGCTATAAAGCTCATCTGTGGAAAGGGTCTCATAGCCACCTGACTCGACTATAGACTCTTTCTTCAGTTGCCAAATACTCTGATCTAGAGCATAGAGAAGCTTGCAAGCTTGCTCATGGTCATCGTAAGGCAACACCCCATTTCTTGCATTTGCACGGATCTTGTTCACAATCGATTGAAAGAGACTGAACATTCCGTCGATGCTCTCACCAGGTTGCTAGGAGAAGTTCTCATACTCTCTCTTATGGACCTCAAACAACCTAGGCTTGACATGACTGGTCCCCTCAAGGAAGTTACTGAGGGTAGTCTAGATCTCATGTGCCGCCTTCAAGTGCATAACCCTTTCAAACTCAGGGCGGCACAAGGCAGTAAGCAAAAAGTTCCTTGCCTTGTTGTTTGCTTTGTGTTCCCATTGCTGTTGTTGGGTAACATGGTTCTCTACCACTTGGTAGCCAGCATCCTGACAAATATCCTAGATGGACGAATGTTGGCTCTGGAGAAATGCAGACATGCGCTGCTTCTAATATGGGAAATCTGTGCCATCGAACCCTAGGAATCTTGCCAATGGACTGATCCATGGTCGCCTCTCTGTGGATCTCGAACTGGTTAAGGTATAGAAGACCCTAACTTGGCTATGTTACCAATTGAGGACCAAAAGAGCAACTAAGAGGGGGGTGGAATAGGTTGACAACTAAAAGCCTACAACCCCAAAACCTTCTCTTCTCGAACGTGCAAGGTTGCATAGTAAAGACAAGCTACCAACCCTAGGACACACCGAGGAAAGCTATGCGGAAGCACACGAAAGCACTTGCTCAAACGCTGATCGAAAACAACGCAAAACGAGCCAAAAACTGAAACCAGCCAACCATAGGACAGTCTGATGGTCACACCATAGGACGGTCTGATGGTCTCCCAACCAGTCCGATGGTCACCAAACTAGTCTGATGGTCACACCATAGGATGAGTTAGACAACAAAAGGTGCCCGAGCCTTGAAGCTACTACTGAGCACGGATCTCGTCCGATGGTCACACCATAGGACGATCCGATGGTCACCTATTTGGTGTAATGGTCATACCATAGGACGATCCGATGGTCACACCATAGGATGGTTCGATGGTCTACCAACCAGTCTGATTGTTCCTAGCAGACAAAATCAGACCGCGAATCCACCAAAAACCAAGCCAAATCTTGACCAAATGGACTCCAAACTTCACCAAACTTTGCAAGGACCTAGATCAATCCATGGAGAAGCTCTTCCCAACAGATCAAGGCCAAAATCCAAAGATTTCTCCACGGATCTTTCCTTCCCCGAAGTGAAGTCCACAAGCCAAGAACGAAAAACTCGAGGCTACTAGTGGATCTAAAGATTGAGCAAGGAAAACCACAATCCAACCACGTCCTTGTAGTCCAAAACACCAGCAAGAGAAATATCTTGGACTTGACCAAAGCCAAACACACCAAAAGGTCAAGAATCAAAGATCAAAAGTCAATCAACACGGGGGAAGAACAAGCACACACAAAGGCTGCAAGAATTCCATCTATTAACTTGTCACAAAGTGGTCTTAGATCACATTACAAGATGAAGATTCATGCACCAAGCTTCCTCCCACTTCCTACCCTCTTTTTGTGGAGGCTAGATCACTCAAACCTCACTAAACATTGTGCTCTTGCTTGGATGACGAAAATAGCACTCTAACCCTAGCCTAAAAGAAGTCTAACTAGCCAAGAGAAATGGCTTGAGGCTGCCATCTCCTTATTTATACTACACCTCTATTGCCCTAAGACAGTTTTGCTCATGAACCCCTATATTACAGACTTATTACACTAAAATGCCTGTAGAGGCTAGAAAAGACCGCAATAACTCGGATGAATGGCCACGATGGAGTCCTCGATGTCTTCAGTTTCTCCGCCTTCGCTCGATGTCCTCCACCTGTCTAGTAGTTCATCCCTCTGGGGTAACTCCAGTTTCTAGAATACCAGTAACCTGCCCTTGGTTCTGTCGATAGTACCAGGAAACGGTTTTGGCCCCTAGTTTTGACACTCGAACTAGGAAATGATAGTTGGGCCTGGTTTTGACGTTCGAACCGGTAACGCTTGATGGGCCTCCAATCTTGAGTGATTTTACGGCTCACGACACCGTCCCGCACCCAAGGTCTCTCTTATAGGCCGAGCCTAACTTGGGCCGCAACTCAAGCCACCTGCCAGTCGGCTCGGCAGGGATTTTGTCATGCCACGGTAGCACTCGGGCACTGCCACCAGGTCACGCTTAGGTGAACTTTCGTCCAGGTCACGCTTAGGAGGTGCTCGCTCATCCTTCAGCAAGTCTTCGGTGTTGATAAACGCTCATCACAGTTAGGACGAAAGACCGGACTCGGTACACTTGAGTCCCTCGGAACTGAGCAATGATTTTATTCCGCGGCTGTTCTATGGACATATCGAAAATCATGAAAATGATTTCTACTGTAAGATAGGTGCCTGTTTGTTGACTGCAACAATACACTGTTTGAGGATGCACCATAACATGCAGATGGTCTTTGTGTTGAATAAACATGCTTTTCTTTTGGCTTTTGAAGAACACTATGCTGATACCTATTAATACATTTCCTCATTTGTTTGCCGATGATGTGTACTATTAAGGTTCATGCCATATATGTATTCCAGAAATAGTCGATGGGCCTGGTGCTGTGTGGACTGTATGGAAATTTTATGATAGGTAGCATTGTCCATAAGTTATATCGGACTTCTCCTATAATTCACGTCAGCACCAATTCAATACCTTAGCAAATTGAGGCATGTGCAGTTCCTAGCCAAATGTTAAGCACGGATACAACTACAGATATTCTTTGGTGTTTTGTGAGCTGGTTCCAATCTGTTATGTCCTGTTTTAAATATGCTTTGGTGTTTTGTTAATTTAGATTAGCACAGATGGGTTGTTAGTAGTATACAAATATACTGACTTTGGTGATGAGTTGGCAATGAAATAAGTGCATATAGTTTGGGAGTATGGCATATCTGCTGATGCTTTCGAATAAGTTTCTCCAAATTTGCGGAGACAATCTCATTGTTTATGCGAGAGACTATCAGCTAATTTTATATTGAGGAATAGCTCAATATACATCTTTATGCAGGCATTCATGATCCCCAGAACAATATTTATAACTTCACTATCCGAGGCACTTTTAAAACTGGCATTTTGTTTGTTTCCACTTCCACAGCCAGTTTATCATCTTGCTATTTTGTTTCCAAGTTGATTGGCAGTCCCTCAGTTGAGTTAGTTGTGGCTTCAAACTTGAAATATTTCCAGTCCTTTTGCTCAATCATTTAGTTATACAAAACATTGTTCAAGCTGCAGAATAATGGACTACTTTGGTTTCGTTCAGTTATAAACTGATGGAATTCAGATATTAATTCCTTGCTGACCAATTTCTCTTTTCTCTCTTGTATGTTAATTTTATATAAGGTTACGGACACCTTTGTCCTGCAGTCTTGCCAACCCTTCTCATGGTCCTCGGCACGGCAATGCAAATTCGCACCTCCTTCCCTCTAAACACACTGCAACAGTCAGACCCTCAGCGATATGTGTGCAGTCAGCTGACAGCATCGTCGAAGCTACTGCGATCCTCCACTCGCAGTCGATAGTGCAGTGAGCCGACAGCATCGTCGAAGCTTTTGCGATCCTCCACTCGCAGTCGACAACTTAACTAGGATCCACCAGCTGTCTTAACATCCTACGGGCACTGAAGGCAATATCTGCGAGAAACAAAGTGAGATTGGAAAGGGAAACATAAGTACAGAACAGAAGGTATACCATTCATCTCCTTCACATCAAAGGATTCAGGCCATGGTTTGATGTAACCAGTAGAATTAGCTGTTGTAACTAGCCCATCAGCCTGTGCTCTCGTACGGATTAGAGTTTTAGCAATATAGATTTAATCCGTAAAAATATTAAAGCTGATTGTTTTACTTCATCTTTTGTAATGTCATTGTGGGTAATGTATATGCAAATTTAGAAATTATTTTAGTTTATATTTTATGATGGCATATTGAGTGATATATATGTAGATTTAGGGTTTATTTTAATTCACTTTTTATAATTTCATGTTGAGTAATTTATATGCAAATTTATTCATATTGCATAATGGCATGTTGGGTAATTTTATACAAATTTAAAGGGTTATTTAATTCATATTTTATAATGGTATGATGGACAATTTTTATACAAATTTAGGCGATTATTTTATTTCATCTTGCATAATGTCATACTGGATAATTTTTTAGAAACTATAATATATCTAATGACTACAATTATTAGACCTACGTGATGGATGACAGGATGTTTTTGATTTTTGTGTGAATTTTTAGGACTTATCTTTTTCTTAGAAAACAGATATATTATAATAGCTATATGACAGATGATGTGATGTTAATTACATAGAAAACATATCTAGTACCTATTAAGATTTCAGTCTGCAATCGATAACACTAGGATGTTTCCGATTATTGTGAGAATTTCTATAATTTTATTTTTTATTTAGCGTATCTCGTGAGGATTAATAAGACGATCCAAAAACAGTCTTTTAGACACAAACTATCTGTTTAATAGAAATGTTTCTAGCATCTTTGTGAAAAAGGTTACGGGATCATTTAGTAGTGTAAATTTGCAAATGAGAAAAAAATTGACAAAAATCTGAGAGTAAATTTGAAAATGAAAAAAAAATTAAAAAAAAAAGAAGAAATTTTCTTTCGTTGAGAGTCGAACTCAAAACCTTTTGTAACAGCAAAGGTGGATAACTACATAGAAAAAATTTAAAAATGGAAAAAATCTGCCAAAAAAGAAGAATTTTGTTTTCGTTGAGAGTTGAACTCAAAACCTTTCATAATGGAAGATGTGGGTATTTACTTATATTTACTTAGAAAACATATCTAATGGCTATTAAAATTCTAATCTGCGAATTGATGGTCGGATGTTTCTGATTTTTTGCGAGAATTTCTAGGATTTATCTTTTTTCTGGTGCGTTTCGTGAGGTTCAACGTGGAGACTTCTTTAATTAGTAATAGTAAGATATAGTTATTTATCCATGTGCTAGGTGAGTATAATAAAATTTGTTTGCTTTGTGATTCATACAGCTGAACTTACAACTTTCAATTGGCACTTTGGCAGTCACATGTTTTCTTTTACGTGGCAGGATGGCATAAGGGCAGCTGTTAGAGTCTTTACATTTACATCTTGTATATTGTATACATAGGTGCATATCTACCTGTGAATTAAAATGTTCACTTCGATTCTACTTTGCTCTGTGCCTCATCGGTTTGGGCCTTGGAGACAAATCTTTTGTTTCTCCCTTTGTGTTCTTGGTGAACAGAATCAAAGTGGAAAGGTGAGGATTGGATCAAGAAGGCACCCTTGGTGGTGTCTGCCACGCCACTTCTCAGAGCCAGCTTCACGGCGTGGATGTCGGAACTGCCTGTTTGTCAGCGCCAGCAAAATTTTCATCTTCCACTCTGCACTCAGTTAGGTCACTAATTTGCAGCTCTCTCTTCTTACTCTAGCCATTGCTAGTCCCTGCTCCATTAGTAAGAATATTTGTATTCAATAAGCTAGATCGAAATAAATACATACTCATCTATGTAAGTTATTAATTTTATTATACTCCTATATCCTTGGGGCGTTGCATTCAGCTTGTGCTACACTTCTTGACAATCAATCTAAAATCACTTGATCCTTTAACATCTCAATAATTTCTAGGACGTTTATCTTAAGACCACTCGGCATTGGTTCTTGACAATTGAGGACTGAAATGGTGAGCTAGAGGGGAGTGAATAGGTCGACGCCTAAAACTTCAACCTCAAAAACCCTCTCTTCTTAACCACGCAAGATCACGTAGCAACCGGAGTGCTACTGACCTTAGGATATGAAGAGAAAGCGACATAGCGGAAGAAAAGTTTGCTCAACAACCAAAAGAGTGATCCTAAGACAAGTCGAGCAACTAACCTCGCACGAGATCCCCACTAGCCACTCAACTCGCTAAAGTGAGCCCCACTGAAGATCAGCAAGCGAAGAGTACGGCATGCAGTGGAGAGACTCAAAGCAAAGCCGGAGCAAAATACCGAGAGCCAAAACTTGAACCAAAAGGCAAGGCTGGATGGAAGATGTTCCTGTAGGCTCTGCCGAATGTTTCAGTAGACCCTATCGGATGTTCCAATAGACACAGCCTAGGCAAAGCCACCGGATGTTCTGGTAGTGGCTACCGGATGTTCCGATAGTTCCCGCCGGATGTTTCGGTAGCCTCCACCGGATGTTCCGGTGGCGCCAGACACAGCCCTGGTATTTGAGCTCCCAAACCTAAAACTTGTCCAAATCTACTCCAAACTTCACAAGATTTTCCACAGGCTATACTAACTCCATTCTAAAGCTATTCTCAAAAGATCTATTGAAAAAGATCATGGAATTAGCAAGAATTTCAGATCTTGTGAAGAGGTGAATACTTAGGCAAGAAAGAGAAAAATAAAAAACGACTTCCTCATGGCAATCTTGCAGGATTGAGATGTTCTAAGACATAATCTCCACGTCCTTGCAAGTCCAAAATAGCAAAAGAGAAGGGGAAATCTCATAGCAAAGCAAAGCACCAAATGCCTTTGAGAAATCACAAAAAACCAAAGAGTAAGAGGGAAGGGAACAACACTCGAGTTGTTGCACGAAATTCCATCTATTAATGCCTCAAAGAGGTCTCAAGATCTGAATACAAGATGGGGAATTCGATCTCCAAGCAGCCACCCACTTCCTACCCACTAACTATGGGGCAACATCACTCTAAAACCCTCTAATCTTGAAGCACTTGCTTGGAAACGAAAATGGCTGTCTAAACCTAAGTCTAAGCAAACCCTAAACCAGCTAAGAGAGATTGCTAATGGCAGCAACCTCCTTATTTATACTACAAAGTAACCTAAGGCAGTTTTGCACTTGACCTCTATATTACAGACTTTTGATGCTACAAAGGCCCATAGGGGTTAGAAAAGACTGCAATAACTCGGATGAATGGCCACGATGGAGTCCTTACTTCTTCAGTTTCTCCTCCTTTGTTTGATGTCCTCCACGTGTCAAGTAGGTCATCCTTTGGGGGTAACTCCGATATTTTAGAATACCGGCAACCTGCCCCTGGTTTTGTTGGTAGAACTAGGAAACGGTTTGGCCCCTAGTTTTGACGCTCAAACTAGAAAACGATAGTTGGGTCTGGTTTTAACACTCGAACTGGGAAACGATTGTGGGCTTCATTCCTAGAGTTATTTTATGGCTCACGACACTGTCTCGGACCTAATGTCACACTTATGGACTGAGCCTAACTTGGACCGCAGTCCAAGCCACTTGATTGTCCACTTTGCAGGGATTTTGCCACGCAAAGTCCACTCTACCACCACCTCTCAGTCTACTCAAGAGGGCTTCCGCTCGCTTCTCGACAATCATTCTAAAATCGCTTGATCCTTTAACATTTCAATAATTTCTAAGCCATTTATCTTAAGACCACTCGGCGTTGGTTCTTGACAATCAGCATGCAGAGGCCTTCTATCTTGAGGCGAGGACATGAATATACATGAATACACCGAAGTTCAGATGCGCCTTTAATTTATCATCGCTGGCACCCAGTGGCTTGCTAGCATACTTATCTTAATTTTTTTCTATGATATATTATTCTAAATCATGGACTAAAACTACTTCATCAGATTTCTATATACATATACTGATCATCTAATGTAACAAACTCTAAACGTTGAACTTCACCCTACAATCATCAAATTTTATCGTGGACTGTACTTGACATCTTTAACTATGCTGCTATGTGGCCCCAAACGATAGAGAAATGACAAGGACTGCGCGCGCCGCCTCACACTAGTAAACACTAAACTGTCTCTAGAGGAAAAAAACCATGAGAGGACTATTGTTGCACAAAGTTGTAGACACCTATATGGACTGTTGACCAAGTTGCTAAACGTACTCCCTTGTGCTCTCCTATGTACTACCACCGTTCGTAAATGCATGATGCAGTTGTTTTTTTCTAACACTTCGATTATTTGTCTTATTTAAAAAAATTATTCAAACATGTAAAAACACAACTTGTACTCAAACTCTGGTTGGTAATAAAATAAATCATATCAAAACAAATGGTAAGTTCTGAACTTTCTAAATAAGGATGTGGACGAGTGATTGAAGTTGTGGAAAAAAAAGTCAACCGCATCAGTACATATATAGTATCCGCTACTGGACCGCAGTGAAGTCTATATTTGTGGACATGGTTGGTGATTATATGAAGACCAATTAAATAAGACGAGCACTGTGGAAAAGGAGTTTAGACTGTCACAACCCACAAGGGTCATTCTGGATCCTTCCTCTCATCCACACTGGTCACAAGCAGTGGCGGATCCAGGATTGGTGGGCAGAGGGGCTTAGTTCCTTCTTCCTTCTTCAACACCCCCTTTTCTTCTTTCTTCCCTTCTTCTTCCGCCTCATCTCTCCTATATTTTCCATGGTGTGCAAGCATGTAGTGGGGCTGGCGCACCCCCAGCCCCCACGCTAGATCCGCCCCTGGTCACAAGCATGTGTCGGACTACAAATAGAGTACCACACTGGTCATGAGCATGTGTTGGACTACAAAAATACTGTTTCTACAGGTGGACAAAAAATATCCATTTGTACATGTGGACAAGATAATACCCAAGATGCCGAGATATTGATGGCTGCTGCTCTATGGAATTCGAGGACCAGTACACTAACTGGCAAGATGTTGACGCTTGTTGGATCTGGAGTCAGAACCTGCTGACTCTTCCTGGAGCTTAAAAAACAAGAGCTTTGTTACAGCGGTTGAAAAGTATAGTACTTTTCGGCTGCATTTTGTTCTAATTTTTTGCTGCTATCGATCTAAACTATAAAAGAAACAGCTAAAGTTAAACTATTTTTACCCATAGCAATCTACCCACCCTTATCTTTCTCGTTGGATTAAAGATCCGATTGCCAATCAAACCATTGCTTAAAGGGGCCCACAGAAACCTAGCAGGGCCACTTAATTCCCACGGCAGAACGCGAGTTCTTGCCGTGAGAATCGCCGTGCATGGGATTTCTTCTCAAATTGTTTTCACCAAATCTATCTACCCGCGTCCGATCTATGGGCTTGATCGGTTGCCATATTGGGTGTAGATTTCAGGGCGGTTATGGTCCATCATGTGCAAATAAAAGATGAACATCTATCATGGTTTAGTACCACATTGATCATCAAACTCTTGTTATACCTACAGATAACCTATCAACAAGCTCATTGACGAAGCACATGACATGGTAGGCTGCTTATAAAATGAAGAAAAAAAAATCTGAAAATCAACAACAAATCAGGATGAAAGGGGAAATAGGGAAGAGATCAACACCCAAAAGGGTTTGAAGACCAATGAACATGGCAAGAAAGATCCTGCATGATGCGAAAAGATCGCCGACCCAGTGAGAGGATGCGTGGCTGCCAGCCTCTGGAGGGAGACGCAGGGCGGCGAGGCATAGAGGTGACAGCCAGGCCGTGTCCACCAGTTGCCAAAGGGAGACAGAACAGCGCCTCAGGGCAGCAAAGGTGACCGCAGAACCACTGGACGGAAGATGTAGGGCAGCGTCCCCGGGCAGCAGATGAGAGAGACCCGGCCTCGAAGGACGCGACCGTGGAGGAGGGGCAGGCGGAGCTCCACTCATCTTCAATAAAACAATGTAGGTATAACATACTTCTTTACCAGTTTGTGTACACATGCTTATTCTGAGATATCTCCAATAGTGCCATGTGAGAAATTTGCAAAAGAACCCCTATTTTTAAAATTATGATAATACATTTATTAGTTCACATAAATGAGAACATACTCCATACATACAACATACCTCGCGTACAAACCTCCACATACGGTCTAATATAATCACATGCTCCATGTGTATAACTTTCGTTGGACCAAATATGCCCAAAATCTGGAGATACGTGGGTGGGTGTAGCTACATGCGCACATAGAAAGGAAAATTTTCCGAAAGAGTTTTACCTACACTCGCTTGTAGCTACACTCATCACTAAACCAATGTAGTTATGTTTGCATACTTTTTTATCAGTTTGATTATGTTCATATACTTAATTTTAAGATACCTCAAATAGTGCCACATATATATAGGACCCCTCTATTCAACGTGCTGGCAGCCAGAGTAGTGATCCACCCGAAACAGTGGCCGAAATCCCAAAAACCATAATGATTAACCTGCAAGCGTGATTCATTACACCGCAACCATAAAACCCTTAGAAAAACTTATGATCGTTGCAATCAAACCCTCCACAGCTGTAAATAGTCGTTAACCGTAAAGGCCTCCATAGTAACTTGTCAGTCAGCTTGTAGTATTAAAATTACCTCCACCTAACCTCAAAATTGTTACTTTTGCTTGAAGTTGATCATCTAGAACCGTGTTTCTTCGTTCTTGGGAAATGTATCTTATTTTTACCAAACATGCAAGTCTATATGCACTTGTATAGTTTAGATTTGAGTAGTAATTTGCATAGTTTAAGGAATATTATTTTGAATTAAAAGGAGTGTTAGTGGTAGAGTAGTAAATTAGTAAATGTGTACAAGTAATAGCCTTTTGAGGGCACCATGCAGCCTTAGGCTCACATGTATAGTTTGGAGGTGAGAATAAAATTACTTCTTAGTAAGTATGATAATATATAAGCTAGAGTAGTGATAATTGTAAGTTCATAATTAGGATAGTAAAATAACTTCCGCTGTAAAAGTTGCGTGCTAACCATTTAAAGAATCTTGGTAGAGCTTGAAAGGGAGCAGAACACTACAAAATTTTACGAGAGTAACAAATTGTTTCGTAATTTCAAGTGGTTTCAATATAGTTGATGCTCCTTTTTCCTATAAATTGACATGCAAGTATTAATGTTTCAACGTTTTAAGTTGCAGTTGCTTGCATTTTATCATAACTAAAATCCTGACATTTGAAGTACAAGAATTCTTAATGTGTACCACCATGAAAATGAGGGCTTGGGATATGAGGCAACCATGACATTGAAATACCGCCTACGGGTCACATACGGATGCAAAAATGGACGCCCAGGTCACATACGGCTCCATTTTCGACGTTGTATGTATGTACATTGTCGGAAAGCCAAAATGGTAATATTTCTTACCCAACTGATATAACCTTATAATTCGTTCGCAATCTATACTATAAAGAGCAAGTGAGTAAAAATATATTTT
Organism: Paspalum vaginatum; assembly: GCA_030272315.1. NCBI lineage: Eukaryota > Viridiplantae > Streptophyta > Magnoliopsida > Poales > Poaceae > Paspalum > Paspalum vaginatum. Next base: position 49,271,913 of record CM059016.1, read on the forward strand.
TACCCCAACAGATCTATACCCTCCTGGACCCATAGAACTACTAGTGTCCCCACAACCAGGCAACAGGGCCCACAAAACTAGCTAAAAACCAAGCAATAAGAGCGGAACCCTCATTGTTGCCTTCGAATTCATAATTCGCAGGGTATCCCGCTATCTTTTTGTCAACGCCATCTCTTCTACCTGGCCCCCCATAATCGATCCGAAGATCCCATGCCAAGCAACAAAAATCAATCGAAAACTAAATAGTCCACTTGGCCCAATAACAAAAGAGCATCAGACAATTAACATAGGCCCAGAAACTAATAAATATGCTATATACACATGATACTGGACGTAATCTTACATCATCAGATGTAAATTGAAGAGTTTAATACCAAATCGCTCCTCAAATACATAATGAACCTACTAATAATAGTCAACATGCTCATCAAAGCACCAAGAGAAGAACACCACGGGAGTACCTGAGGGACTCAAGTGTACCAAGTCTGGTCTTTCATCCTGGCTATGATGAGCGCCTATCAACACCGAAGTCTTGCTGAAGGACGAGCGAGCATAAGCCCACCAAAGTGTGAACTGGTGGCGGCACCAGAGTGGACTTGGCACGATAAAATTCTTGCCGAGCGGACTGGCAGGTGGCTTGGATTGAGGCCCAAGTTAGGCTCAGCCCATAAGAGAGACCTTGGGTGCACGATGGTGTTGTGAGCTATAAAATCACTCAAGACTAGAGGCCCAACAAGCGTTTACTGGTTCAAGCATCAAAACCAGGCCCAACTATCGTTTCCTGGATCGAGCGTCAAAACCAGGAGCTTGGTTGCTGGTATTCCAACACCGGAGTTACCCCCGAGGGATGAGCTACTGGACACGTGCAGGACATCGGGACAAGGCGAAGAAACCAAAGTTGAAAGGACTTTATCGTGGCCGTTCATCCGAGTTATTGCGGTCATTTCTAGCCTTTATAGGCGTTTTAGTGTAACGAGTCTGTAATACAGGGGGTTAAGTGCAAACTGCCTTAGGACAATAGAGGTGTAGTATAAATAAGAGGTTGGCTGCTACAATCCACCTCTCTTCGCTAGTTAGACTTGTTTTGCGCTAGGGTTAGAGTCCTATTTTCGTCATCCAAGCAAAAGCACCATGTTTAGTGAGGTTTGAGTGATCTAGCCTCCACAAAAAGAGGGTAGGAAGTGGGAGGAAGCTTGGTGTACGAATCTTCATCTTGTAATCTGATCTAAGACCGCTTTGTGGCAAGTTAATAGATGGAATTCGTGCAGCTTTTCGGTGTTTGTGTTTTGGCCAAGTTTGAGTGCTTCCTTTGCTGCGTTTTTGGCTTGCTAGGAAGTGGTGGATTTGTTCTTTCAAGTGCCAAATCCATTGGTTCCACGAGCAACCCCTGATAGCTTTTTCTTGACAACGTGCTTCACTTCTCGAGGAGTAAAATTCGTGAAGAATCCCGAATCTTTTGGAGTGGATATTTAGGGAAAAGTTTCTTCTTGTCTTAGACAAGCTTCCCCTCAAAGTTTGATGAAGTTTGGAGCTCGTTTGGTCAAGATTTGGATCAGTTTTTGGTGGACTCGTGGGCTGATTTTGTCTGCTGAGAACCATCGGACCGTCCTATGGTGTGACCATCAGACCATCCTATGGTGTGACCATCAAACCGTCCTATGGTTTGCAGGTTTTGGTTTTTGGCTCGTTTTGCATCGTTTTCTATCGGCATTTGAGCGAGTGCTTACATGTGGCTTGCTCTACGTGTCCTAGGGTTAGTTGCCTTGTCTTGGCAACATGATCTTTCATGTTCGAGAAGAGAGGTGTTTTTGGGTTGTAGGTTTTTGTGAATTACCTATTCACCCTCTTCTAGGTCGCTCCTTTCGGTCCTCAATTGGTATCAGAGCCAAGTTAGGATCTTCTATACCTTAACCGGTTCTAGATCCACAGTGTGGCGACCATGGATCAATCTATTGGCAAGATTCTAGGGTTCGATGGCTCAGATTTGCCATATTGGAAGCAGCGCATGTCTGCATTTCTCCAGAGCCAACATTCATCCATCTGGGATATTTGTCAGGATGCTGATTACGAAGTGGTAGAGAACCATGTTACCCAACAACAGCAATGAACACGAAGCAAACAACAAGGCAAGGAACTTTCTGCTTACTGCCTTGTGCCGCCCTAAGTTTGATGGAGTTGTGAACTTGAAGACGGCACATGAGATCTTGACTACCCTCAGTAACTTCCATGAGGGGACTAGTCAGGTCAATGCTAGGTTGTTTGAGCTGCACAAGAGAGAGTATGAGAACTCCTCCTAGCAACCTAGTGAGAGCATCGACAGAATGTTCAATCGCTTTCAATCGATTGTGAACGAGATCCGTGCGAATGCAAGAAATGGGGTGTTGCCTTACGATGACCATGAGCAAGCTTGCAAGCTTCTCTATGCTCTAGATCAGAGTATTTGGCAACTGAAGAAAGAGTCTATAGTCGAGTCAGCTAGCTATGAGACCCTTTCCATATACGAGATTTATAGCAAGTTGAAGGCATCGGAGGTTGACTCTCAAGCATATGCCAAGATGAGTGGAACAACTCCCAAGAGCCTAGCTCTTATGTCTAGCCCTAGCTGTGGTGGTGCTGCTAACCCTAACCCTTCTGTTGGCTATGCTTTATCTCTGATTTCAGCTACGGATGAGAAACTTGAGGGACTAGATGATGAGGACCTGTGCTTGTTGTCCAACAAGTTCCAATGCCTCTACTCTAACTGGATGAGCTGCAGAAGTGGTGACAAGCTCTAGTGCTATGAGTGCTGAAAGACGGACCACTTCATCACCGACTGCCCCTAGAGGAGAGCTCAGGAGAAGTACTCCGGCGGCAAGCACAAGGGCGAGTACGTCTCTGACAAGAAGAAGGGCAAGTACAAGGGCGACAAGAAGAAGCGACCATTCTTCAATGAGAAGGAGTTCGTCAAGCAGTACCAGAAGCATGCCCAGGAGTGCGACCATGCTTGCCTTGCCAGCCTCAGCGATTGTGATGGCAGCTCAAGCGACTCTGGCTTTAATTGCAATGACGATGATGAGAAGAAGATCGTCGGGCATGCTGGACTCTGCTTCTTCGGCGATGAGTTCGGCTACTACACCATGGCGCTTGCAGGAGATCAAGCCAGCTCCACAGACTCGGATGTCTGCAACAAGTCCAACACCAAGCCTTAGGTGAGCAATGATGAGGATGATGCCATGTGCACTGCTTTGGAAAACCAGGATCGCTTGCTTAGAGTGGCTGTTAAGGGCGTTAGGCTTGCAAATGCTAAGGCTGCTACTTTAGAGGCTGAGCTTGAGACTGTTAAGTCTAAACTTGTATATGCTTTGGATGATCTTGCTGTAGCTAAACAAGCTTGTGCTGTAGCTGATGAGATAGAAAACAGTGATTGTCAGGTCCTAGCAGTTGGGTTTACTGAATTACGCTCTAAGCATGCTAGTAATGTAGATCTCCTTTTCTCTACTACTACAGAGTTAGAGGAGTTGAAGGCAAGGCCGACTTTGCTTGCTACTTGTATTGTTTGGCTAACCCTTAGGAAGGAGTTGGAAGAGACTAGGGCTGCTTTGAGGAAGTCTGAAAAGACTGCTAGCCCTATTAGTGCTGGTTGTCCCAAGTGTGAAGGCCGAGGTAGGCTTGATGATTTGGCCATTGAGAAGGTCCAGCTGAAAGATGAGAATACTTATCTTAGGACCATTGTTAGCTGGATTTTGGCTAAGGAGCCACAACTTGGCATGATTGTTTCCTCTTTCAAGTTGAGTGACAAGTTGGCGGTTGGCTACCACTACACCCAAGCTAATTTTGATTAGTTGTATGGAAAGTTAGGTGACTTGAGTGGGATTCCCATTAGTGAGAAGTTCCTTGTTACCCACGTCAAGCCCTACTTTGAGCAGGGAAACCCTAAGGATGATGTATGGTTAGAGAAGCTAAGGGAGCCACTAAAAAAACAAGTGTGGACTCCCAAGCCAAACTTTGATAGGAAGCCTCTTGACACTCTACCTGTGAGGAACTTAGTTGACTCACCTCCTGAAATTTCTAAGCAAGGGGCTAAGAGGAATGCTCCTCCCAAGACAACTTCACTGCCTAAGGGATAGCTGAAGAACCAAAGTCAACCGAAGGGTGCTCCACCCAAGGGGTACACGCGTGACTACTGGCATAGGGAGGGTCACTTGGTGGAGTTTTGTTACCAAAGGTTGAGGGCTGAGAGTAGAGAGGTCGAGTGGAGGAATGAGGATAGGTACTACCAGGGTGGTAGGCCTAAGGTTGCACCTCAGGGTGGGGATAGGCAAGACCACTGGCCACGTCGTGCAAGTAGAGGTGGAGGAGACCGTTTTCCTCGCGGTGCTCTAGGTGGTGGATGCTTTGTCGATAGGGCACCGGGTCATGAGTAGTACGACTTTGGTCCACGCTTTGCTAGACGTGGTGACCGGCAGTCTCAGTTTGCGTGAGACAGGGGTTTTGGGATGTTTGATTGTGTCACACCCAGTTCTCAACCAACGAAACCAGAACAACATATATGTGCTAGGAACATGTCTCACATATATTATGACAACAGTGACATCACAGAACGTGCATAAAGGTAAAATAAAACGTTATATAGCGTATCATCACATTATTACATCCAGACCACAAGTCTTTATAACAGAGTCATATAGTGGAAGCGTAAACGATAGCACAACGAGCCGCCACAGGGACGTCAACTGGAAGTCCGGTAAGCCTAGTACTCTTCATGACCTTGAACATAGTCTTCCATGCCTTCCTCAACTGAACATCGGTTGGTGATTCACCCAACATAGGAATATAAACACAAGCGTGAGTACACAACTGTACTCAACAAGCATAACATGAACCATGAGGCTCTAAGGTTGGCTGACACGTATGCATGAGCTTTTAGTTGGTCAAATTTTTATTTAGCAGCTAGTTACTACCAAGGAGATCATAACCGTTAGCCCAAACGATGTTGCATAAGGTCATTAGTCAGCATTATTAACAATAGAACCAACTCCTAAACCAAAACCGGAACCCATTAATCAGCATAAAGGATCTGGGCCGCTCATAACCGTGAGCACTGCTGACATGTCAGTATTACACTCTCAAGAGGTTGTACATCTTTACCCATAAGTCGCGGGCTACTGCTGGTGGTTCACCTCATTGCCTTAGATGAGGTGGCTAGCAAGCACACTATGAGACCGTTACAAAAGTCACGTTGGTAAAAAGCAACCGCAAGGAATCAAGCGCCGCAATGGTGGTGTCCGCCTCACAAAGGGAGAAGCACTCAGCACACTCAACCTAAGGCAGTGCAGGGACCACAGAAGCTTACTCCCCCTCTTGCCCCGCAGGTAAGTTACTTTAAACCAAAACGACTTAATTAATAAGTCAAGACCATCCCATACCAGTCTCATGGTAGCACAGTTGTCCCAAGTTGTCGCTTTGCGAGCCGGTCCTTATGGAGAGTGGCTATGAGTAAAACCACTAAGCACATTGCTTATGCCCCCTAAACCATGTTGCTAAAAAGCCAAATTTTAAAGAGACATGAACCACTCAAGCACCTCAGCACAGAGGGTCACGCTCACAAAAGATTGCATAGATCCATTAGTAAGATTATTAACAAGAGAACATGTGTTTGCACCGCGACTAGCAAAACTTATCCAACATGCATCCCCATAGGTAAAACATAGAGTAAAGAGGCTAATGTATAGTCCTTAGAGGCATACAAGTTAGACACATGCATATGAAATGATTAAAGGGTCATTAGGTTGTCCATGTTATACTTGCCTTCCTCAAACTGGTCTTGCTGCTGCTGCTCAAAACCTTCAGGCTGTTGCTCTTCGTCTCCAATGAACGGTTCACGGTCTAAACACGTTCACGGCGGCACACAAGCATTCCCAATCACACATACATGCAAACCATTATCAAAAGATAAGCAATAGTACATCATCTCATCAAAACAGAAGATAAAACTATGTCAAAAACATTCTACGCTCTGCTACGATCACGTGAGCGCAAAAATCACTCAAATTGGAATTAAAACGTGGAAGTTATGCCCAAAACAAGCTATTAGGGACAAAACTGTGATATATAAACTAAACTAGGGGCTAACTTTGAAAAACAGGGGTCCTAAACATAATTAAACCTAACCGCCAAGGGTTTTAGAGCAAAAACTTCGGGGTCTAGACCGCGGGTTCAAAACTCAGGAAGTCCAGGGGCTAAACTCGTAAAAACAGGACCTAAACCTAATTATTTTTCCAAAGGGGTGGACTGCGGGTTGATTCAAGGAGCACTCAGGGTCTTAAGCGCAAAACAGCCACAGTTGACTGGTTCTGCGCTACGTGGCGGTGACGTGGCCTGCCACATTGGCCCGATGGGTGGGTCCGTGCTGAGTCGGATTAAGGGAGGCGACATGGCGCTGTGCGATTCGCTAGCGAAGGGGTACGGGATGTTCTAACCGTGCCCGTTGATGAAAGATTGGATGGCCTAGGATTCAGAGGGGCAAGGTGCACCAGCGGTGACCAATTCTTGTGGCGGAGTCCGCCTTCCGCGGTGGTGGCTCACCGGAGCAGCGCGCGCCCGGACCTAGAGGTGGTAAGAAGCCCTAGGGCTAGCTCGAGAGGTTGCGGGGGCAATGGCGAAACTCACCAGGTGCTGGTGGAGGCCGGGGGATGAACAGAGGTGGCTCGCGATGGATGACTGCGGATGGAGAAGGCCGGTGCTCACGCACAGGGGCGTCGGAGGCATGTCCTCCCGCCCGAAACCCGTGGAAAATCACCCGTGCGAACCCTGCGAAAGAGAGAGCGGGCTTAGGGGACAACAAAGACACCACTGGTGACGAATCGAGCGGCGATACGGCTTACCACGGTTGAGCTCCAGCGGCGGATTGCACGGGCAGTGGTGAACGCGGATGCAATTGGAGCGGTGGAGTGGCAAAGGAGGTCGAGGTGACCCTCGGCGTGGGTCTTATAGGGGCACTGAGGGACGGGACGTCGTGGGCGCGATGATTCTGCTCCGCGGCCATAAAGCTCGAGGTGGGGCAGTGAAAGAAAGGGACGGAGAAGGGGAAACCGGCGTGGGCATTCGGGGATTAAAGGTGGGGTGATTAAGGAAGGTGTAGGGGCTCGGTTTCCGCCCTCGGGGCGCCGACGTGGCCGAGCGAGAGAAAGGAAAGGGGGCGAAGATCGCGGCGGGAGGAGGAAGACGAGGCTGACTAGTGGGGTCAGCTTGGCAGAGAGAGGGGGTGTGCGGCCCACCTGTCGGTGATGCACTGAGAGAGAGAAGGGGGAAGCGTTGATGGGCCAGCCTTTTGGCCCAGGCGGGAAGCGGGGGCAGGGTGGTGCTGGGCTGCTGGCTTGGGCCGGTGGCCTGGGCTGCTCCTCTTTTCTTTTCTTTTTTTTTGAATTCTTTTGAATAAGAGAGCATTGGTCCTACAAATTCAAGTAAATTTGAATTTGAAACCTTAGTCATACAAGCAAAAAATATGCACCAGCATGTATGCACAAAAAGTTGGACTTATATTTGTTTTTATGCATTTGTTCAAAATTAATAAATCATGATAAATGCAAGCTAAACACATTAACCTTAGAAAATTAAATAAATTGCTTGGAATTTACTATAAAATGCTGGAATTTAAAACTAGGGTGTCACAGATTGCGATATTGCTAACCCTTCTTTTGAGCAAATGGCTAGACACTGGTTTGCTTCTTTTCATGCTAGACAAATGGCTCACCCCATGAACCGCTATTGAAATAGCATGGAGGCCTAGAGAATATATGGTTCATGGATTTTGGTTGTCCTCGCCACATGACCGGCAATCACAAATGGTTCTCCAATCTCACCCCAGTGAGCTTCGGCGAACACATCATTTTTTGGGATAAAGGTACAGGTAAGGTAAAGGGTGTTGGCGTTGTTCCTGTTTGAGGGATGTAGCTTTGGTTGCTAACCTTGGTTACAACCTTCTCCCTATTTCGCAACTTCTTGATGAAGACTTTGAGGTTCGTTTCAAGAAAGGTTGTTCGCAAGTTTTGGATTCTCAAGAAAATCTTGTTTCCCCTGTGTTGCCTTTTGGGAAGGTTTTTTGTGTTGATTTCTCGAGCTTGCCCAGTCCTTCTCGCTGTTTGGTGGCTTGTCCCTCCTTTGATTTGTGGAAGTGGCATAGGAGGCTAGGCCATTTGAGCTTTGATGTTCTTGCAAAGCTTAGCTCACTTGACCTAATCTGAGGATTGCCCAAGTTGAAGAGTGAGTGTGACCTTGTGTTCCATCCTTGTCGCCACAGGAAGATGGTTGCTGCTTCCCACACACCTGTGAATCAGGTGATGATGACTCACCCCGGAGAGCTTCTTCATATGGACACAGTTGGTCCTACTCAGGTGAGGTCTATTGGTGGAAAGTGGTACGTTCTTGTGATTGTGCATGACTTTTCTCGCTAGTCTTGGGTGCATTTCATGGAATCAAAGGATGAGGCTTTTTTGTTTCTTCATGACTTGGTTTTGAGGTTGAGAAGCAAATCTAATCATGCCATGAGAGCTATACGCAGTGACAATGGCTCGGGATTCAAGAATAATCGTTTCAAAGCCTTTTGCCATAGCCAAGGTCTTGAACACTAGTTGCCATAGCCATAGCCTACGGGTGTTTAGCTAGTAGGTGCTTTGTACTCAAGCAGGGGAACTTGGACAAATTCGAACCTCGCAGTTCGGATGGAGTTTTTCGTGGCTATGCGACGCATTTGCGTGCATACCGCGTTTGGCTCTTGGACTCCAGCAGGATTGTTGAGACTTGTGAAGTTACTTTCGATGAAACTATGCCGTGCACAACCCCTGGCTTGGAGCTTGCAGGTGATGCTGAGTTAGGTACTACCATCTTTAAAGAAGATGAGGAAGAAGATGAAGGTGTTTTTGGTGATACCGCACCTACTACAGCTCTAGAACCTACTGCTTCGCTTTCAAAGGATGAGGAGGGAGCTCCAGTACCTTCTTCTTCAACTACTTGGGAGCTACCTCCAAAAGATCCACCAGTACATACAGCAGGGCTCGCTAAAGACGCAGGGGAGGTGACCTCCAAGCCACAGCCATCTCGGATGGTCCAGGGGGATCACCCTTTGACAAACATCATTGGTGGACTACATGAGAGAGTTACCAAGACCACTTCTCTTGCTGTCTTTGCACACTCTGCATTTGTTGCTTCTGTTGAGCCCCATGATGTTGGACATGCTATGTTTGATCCGAATTGGGTCAATGCAATGCATGAGGAGCTAGAAAATTTTGAGAGGAACCAAGTTTAGGTCTTAGTCAAGCCTCCACCACACTGCAATCCTATAGGTACTAAGTTGGTGTTTAAGAACAAGTAGGCAGAGGATGGAGTTGTGGTGAGAAACAAGGCTAGGCTAGTTGCTTAGGGTTTTTGCCAGAAAGAGGGGATAGATTATGAAGACACTTTTGCTCCTGTAGCCAGATTAGAAGCTATTCGCATTCTTTTAGCTTTGGCAGCTTTGAAAGGGTTCAAGCTGTACCAAATGGATGTGAAGAGTGCTTTCCTGAATGGGTATATACAGAAAGAGGTCTATGTGAGGCAACCCCCAGGTTTTGAGCTTCCCAAGTATCCTAATCGAGTGTTCAAGTTGCAGAAGGCTTTGTATGGCCTGAAGCAAGCTCCCCTAGCTTAGTATGACAGACTTAGGAAATTCCTAGTTGGCCAGGGTTTTGAGATGGGAGTGTGGACAAGACTCTGTTTCTGCTAAAACATGTCAATGACCTTTTGATCGTTCAGATATATGTGGATGATATCATCTTTGGTGGCTCTTCTCATGCACTTGTGAGCAAGTTTTCAGAGCAGACGAGGAAGGAGTTTGAGATGAGCATGATGGGGGAACTACATTCTTCCTAGGGCTCCAGATTAGGCAGACTCCACAGGGTACCTTTGTCCACTAGAGCAAGTACATGAGGGATCCACTCCAAAAGTTTGAGATGGCGGATGCTTCGCCTCAGATGACTCTGATGAGTACATCCACCATGCTGGACATGGATGAAGATGGCCAGGAGGTTGATCAAAAGGTGTACCGAAGGATGATAGGGTCGTTGATGTACCACATGGCCGGTTATACAGTTTGCTATAGTTCTGTGCGCTCATTTTCAGGCGTCTCAAAGGGCGTCACACCGCACTGCTGTGAAGCAGATCTTGAGGTATGTCAAGTTACCCTGGAGTATAGTTTGTGGTACTTCGCGGATTCATCGCTTTCCCTCCTCGGCCATTCTGATGCAGACTTTGCAGGGTGCGTTGGATCGCAAGTCGACTTCCGGTACCTGCTAGCTCTTGGGTACCTTTTTAGTCTCCTGGTCCTCTCCCAAACAATGTAGTGTAGCTCAATCCACTTGTGAGGCTGAATATGTAGATGCTGCTAGTTGTTGCTCCCAGATCATATGGATGCTTGCTACTTTGAAAGACTATGGCCTAACCTATGGGTAGGATACCACTCTTGTGTGATAGTTCTAGTGCCATTTGTGTTCCTAAGAATCCAGTGCTCCATTCTGGAACTAAACACAAAGATGTGAGATATCACTTTCTGAGAGATAGCTATGAGAAAGGCCTCATTGATGTAGTGCATGTCATGAGTGAGAACCAAGTGGCTGACATCCTAACAAAACTCATAGACCTAGATGACTTCACCCGTTTGCGAGGGGAGTTAGGGGTTTGTTTTCCCTTTTAGTCAATCAGGGGGAGTTTTGTTAGCTTTTAGGTTTTGTTTCGAGTTTCTTTTGCTTCGGTTTTCTTTTGCTTCTTTATGCATTTTGTACCATACTCATGCATTGCATCATGTACATTTGTAGTTTACACTTGCACTTGAGCTCTATTGGAATGACTTGCTAGTTTTTGCTCGTTCTATGATGTATAGTAGTATGCTTGATCATGGTTAGCTAGAGCTCATTTGGATATATTGTATACTATGTGAGAGCCTAGTCATTTATGTTTTCTTGAAAATCATAAACATGATCACCACTTGACTTGGCAACCTAGCATGTGTAGGAAGTTGAATGCTTGTGCTATCTTTCCATGCTTGGTTGTTTTGAGTTGCTTACCTTTGTTACTTGATGCCTAAGCTTTCAAGATACTTTGCTTAATCTAAAATTGAAATTAAATCATTGCAATTGGTATCTTTTGAGCTGAAATGAAAAAATCCAGGTGGATTTGTCTTGTCTCATTGACTTTGTTTGAGATAGCTCACTTTTGCACTTGGGTGAGAACTCAGACCTGGCTGTGAATGACTAAAACCTTGTTTTAAGCTTCTGATGGTCGTCCTAGGCCTAGGCTTGGCATTGGTTGGTAAGAAGTGGCATGACAAGCAAATAACCCCTCGAACATGTTTGAACTTCCTCGAAATGAATATATTAAATCTGAATTTGCAAGTCTCTGAATTGTTTATGGCTCATTGGATATGCTCAGGTTAGAATTAGCACACCTTGTATGCATTGCTAGCATTTTGTAGTTCATGCCTATCTTGCTAGATGCTATTCTTGTTGGTGATGCTTTATTTTGAACTAAACCTAAAAATCATGCTTTGCTCTTGACTTGAGTAGATAGGTTCTCTTGAGCTTGTTGCATGCCCCGTTGCCCTCACATGCTCTCTATGCTAGAACTTGTATCTGCTAGCTTTCCATCCCTTTTGAGCTATCTTTGTTACACCTAGTTGCATTTGCCCTACATTTTTCTCATGGGACTTAGTGTGTGCATTGTCAACAAGGGGGAGAGTGGAGTCACCAACCAAGGGGGAGAGGTAACCTCTTGGAGAGTTGGGAGAGTGCATCATTCTAGGGGGAGAGCTTGCATTGTGAGATGGGCTGAAATGCATGTGGAGTTGGAGTTTCAGCATGCTCGTTTGGCTAGCTATGTTGAGCCTTTGCCTGTTTCTGGAGGAGCTGGTCCTTTCCTTCTAGCATGACTCTGTTGAGCCCTGCCACTTTCTTGAGGGGTCAGGTTTGTTTGATCAGCTGCGTTGAGCAGTTACCCTTGTCTTAGGGGGGCAATCTTTTGGCTTTGCTTTTGTTCACTTCTTGTGCTCCCGTTTCTGCTTTTCTTTTGCTTTTGGGCACTTGATGGATTCTCTTTATTTTTCTTTCTTATGTTGTTCTTTGTTACGCTTTTCTTTTCTTTGTCTATGATTTCAGGTGATTGGTGAGGGTGTTGACAAAGCACTCATCAAGGGGGAGATTGAGGGACTCAAGTGTACCAATCCGGTGTTTCGTCCTGGCTGTGATGAGCGCTTGTCAACAACAAAGTCTTACTGAAGGACAAGCAAGCAGAAGCCCACCTAAGTGTGACCTAATGGCGGCACCAAAGTGCACTTAGCGCGATGAAATTCCTGCCGAGTGGACTGGCAGGTGGCTAGGGTTGAGGCCCAAGTTAGGCTCCACCCATAAGATTGTCCTTGGGTGCAGGACGATGTTGTGAGCTGTAAAATCACTCACGACTGGAGCCCCAACAAGCATTTACCGGTTCGAGCATCAAAACCGGGCTCAACTATCGTTTCCTGGTTCGAGCGTCAGAACCAAGGGCTTGGTTGCCTGTATCCCAAAAACGGAGTTACCCCTGAGGCATGAGCTACTGGACATGTGGAGGACATCGGGACAAGGCAAAGAAACCGAAGTTGAAAAGACTCCATCGTGGCCGTTCATCTGAGTTATTGCGGTCTTTTCTAGCCTCTACAGGCATTTTTGTGTAACAAGTATGTAATATAGGGGGTTAAGTGCAAACTGCCTTAGGGCAATAAAGGTGTAGTATAAATAAGAGGTTGGCTGCTACAAGCCACCTCTCTTGGTTGGTTAGACTTGTTTTAGGCTAGGGTTAGAGTCCTATTTTCATTATCCAATCAAGAGCATCATGTTTAGTGAGGTTTGAGTGATCTAGCCTCCACAAAAACAAGGTAGGAAGTGGGAGGAAGCTTGGTGTATGAATCTTCATCTTGTAATCTGGATCTAAGACCTTTTTGAGGCAATCAATATATGGAATTTTGTGCAGCTCCTTGAGTGCTTGTTCCTTCCCCTTTTTAAGTTGGTTTTTGGGCTCAAGTCTTGGCTTTTCGGTGTTTGTGTTTTGGCCAATTTTGAGTGCTTCCTTTTCTGCTTTTTTGGCTTACTAGGAAGTGGTGGATTTGTGCTTTCAAGTGCCAAATCTGTTGGTTCCACGAGCAGCCCCCGGTAGCTTTTTCTTGACAACGTGCTTCACTTCTTGAGGAGTCAAATTCGTGAAGAATCCCAGATCTTTTGGAGTGGATCTTTAGGGAAAAGTTTCTTCATGTCTTAGACAAGCTTCCCTCAAAGTTTCATGAAGTTTGGAGCTCCTTTGGTCAAGTTTTGGATCAGTTTTTGGTGGATTCATGGGCTTATTTTGTCTGCTGAGAACCATTGGACGAGACCATCGGACCGTCCTATGGTGTGACCATCGGACCCGTTAGAAACCATCGGACGAGACCATCAGACCGTCCTATGGTCTTCAAGTTCCGGTTTTTTGCTCGTTTTGCGTCGTTTTCGATCGGCGTTTGAGCGAGTGCTTCTGTGTGGCTTTCCTCTACCTGTCCTAGTATTAGTTACCTTGTCTTGGCAACATGATCTTGCACGTTTGAGAAGAGAGGGGTTTTTGGGTTGTAGGTTTTTGTTAGTGACCTATTCACCCCCTCTAGGTCGCTCATTTCGGTCATCAGTACTAGAATGTGGCCAACAATTGTGCCGGCAGCGCGAGCTGCGGAGGAGAGGCCGACACCGCGAGGAAAGGAGGCAGCGGATCTGGTCTGAGGAGGCGCAAAGGAGGCGGTGGTGGGATAGACCCGGCCACCGCGAGGCCGGGGGAGGAGGCAGCAAGGAGGATCTCATCCACCACGTGGCCAGGAGGAGGCGCGCTAGGACGCTTGGAGCCTAGGGTTGGAGGGCAGGAGGAGGAGGTGCCGGCCCGGTGTGGCGGTAAGGGGGAGGGCGGTGATGCCCGCCGTCGGCCATCGCGTGCACCCTAATGCGCGGGCCAAGATAGCTTCCCGTGCACATATGCGAGCGAAGTGCACCACCGCGGGGCTGCTCGGCCGCGGTGCGCCTACCCTCAGGTGTGTGCGTGCGCCACTGAGAAGCTGCATGAGTGTGCCATGTCTCTCACTATACCTAGGATGGTAATGGAGGCTGCGGGTGAGGGGAGAAGAAAGTGATCTAGGGTTTCGGGTGGGGGCAAGTTTTTCGCTGTTACTCGTGCTCGATCAATTCTAGCCATTGATCTATGATGGATGACTCCGAGTAAAAGTGGAGAAGCCAGGCTTCTTTGAGCCTAGGAGGGCGCGACCTTTCCCAGCACAGGCCTAGGTTGCAGCCTGGGATGCCGGGAGCGCGAGGCAAGCAGTCCTGTGGGCCATTTTGGGCCGGTTTTCGATGATGAACATGAACACTGTGCATTCTTATTTTTTCCTCTCTCTTTTGAGTATTATGCAGGTATATTTGTGTTTATGCGCTGTATTTGCCACTGTTTTAAGCATTATAGTACTTGCTGTAAAATTAAGTTAAGCACTAAGTTAAGTCTTCCCTATTGAGGGTATGTTTTAAACACTGATTAATCAAGTTTATGGTACTAAGATTAAGCTAATTTTTTTGGGTAAATTGAAACCAACGTGGATGTTTAATTGGAAACGATTGTGAAGAATAAGTTGTTAAGCCCCTATTAATTATTAAAGTATTACTATTAAGTTTGGTCTTTTGGTTTTATCTCGATGATGCAAGATAAAGTCGCATCCTTCGTCTTGACCCTCTCTCACTGGAGTTGGGGTGGAGTCGGGGGACCAGCGGCAGAAGAGCAGCGCACAACACAGAGAGGAGAAGAAATGAACTAGAGTTTCATCCTCCGGCCAAAATTTTCGGGATTTTATACCAAGAGTGATCCATTTCTGGCTGTCGATTTGAAGATGAATGGCGCGAAGCGTGTCGCCGCCGTCTCAGGCCACTTTCTGCCTAGGCGGAACCTTGCTTTCCTGGCCCAGGCCCAGATTGTGGACTGGTGCGCAGGATCGCGCCCAGAGCAGGCACAGCTCTGCTGGCTTCCTTGGACCTGTTTGGACCAATTTTGAATAGAAACAATATTTCTTTTCAGATTTTATGTGTAATTGTTTTATGAATTTAAGATATGATTAGATTGATATGTCTTGACTCTTGAGCGAAGAACTAGATGCAGAATCCAAGTTTTTTTAGTTTCTGCTGTTAGAATGAGTTTAATATTGTCTTTGCTGTGGATAGATTTGAAACCAACCTGATTTTTCGAATACAATACTTTCACAAATAAAAATTACAAATCACAATAAATTACTTTGTCATTTAAAAAAATAAGCAAATATAAAATACAAATATAAAAAATTATAAAAACATATTTTGTCACGTTCGGGACGTACGTGCATTTCTACTGGTCAACTGAAAAGGTCGAAACAATATGACGTGTAATTTATTTGCGAGGCCTATTCTTATATGTATTGACCTAGATGTGGTAAATGATGTTTTTCTCCCATTGTAACCCATGGTCACTTTGCTAATAATATATATAATAATAAAAGATGGATAGATTCTGCGGTACAACCTCACATATATTACAAGTGGGACTCGTTCGTCCTAAATTTTATTTATTTGCGTCCACGCGAAAACGGATACTCTGGTCGCATACTGACTCTGTTTTCGACGTTCTATATATCGATATATATCTACAAAGATAATCTTTCCAACCCAATTGACACCATAGTAAAATTCGCTAGTACCTAGAATCATCGAAACAGTATGGCATGGAATTTATTCACGAGTCTGATTCAGGCTACAAAAGGAGCCCATGCGTAAATGGACATTCCAGTCGCATATGGACTCCATTTTCGATGTTCTATATATCGAGAGAAAGCTAAAATGATAATCTGTTCAACCCAACTGACATCACCATAAAATTCACCGGCAGTCAATGAGAATCATCAAAACAATATGACGTGGAATTTATTTACGAGCACGCTTCAAACTGTAGGAGGAGCCCCCGCTAAAAACGAACGCCCAGATCACAAAAATACTCTATTTTTACGTTCTACTAGTACACATGCAAGTGCGAGACTCATGTGGGCATATTTCTTTATCAGGATGTCAAATACTACAAGGTTGTTTGGGAAAGAGGGCTTGTCCCTTACTCCAAGATGCAAGCTACGGATAGAGACCCCTACCAAAAAAGATAAAACTCTTTCCTAACTGCTAAAGGGAATAAATTACAAGAATAATATCTAAATATCAGTCGATGCCCATCGTTGCAGATTCTAGACGTCCCATTATTTGGCAATTCCTGTGGACTCCAAAATTATCTGGCCGTGATTCTTGCAGCATTGAAAAGTTTATCTCCTTAGCTTTCCATCCATATGTAGAACGTCCAAACCAGAGTCCCAATGTGCCCTGCGTGTCCTTTTTTGTCCGAATGTGTCTTCAACATGAGTTGGGCTTGTGACTCCATCTTCACTTGGGGGCCTTAGGAATAAAATCACCATATTTGGCTAAAATTGAATAAATATCCTAAATTGATGCTAATCGTCCAAATTATGGCAATAACACTTAGTTCTCTAATATGATTTTGGTGGTTGCAGTGACAACATGAACCATTGGTTGAAGTTTCAGAGATGCAAGTGATGGACTTGTGGTACAACCACCTCAAATGAGGGATTATACAGTAAAAGAGAAGACCCAAGCCATCAACGATCGGAAGTGTGAAGCATGACATGGCGGTCTCGCTGACCGGTCAGCGGGCCTGAATTTTGCCCGCACAGGATGGTCCGGTGGTGCACACCAGACGGTCTTGTGATAAGTGTATTCACTAGACCTTCTGGATACAGGCTACTGTGAACACACCACCACGGGCATTAACACACATCGGACAGTCCAGTGGTCACACCGGATGGTCCGGTGTTGACAACGGTCGGATTCAAGTTCAAACGGTCGACTCCAATGGCTAGTTAGTTGTAACAGATGTTTTGGTGTTGTATGCACCGGATGGTCTAGTGCTACCACTGGATGGTCCAATGGTGGTAGTTTGCGCAGTGCAGCTGCTCCCAAACAGCTAGTTTCAAGGTTTGGGCTATTTATACCCCCTTGCCCGGCCTTGCTTCAATTGTTGGTAATTCGAGACTTTCGTATGAGAGCCAATGGACCAGCCTCATTGCTCTCCTAGTGTGATAAGTGATTCTCAATGTACAAGTCCTCCGATGGATAGGAGGCCCTCTAATGGGCAAGAGGTAGAAGATGTTGTAGACCTCGATGGACTAAGCCAAAAGTCTTCCAATGGATTGGAGGCAAGTCTCAACATCGGTCATCCATGGAAGTTTGATACACAGAGGGGTGGAATAGCGATTGTGGTGTAAGTCTTCTAATGGACCATGAGGCAGCTTCAATGGACTAGAGAAACGAGGCGTGACCGTGGTGCTCCAACCCGAGTGCATGGAGCGAAGTCGTGCGAGGGAGGCTTTGGCAGCTTCTGCTCAAAACTGCCACCCGAGTTCAAATTACTTAGTGAGTTGGGCCAGGACTCGCTAAGATAGAAGGAATGGGCCAAGTCCAGCCCAAGCGGAGATTTCTAAAGTTTCCCTATTTCTGACTTCAAAATCGGGGGTGCAAAGGCAAATTGGACTACTAGCCACGTGGAGCACATCAGATGAAAGTGTGGAGAAGAAGGAGAACAAGACATCATCATAGTTGTCCGTCCATGACATTTTGAGTCATTTTCGATTTAGCCCCCTAAGGGCATTGGTAGTTTAAGTGTTTGTGTAAAACTACCACAATAGCTCTAGGGTATAAATAGAGCCTTGACAGGTTATTAGAAACTCTCTTGGTTGCTTAGGGTTTGTATTCCCTAGTGATTTTCACCCCCCAAGCTTTCAGCACAAGTCAGAGAGGTTAGAGTGAGATTTAGCCTCGATATCAATAGGGTAGGAGAGGGAGGTTGCTTGGGGACGAGATCCTTCATTGTAATCTAATCTTGAGACCTTTTTTGGGCTGTTTAATGGAAGTACATGATTTCATCAACCCCTTGTGTGCTTGTTCCTTTCCCCTTCCCCTTTTTGTTCTTCGCTCCAATCCTTGGCTTTTTGGGTGTTTGTGCTTTGGCTAAGTTTGGATCCTTCTATTGCCGATGTTTTGGACAGCTAGGACTTGGTTGGATTGTGGTTTTTTTGCCAAATCCTTGGATCCATGAGCAGCCCCTTAGCTTTCATTCTTACGTTGTGAGCTTCACTCTGGGCATAGTCAAATTCATGGAGAAAACTTGGGCTTAGGCCTTGATCTATTGGGAATAGCTTCTCCATGGCCTTGACAAGATCCTTGTAAAGTTTGGTAAAGTTCAGAGTTCATTTGGTCAGATTTGGATATGTTCTTGGTGGATTTGTTGGCTTATTTCCTCTGCACGGGTTGCTTTTACCACCATCGGACCACCTGATGGTCGACCATTGGACAAGTCCTGTGAGTGTTGCAGCGAGTAGTGAAACCGAGGCCTAGCCACCCCTAGGTCTTTTTCCACCATCGGACCATCCAATGGTTAGACCATTGAACCATAAGGTGGTGGCTGGGTCGCCCAAGTGCCCCTCTGTCTATTTTGTCTAGTGGTCCATTGGACCATCCGATGGTTCCGATGGTTAAACCATCGGATTGTCCGATGCCTGACCATTGGACCGTCCAGTGCTTTTTTCGGCTATTGTTTTTGCCTCATTTTGCGTCCATTTCTTTGGGCGTTCGAGCAAGTTCTCCTACTTTGTATCCGATACGTATTTGTTCAGTGGACGGTGCCGGATACGCTTGTTCTTCAGTGCAAGTTGCATTAGGGTTTGAATTTGAGTTTTCAAGTTCCCTATTCGCCCCCATCTAGTCACAGTTTACTTTCCTACAAGTGGTATCAGAGCTGGTTAGGTTTTTTCATACCTTTACTAGTGAGAGACCCGTAGCGACTATGATGCACTCTGGGAAGATTCCTATCCTTGGCTCTAATGGCTACACCTACTAGAAGGGTAGGATGAGAGCATATGTGATGCTACTCAGAGTATGACTTTCAAGGTGCATCCCATTACCAAGTATACCACTCCAGTGCTTGTTGCTCAACATGATGTGAATGCAAAGGTGGTGAACTTTCTCTTTTCGGGACTTGGTCTAGTTTACTATGAGAAGGTGTTATCACTAAAATCTAGCCGATTGGTATTTGGGCTGGATCGGCTGAATGGGCTGAATTAGTCGAACACCTGAAGGATAGATCGGCTGATGGGCTGAACATGGTCGTCCAAGGAAGAGGCGATCCCAAGGGCTAGTGGGCCATGTATCTTTATTTTGAGTCCATGTATCTAACCTAGTTCGAATCGAGTTGGAACTAGCCCATCAAGAATAGAATTTTAGCTAGAGAAAGAGTCGGACTTGTTGTCCAAGTCTATGGACTATAAATATGTATCCATATTCTACGTAATAAATTGACCACATACGTTCCCTAGGAGCGGATTGTCTCTAACTTCTCTCAGCGCATCGGCACCCCTAACAAATAGGGTTTTTCAAGGTAATCGTCATGCTGCTCTAATGTTTCTTGGATTCGTTAGGGCATTACGGCGTGAGGCATATGGTGAACCGTGTACTGAAGAGTTTTTTATGGAACGGTTCGCCAGTTATCTCGATGAATCTTATATCGAGCCTGGCTCAGTGCGAGATCCATTAGTTATCTTGATGAATCTCAGGTCAGGCCTCGCCTGACATGACATCCATCCTTTTACGTTGCATGTCTACTGACCTGTTTTGCCTATCCATGCTCCACTTAGTAGATCGATATTCATGTAGCTCGTTCTGCGCTATCTAATCGCTTGTTACAATCCACGACATGTCGTTGCAGCATGTTCACGTGACCTGCCGATAGATCAGCGTAGCTCGAGTACCCTAGCTATACATGTCATAATTTGTATCTTTTTGGTTAGATGGACTTCTTTAGAGGTCCTGGTTTGAAGCCGATTTAATTATGCAGATCTATTATATCATATTTTTAGTTAGGGTTTTCATGTCTACTCATCTTTGGATGCGGTATTGGCTTTTACACTATTTATTCATGCACATTCGATGGGCTATCCAATGTTTTTGCATTGGCCGACTGGAGTACACGACATCCCGTGGTTGCCGATCCTAGCGATTAGGCAGGAACTTAATGTTTAATTCCGTCGTGTACGCTCTACAGGGAGAATAGGAGCCAACAGCCATGATCATCTGACCTCCCTGGTTGCAAGGTCAAGCCAGGAGGCACACCCGCATCACCACACACACACCAAGATCGGTCTCCCCACATAAGCCGATCGAAGCCGCACGACAGGGACACGAGTGTAGCAGCAGCACGATCCTTGGCTCCCGTATACTTTGCACCCGAACCTCACTACCCATTGGTATTTGGGTGCAACACGCTTTTGGCACGCCCAGTGGGACCTCGCCTTTGTCAATACTATTGTTAAGCAATAGCACTGGAAATCTTCCAAGAAGGGTGCGATGAAGATTTTGGATAGACGTGATCCGAGTACGTGGCCGAAAGATAAAGACGCCCCACCCAAGCTTGAGCAATTTCCAGCTGAACACAAAGAAGCTTATGATCGCATACTTGCTAGATTAGCAGAAGAAGTTCTTGACCACTTCACCTAGACTCAGAGTGGTCATGTCAAGTGCACGAGGTATCTAGAAAAACTGTGGGATGGCGTGGATATCTCAACACCATCTGAAGAGCGCACCGGAGCACTGTGAGTGGAGATGAACGAGAAGGTAAGCAAAGCCATGCTGCGTCAGTCTAAAGCCGTGTTGAATTCCATGGAAAGCTTGGCAGCGCGTGTCATCAGAGAAGTCTTGGCCAGTGAATACCAAGAAATCAGACCATAGATCGGCACTTTCTTTATTGAGACCAAGTTCTACACTCAGCCGATTTACATACCTCCTATCAAGACGCCAAAAAATACCAAGGATGAGTTCATTATGCACAAGCCAAAACATTCTGGAGACAAGCCTACATGCTATGATGAACCACCAACATTCATACCAGAAGGGTTCTTCTGCCAACTCATGTACCGACCGCTACGTGATGGAGAAGAACCTCCACGCAGGCCTTTGTCAAGCAAGCAACCTCACTATGCAGGCCACATGGCCGGTGGCAAAGACAAGACCAATGATAATGAGATTGCTGATTGGCAGGCTCAATTCAGATCAGGGCCGGTTTTTAACAACCAGGCCAGTTTTTCTATTCCTAATGGATTAGCTACTCAAGCCGATCTAGATGAATACTTCAAGAACCAATTTGGGTTGAAGCCTGTGAAGGGTACTGTCACCTATGCTAAGCCGTATCCTGAGGTGTATGATCAATTGCCACCTCCACCCAAGTTTAAAGTTCCAGAATTTTCCAAATTCAGTGGCAACAACAATGCTACTTATGTGGAACACGTCAACCGATACTTGGCACAGCTGGGAATTGCAGCATCGGCTGAATATATGAAGCTTCAGGTTTTCTTTTTATCTCTCACAGGCTTAGCTTTTGGAAGGTACACATCAATTGCACCAGGATCCATGACGACGTGGAAGCAGCTGGAAGAGCTGTTTCATGCACAATTCTTCTCAGGTTCAGAGGAGGCTATTTTTTAGATCTGATGGCAATCCATCAATGCTCAGAGGAGCCTGTTAGTCAACATATTCAGCGGTTCAGAGAAGCCAGGAATATGTGCTATTTTCTCCATCTATCAGAAAAATACTTAGCTGAAATGGCATACAATGGACTGCTTCGACACACGAGAGCTGCTTATGGGCCAACTGATTTCAATTCCATCGGCCATTTATTATCCAAAGTAGCTGTTTATGAGCGCACCCATGCAGAACAGTACCAAGAGAGGCTGTGTAGGGCCGTCAACCTCTTGTAGGATGAAGAATCGGCCAATGAAGAGGCCAATATAGCGCTTGTGCATTGGGACAAATCGAAGCAGCCATTGCCTTGTCAATGGCTCAAGCGTCCAGAAGCACTTGTCGGTTATGAATTTGATAACCAAGACTAAGCAGATCTTTGACATCTTACTCAAGGAGAAGTGCTTGGAATTGACGCCGGTTCACAGGATTGCACCGACGGAAGAACTGAAGGGTCGCAAGTACTGCAAGTGGCATAACACTTTTGAATCTCACAGTATAGATGACTGCAAAGTGTTGCGCCAGTAGATCCAGGCTGCAATTGAGCAAGGGAGGTTGGTCTACCCAAAGAGCCAAATGGAGATAGACAACACCCATTCTCTAATGTTAATATGGTTAGTGCGACATCTGTCTCTCATCGGCAGGAAAAGACGATGGGCCTGAACCAGAACAAAATCAGGATTGCCACATCGACTTAATCATTTGAATTCCTGCAACGGATCTGAAATGCTGTTGAAGATGGTAGTGTCATCACCAAGAAATAACCGAGCCCTTTTCATTTGACCATCAACATGGTGGATGTTGCTGCCAGCTCAAGGCATAAGGGTAAAACCAAGGCCGAGGTGGATGATGATCGACCGTTAGAGTGCTGGCCAGAAGAGCATTTATCTACAAAAGATATAACCAGGAACCGCAAGTCATGGCTCGAGTCAGGAGTCATGATCGGTATGTATGCTCAACACCACGAATGACATGAGTAACACCGTAGGCCAGAATGAGAGGAGAATTGTCTATACGAGCAATGGTACTAGCAACAAGAGCGTCGCAACCAATCGAGTTATGGTCCGTGTGGATACCACTACGAGTGAGAAGAACATCGTCACCTCAACCAATGGTGAAATGAAGCACACCGCTAATGGCGAACACCACCGTGATAAAGAGCGGTGTCACCCCAAACAACGATGGGGCCATGAGTCCAGGGGGCATTGGGATTGCCCATTGTTTTCGATACTACTAGAGCCAAGGAATGAAGTGCTTGCCAACCTTGGAGTGCTGCCCTGAGTTCTCAGTTCCTTGTCACCCAGAGGAGAGTGTATCTGTGTTTCAGCGTTTGGGCTGTCTGCAGTTCATCGCCACGACGCCGCCTACAACTATCTTCAGATGAACATATGCATGAACACGTGAGCAATTTGGAGCCAGAGCAATCAGATGCACGCCATTTGTATGAGATGGGGGAGTCAAGCACAAAGCGCGAAGAGTGTCACAAGCCCATGTGGTGTCCAGACGGGCTTCTCTCACTCCCAAAAACACAGAATACAATGTCTGCACAGTCTGGAAGAGGCCGAAGCAAACTACCTTCGGCTGTTAAAGCAGGTTCATTTGGGTTCTATTGCTATACCGTCATACAGGCACATGCTTCCACCTATGTTACCTAAGGGACCAGCTGTTTGGAAGAGAAAACAACAAGACCAAGAACAGCTGGGGGACCCGATGGAAAAAGATGCAGAGGATGATCTGATGGAGGATGAAACAGCCAATCCATCGGTCGATATCGACATGGTATTCTTCTTACCTAATGAGCTTTATAATTCTTCTGCAATCTAGGAATCAGTGGCTCAACTCAGTTTGGGGCCGGTGGCTATTGTGTTTGAAAAGCCAGCCAACAAAAAATATCGTTATTTGAAGCCGCTATACCTCAAAGGCTACATCAATGGGAAACACGTGAACAAGATGATGGTGGACACAGGTGCAGCGGTCAACTTGATGTCGTATGCAGTGTTCAGAAAATTTGATAGGAACAATAATGAGCTTATCAAGACCAACGTTGTTCTCAACGATTTCAAGGGTGACCCAACTGGAGCCAAAGGTGTTTTCAATGTGGACCTAACAATTAGAAGCAAATCAATCCATACTTCCTTTTTTGTTGTGGACACCAAAGGACCTTACTCGGCCCTGCTCGGCCAAGACTGGATTCATGCAAACTGCTATGTACCGTCAACCATGCACCAATGCCTCATACAATGGGATGGTGACGAGGTCGAAATTGTACCTGCTGATGACTGTACCAATGTCACTGCTGTAGAATCTTAATTCTAGGGGGCAGAAGGAGTAGAGTGCCTTACTGGGCGAGAGCAGGTCGATTGGGACTTAGTTGAAGGTTCAGAAAAAGGAGTTGTGCCAGTACCAGTAGCAGGCATTAATGTGCAATTACATATCTTCATATGAGAGACCGATCTAAGCGATCGGCCAAATTGTAAAGGATTTAACATTGATATATGTTGTATGGCCGATCTGGATGATCGGGCCCCAAAAACATAAGATTGAAGTCTACTTTACCCCCCTAAATTTGTTCACTCAATCTGAATAACACCGCCATAACTCCAATACCATGAATCATACACCCCTCAACTTATGAAACTGGGCGAAAAACCCCCCTCGGCCAAAATTTAGGTGGTTTTGGTTTGGCCCCACTTGTAAGACTCTACATTCTCCCTCTCCACTGCCTTCGTTGCGCTGCATGCTTGCCGCACCGCCTGCTCCTCTCCGGTCTCTGCCGTTCCACGCACCTAGCTCCTACCAATCCCGCACCCAAGCACTGGCAGCTGCCCTGTGCCATGGCGAAGCTAGCAGCCTTTGCAAATTGTTGTCACGGGAGCATGGCCGCCGGCACGGGCAGGAGCGAGGCCAACGATGGGCGCGTAGACGGCATCTAGGGAGGGCGCACGGGAGCATAGCTAGGGTAGGAACACAGCCACTAGATAGTCGGGAGCAGGGCCAACGCCGTGGACAGGTGCGTGGTCACCGCCGGGCACATGTGAAAGTGGCCACAATGGCGCACTGCCAGGGCGAGAGCTCAGCGTGCCCGTCTGCATTGAGGTAATTGACGTCGTCGGTGATGAGCCACGCGAACAGAGCGACCGCCCCACTCCGCGGCGCTCCTTCGGCAACAACTGCCGGAGGCCACCCACCATGGTGATGGCAAGGCGGCCATCACAGCCAATGCGGACGAGGTGGCGGTAAACCAAGAAGACAAGGAGCGGGTCCAGTCCACGCCGCTAGGAGGCTCGCGAGCCACTAGGCATCCTCGCGCCTTCATCAAGCCTTATGCAATGCTGGTCGAGAAGGCGGCATGGATGGAAGGAGATGTGGAGAGAGAGATAGGGGAGGAAAGGAGAAGAAAAGGTGGGACGTCCGCGAGGCAAGGAAACAAAGAGCGCTACGGCGCCCATAGCCCACACCCGCGCCTCGAGGATGGCAGCAACCGACAATGCCTCCCCTCCGAGGACCTGACTAGCGTGTGAGCTGCGGCGCCACCGGCTAGCCGGCGATGCTACTGCTGGGCACGCGGCGGTGGAGCTAGGAGGGTAGGCGGGTCCTAATGGGGGCGTAGCAGTGGAGGCATGGGCGGAGGCAGCCATCGATGGGGATAGGGAGCGCAGTGGGGAGAGGGGGAGGGAGGAAGGAGAAGAGGTCGAGGTGGGACCCACATGTCGGTGAGATATGGTAAAGGTATGGCCCACGTGTCAGGAGAAAACCACCTAGTTAAACAGCTTTAGGGGGTAATTTGACTGGTTTTATAGGTTAGGGGGTGTTATGTCTGGTCTTCGAGTTGAGGGGGCTTTTTAGATTCGGTGACAAGTTGGGGGGGGGGTAAAGTAGACTTCATTCAAAAACTAAAATGTGTGGTTTTTTTTAGGATATCTATTAGAGGGTGGAAAGCCGATCCCTGCAATTACTTGGATGGTCTGGCTTGGGGGGCAAAATATATGCTGACACTTGCATATATGATAGTTGGCCGATGTTTTGCCATCAGGCCCGTGGCCGAGGCTGATGCTTTGACATCGATTTTTCGGACCCTCACACGAAACGAAGAATACACTGTCATTAGGTCTTACATAACATTGTGCCTGGGGGGCACAGTCAAAATACGTTTGTGCCAAGATGTCTTTCCCAAATTACTGAAGGAATTGTTGGATAGCTGTGATGGCTTTAAGACGAATAGAGTCAACGGAAGGAATAATTGCATTTTTAGATTCATTAGTGCCTGGCGTTAGACAGGCCGTCAGCTTCTTGACTTCAGTAAAACCAGATGGCAAGTTCTCCTTCACAGCTTTTGCTTAGTGGCCTTGATTTCTTCAAGCTGAGATGATACGGTCTTCACATTTTCATTAATTGTTGTAAGCCTTTGTTGAAGACGTTGGATTTCTTAGGCAATTTCAGTTCTTGACTTCTGCAGATTTGTGAGCTTTGACAAGGCTCTGTCATCGTCAAATGCAACTTTCTGCTGGTTCAGGATTGCACACTTTTCATCAATTTCTTTCCTTAAGGTGGATTGGGCATCTCGGGATGCGATACGTGCCACGGCTGTTTCTACTTCCTCCAAGCCAAGTACACTACTAGATGTAGTACTTGTCTCAGGTCAGGTGGCAGTTGATCTACCACCGGTTCCAGTACTAAACGAAGAGCTTCACTATCGTTAATTAGCTGCATGACCAAGTCATCAAGAAGTTTCGCCATCTCTTAGAGTATCTTAGCTACATCGGCTGGCACAGATTTGGGAGACGATGGAATTCTCTCTTGTTCTTGCCCCGAGCTGATGTCCAGAGTTGAAGGATCAAAGTTAAGCAGTGCTGACAAATTGATGGACTATAGAAGATAGCAAGGTCATATAAAAGAACCAAGTAAAGACAATCTTGTCAAGAAGTAAATTTACCTCGGCATTTATGGAAGTCTCTTTATCAACACTTTGATGCACCTCTGGATCAGGATTATTCTATTGGTGAGAAGTGCTATTGCCCTTGGAAGAAAGACTAATTGTAGAGAGTTCTAGTGCATGTTTTCTCGAATTGGCGAGGCATCACTTTTATTCGTTGAATTTCTTGACTGAAAGGATGCGTAAGTACATTGGCCGGCAAATAGGAAATTGTTATCATTAGGATGCTTATAGCAGATTCAGCACGGTTAGAAATAGATGGGGTAGGAGAGCGTGTTCTAGAACTTCATGTCTTCTTGCAATAAGACCTTTTGGCCAATGGTTTGCTTGAATCATCGCGCCGTTGTTTTCCACGATCGCTAGAGAATAATATCTTGTCAGGTAAAGGAGCTGATCTCCCATACAGTGGTACGGGAGCTATTGGTGAATGATGAAAGGGCTCTCCAGAGTCTTTGGTTGGTACATGCCTCTCTTCACGCTGTATAAAAGAATCAATGTGATCACAACAAGTAAGATGAGCAAGATAAATGTTGCAAGGCAAAATACCTCTGCTGGCAAGGGATTATATGAAGAATCGATGTAATGAAGCATAATTCTAAGAGAACCACAAAACAAGTGTGACTTCCAAACATCCCACCAAATACTGAAACCATCCACGGTGTATACAAATTCCATGTCACAGGGGATTGGGATGAAGAATTCAGAAAAGAAGCTGTATGCTCGGGAGGCCAACAGTCGTTCGGTAAGATCGGCTCGACGTAGGAATTTTTCATGAATGATGAAACAGGGAGAAATCTGGTTTAGACCAAATTGACGTGCAGCTATTGCCGGCTAGTATGATTCATAGCCAGGCTTGGTTATTCTGTTACTGGTGCTCATATTCACAAGTAGCAAAAAAGGGCAAATCATAATAGCATATTTTTGCCGAGTGTTGTCATCTTCGGCAATACTATCAAGTCTGAAGGAGGGATTCTCAAGATCCTCTAAATCAAAATAAGTAGTGAAAGTGGCCACGGTATGATCGTGATAAAATAATTTGAACCATTTGGCCATTTCTATTTCATTGGGTTTGCTACCAGGAAGCCAATACAGTGTCTGACCAATGGATGTGCATCGGATAAGTTTGCCCAAAGGATCTGGAAAGTGAGGGAATTTTGGAATATACCTCTAAAAATACAATTAGCACCAAATCTGCAGAAACCACCAAGGGCCACCTGACTTGATACGCTCATTATTTAGAAGTCTGGCAGTGTTCAGAGAAAGGTGTCCATACAGTATTCCAAGGAACAATTTTCCTAATGCAAGTTGATGACCATTGGCTAAAGCATGATCCAAATCCAAATAATTCTTGGTTGGAGCAAGGGAAGACCACAAGCATAGGAAGTGGTCTAACTAGAGATTCAGGAAGGCTAAATGTTTCCTATGGTCAACTGGGCTGAACACTTGTTATGATGATCAATGTATTGACTCCAATTCTTAGCCGAGGCCTTGTCAACAATTTTATATCTACACTCCTCTAGAGAAAAGGGAGAAGGACAAGTCAAATGGATATCCAAACCAAGGATCATGACTACATCCATCAAAGTGGGAGTCATAGGACCGAGGCCAAACAAGAAATAGTTCAAGGCGTTAGACCAAAAGTAGACGACTGCTCGAAGAAGGTTCTTATGTTTCTCTATTGGTGAAAGGGTAAGAGAGAGTGCATCGACTATCCCTATCTTGTGCCAAATTGATGATTCGTTGTACTTGGCTACTCGCTTGTACCAACTAACCCATCCTTCCATGAGAAATGGCCAAGCCCTAAGTTGGTATGTCCATCAATCTGGATTTGGATTTTGAGCTATGAAAGGGATTCGTTTGGTTTCAGCAGAAATTAAATCTATTGTTGGCTCAAAAGATTGCGGGCCTAAGCTAAAAGATTTTGAAGTCGGAGATTGAGAAATCAAAATATCATTTGGCTGCATAATCACAAGAAGGAAAAGGGAAAAGTATGAATAACACAATTATCTTTTCCTGCAAAAAGGGAAGGCCGAAGTAAATACCTTCAAGCCAAAGATTCTTTGGGGTAGCATTTCTGCGATTGATGAGCTCGTTGTGTCCACCATGTTTGAAGAAACGAGTTATCTAGTGGGAAAGGATTGGCAGAGATGGCATGAGTAAGGCGCGTGTCTTGTTTTATTAAACACGCATGAGTTCAAAGTTTCACTCCGAAGTCGATTTTCCAAAATGAGCTGACATACAAATCGGCTAAAGATGCGATCAAAGAATAAAAGAAAAGAATGGATTAATTAACATAGTACTTCATTCATTACTGAATAATTTTTTACAAGGTAAAGCAAAAGCTAATCAAAGGGCTAATCCCCTTGGAGCCGATCCATAGACTATTTAGCCCTAACGGTTGTCCAGTACTACTAGCCGATGGAATGCATCGACTAATGATCAGTAGCATCTTGATTCTTCACTACTGATGTTGTCGTCCTTCCTGCTGCTGGAGGAGGCTCCTTCACAGGTGCTGATGTCGGGGGCATAGCACCATTAGCAAGGATGGAGACGGCGGTCCATTACGCTTCTTCCTTGAATCATCGAACCAGCACATATCGATCCTAGAGGTGGGGGACTCGAGGACTGTGCCAATGTCAACGTAGCCACTGGTGACCGAGGACTCGGAGTCGGTGCTGACTCCAAAGTCCTAGGAAGCTCCCCTATCATCATAGTTGGAGAGGAGCTCAGAGGGCAGCTGCGATGGCAATGGTGGAGGAGGGTTCCAGGGTGGCGACGCCACTGCACCCTCAAGATCCTCAGCTATGCCAAGGTTCACCTAGACCCCAGACAGAGGGTCTAGGATTGCTGGGCCAAAGATGGCCAGCCAATCCTTGTCCGCTTGGGAAAGTGGTGCTTCTTGCTCTGAATTGGCCGCCTTGCCTAGCGGCACTTGGATTGCTCCTGCCATTGGTAGAGGAGCGAATCCTGGTGGCACGACCATGAAGGGCGGCGGCGGTGATGGAGAGCACGACGACAGCAATGGAGTGGTGCTACTCCTGATAGTTGACTCCACCGGCTGAAGGTTTTGCTAAAGAAAGTTAGGGTTTTTCTACCGACACAAGAGAAGATGGGGAAAAGACTGTAGCCAAGGTGATGGCTAAATACTACTCTGAGAGAAAGACGAAGGGGCGCCAGGAGCAATTTTCGAGGAAAGAGTACGAGTGTACGTGATGTTAATTGCAGAACCATGTGGCTCTCTTATTTCATACTATTATTTTAGTTTTGGAATAAATATTATTGCCAAAACTAGGGGGCATGTGTTATCAACAAAATCTAGCCGATTGGTATTTATGCTACATCGGCTTGAATGGGCTAAATTAGCTGAACACCTGAAGGACAGATCGGCTGATGGGCTGAACATGGTCGAACAAGGAAGAGGCGATCCCAAAGGCCAGTGGGCCATGTACCTTTATTTTGAGTCTATGTATCTAACCTAGTTCGAGTCGAGTTGGAACTAGCCCATCAAGAATAGAATTTTAGCTATAAATGAGTTATAGAAAGAATCAGACTTGTTGTCCAAGTCTGCAGACTATAAATATGTAGCCTTGTTCTATGTAATAAATTGACGACATACGTTCCCTAGCAGCAGATTGTCTCCAACTTCTCTCGGCGCATCGCCACCCCTAACAACTAGGGTTTCTCAAGGTAATCATCATGCTGCTCTAATGTTTCTTGGATTCGTTAGGGCATTATGGCGTGAGCCATGTGGAGAACTGTGTACTGAAGCATTTTTGATGGTACGGTTCGCCGGTTATCTGGATAAATCTCATATTGAGCCTGGCTCGGTGCGAGACTCATTAGTTATCTTGATGAATCTTAGGTCAGGCCTCGCCTATCATGGGATCCATCCTTTTACGTTGGATGTCTACCGATCTGTTTTGCCTATCTATGCTCCACTTAGTAGATCGATATTCATGTAGCTCGTTCTGCGTAGCTCGAGCACCCTAGCTATACGTGTTGTAATTTGTATATATTTGGTTAGATGGACTTATTTGGAGGTCCTGGTTTGAAGCCGATTTAACTATGCAGATCTGTTATATCATGTTTTAGGGTTTTCATGTCTACTCATCTTTGGATGCGGTTTTGGCTTTTCCTCTATTTATGCATGCACGTTTAGTGGGCTATCCGATGTTTCTGCATCGGCGGACTAGAGTACGTAACATCCCGTGGTTGCCGATCCTAGCAAGCAGGCAGGAAATTAACGTTTAGAACTATTGTGTATGCTTTACAGGGAGAACAGGAGCCAACAACCGTGATCCTCTGACCTTCCTAGCTGCAAGGTCAAGTCAGGTGGCACGCCCGCATCACCATGCACAACTAGGATCGGCTTCCCCGTAGTACCCGATCGGAGCCGCACGACTAGGAGACGAGTGTAGCAACAGCGCAGTCCTTGGCTCCCATGTGCTTTGCGCCTGAACCACTGCCGCCCATCGTTATTTGGGTGCATCAGAAGGTGAGCCACTTTGAGATCACTCATTAGATTTGTTCCTTGCTCAGTGTACACCATGAGGGAATGGATATTGTTAAGGCCCGCTTAGTTGAGACCTACCGGCGCAAATATGAAAATTTTGTCCACAAGCCGGGAGAGTCTATTGATTACTTGTTTGGTCATTTTCAATCGATCATCAACAAGTTGCATGTCAATTGTGCCCTCGCTCAACTCCCATATAGGATAGGCTGTGAAATTGCTATATGCATTGGAAAGAAAAGTATGGGAGATCAAGGTGAACTCGATTCTCGAGTCGGTAGGTTAGGACATGATTGGACTAGAGGTTCTCTATAGCAAGCTCAAGGCCATAGAGGTAGATTACGAGTTGGGAGATTCTCTAGATGGAATTGGACTACTTTTACCAGCACTGGATCGTTCGACGGTTGACCATTGGACAAGTCCGGTGAGTGTTGCAACGGGGAGTGAAACCGAGGCCCAGCCACCCTCAGGTCTTTTTCCCCCGTCAACCTGTCCGAGGGTCACACCATCGGACCATTCAGTGGTGGCTGGGTCACCCAAGTGCTCCTCTATTTTGTCCGGTGGTCCATGGGACCATTCGATGGTTTAACCATCGGACCGTTCGATGCCTGACCATCGAACTGTCCGGTGCTTTTTGTTGGCTACTGTTTTTGGCTCATTTTGCATCTATTTCTTTGGATGTTCGAGGAAGTTCTTCTGCTTTGTATGCGATACATATTTGTTTAGTGGACGGTGCCGGATAAGTGTGTTCTTTGGTGCAAGTAACGATGGGGTTTGAATTTGAGTTTTCAAGTGCTCCTATTCACCCCCCCTTCTAGTCACAATCTATGGTCCTACACACTACAGTGTTGAGACACGTATTTGAGAGCCCAATCCATCAAAGAGAGCAAATAGACACATCCCGGCATAGCTAATGGTTGCGAGCAACTTGCTTAGGCCTTGTTAGCACATCACCCTTGATTGCCATCAAGTGGTGTTGTGACACCTGTGCCTACGCACACGTTGCTTTGTAAGTGTGGGGCTTGTAGTCTTGCGAAACACTCCAAGATGTGGAGTGACTACCACCTTTCTTGTGTGATGGTGGGAGCCCCTAGCATTTTGGCCAAAAGCTCACATAGTGCAGAAAGCGGTGGGCGTCAGCGGGAGGTCCACGAAAGACCCTAGCACCCTTGACAATCCTCTATCCTTGCGAGGACAAGGCCATCTTACGCGGGATTTGTGGGGAAAAGGGCTTTCATGGGTATATATCGGGGATATCTAGAGTTATCTGACTGGTGGCTTGACTGACACACAAGCGACCTTACCGATCCTCGATCCTTGCGAGGACTAGTCCGTAGTCCTTGCACAGACTATGCGAGTGTTAAGGTCTTGCGTGGGTCACTTTGCCAACCTCCTTCCTTGCACGATGGATGCCGGAGTCCTTGAGTGGACTCCGTGAGCGCAAAGCCTTGCGAGGGGCACCAAGTGAGGAGTAGGGGAGCTTGCATGCCTTCCCAATACCTTGATAAAAAATCATCGTGTCTCCAACTTGTGCCATCATCGCCACCTTCAACTGGAGTTCGCAATCACTCTACTCATCAGTTTAGCTTCCGCATTTACATTCTTGCAATTGTGTCCTTACTTTAGTAGACTAGCTTGATAGGTTAGTTTCTAGGTGGAACTAGGTTGCAAGAATTAGCCATTGTAGAGTTAGCAACACTTAGCAAAACCTTAGTGTACATATTTTGTTTATCTTGCATAGGTTTTGATATGTTGTTTCTAGAGAGCCATAATTTTTAGAATCCAAATTCATCCCCTCTTAAGACGTCGGCTCACAGTCCTCACGGTTTTCACATAGAACAGCAATGCCGGAGCCTAAGTTTGCATCCAGGTTCACTTAGTGTCGCCTAACTCACCTATCTGATCCAAGCCAACGAATTCGTTATGATGATGCTCCACTCTGCTAAAAAATCTATACCAATTCTATTTCAATGCCAAATTCCTTTTATTAAAAAAACCCAACATTATCTCTCCAATACCTCCTCTCTCCCCAGCACTCTTTTTACTAAAACATCCAACATCTATTCAAACCCCTCCTTCTCTCTCCCATCCCACCTTAGCCTCCTCTCCCCCCCTCCCCTCATCCGCGCCCACCCCTCCCCGGCCGGCCATCATGCTTCGTCCCCCATCGTCGATGCCCTGCCCCCTCTCTGCTCTCATCTCTCCCCTGCAGCTATCCTTACTTCTTCCCCCTGTGTGCCCACCCACAATGAGGGCGAGGTGGTTGCATCCTCCACCTTTGTCGTCATCGCCGTTCTTTAGCACCACCATCCCTTGGCCTCACCTTCCTTCGCACCAGAGAGGGATGGATCCGCAGTGCCGCCCGGGGGCCGGAGAGCGCCTCTGCACAGCCGCTAACCTCGTCTCAGGGTTAGATCCTTCTTTTGCCTGGACTAAGCCAATGGCCAATGTTAGCTCCTTCGTATCTCCCTCCTCCTCTGCAGGCCCTCCCAATCAGCGGTTGTTTCTCT
Organism: Paspalum vaginatum; assembly: GCA_030272315.1. Taxonomy (NCBI): domain Eukaryota; kingdom Viridiplantae; phylum Streptophyta; class Magnoliopsida; order Poales; family Poaceae; genus Paspalum; species Paspalum vaginatum. Next base: position 49,305,555 of record CM059016.1, read on the forward strand.
CTCACTTTTTCGTTGGTGTTCACAAGGATGGCACATTCTTTGTTGCTGCCAAATGTTCCTCGCCATGTTGTGTACTGGAGACCGAGTTCCCTCTTAGGTGTTATCCACTTGAACTGTGTTTATATGTACATGATTGTCCATATTAGATGCCGATTTGTGATTATATGCCTGTATATATTGTTTGAAAATTTGTTGTATAATGGGCTCTATATCTTTGTATTTTAATTGTAAATTTTATAGTATTATGGGCCTTGTATTTGATCATATTGTATAGGTTGAACGTTTATGGGGTCGATTAGAAATCCAAATCCAAGATTTGTGGGTAAAAAAAGGTGAAAAAGGAGACTGCAGCGACAGAAACGCGTAAGAAAAATCTGCCACTCCTTGCCGTGCTTACGATTTTGCTCCTATGTCTGGGATTTTATCTAGGCTGTGTAAACATCTCTATGGTGGTTAGAATTTCTAGGTTCCTAGGCCCAACGTGGGCCCAAACTTATTAAAACTGATCATTGGATTAAATTATTACATGATCTAAGGGTGGATGCAATTTTGGGTAGATAACAATTAGCTAAAAATTGATTATAATTAAACTAGCTCTTTTTATATGTTGATATATCAGTTGGAAGCTAAAATTACAACTTTTCCAACCAAACTGATATCACCTTAAAGTTCGCTCACAGTTAATGGGAATCAAAACAATACGACCTGAAATTTATTCGCAAGCCCGATGCAGACTGCAGGAGTAGCCCATGCGAAAAATGGATGCCCAGGTCGCATATAGACTCCGTTTTTTATGTTCTACACATTTCTGGAAAGCTTATAAAAAGGCATTGTTCCTAACCCAACTGACCTTAAAATCCGCTTGCATCAACAGAAAAGATCAAACCCATATGATGTGAAATTTACTCATGAGACCCATTCTTAGATGCATTTGAATTAGAAGTGCTTAAAGATTTTTTTTCTCCCATTGCAACACATGGGCATTTTGCTAGTATACCATATGAAAAAGCGAGTTAGTGATGTTTGGTTGAAGAGTAGGATGGAATAGAATGGTTCCATTCCACATTTGAGGGATGTAATGGTTCTATCCCAGATTCCAGGGATGGAATGGTTTCATCTTAGATTTCCAGCTCAGGCCCACTATCAGTCTCATATTCTAAGAGAAACAGCTGCGTTACAGGATTTTTTCGAAATGTGCCCGCCCCAAATCTGGAGAGAATATTCTCTGTTCTGAAACCGATCCACTCCTTGAGCTTTCATCCAAACATAGACATGGGTGGGATGGGATGGTTCCATTCCACCCTATCCCACCAACCAAACACCACCTTAATGAATAACAATATCCAGCCACCAAGTTTCTACGCACCCTATTTCTCCATCGTTAGATCTAAACTCCGGCCCCACCAAAGGTTTAATCTGGCGGTCCTCTTGCTTGGTTACGCAACCCCTTACGCGCCGCTAGCAGAAACGCCCGTTTCTGCTATGGCCAGGCGAACATTCCATCTGCCATTGCCATTTTTTTCAACGGCCAACCCACCTACCCGACAAAGCCCCTTCCCAAATCCACCACATGCCTAGATCTCATCCGTCACCAAGCTAGTGGTGTGAAGATTCAGCTATTTAGATCCCACCACAGCCCATATACATACACATACATAGATAACTTGATTTTGTTCCCAAATCATGAACATGGATATGAATACACATGGTCCTAATCACTATTCGTGTTTTCATTCTCATCGAGGAACCACATGCACAAGAACAGACAGCATAAAACGCTCACCTTCCTAGTCAACACCGATCGGAGGCGGCAGCCAGTGCTGATCCGACTGCCCTGAGGTGGATCTGGGTCGGAGGCAGCCCCGGGAGTGCTGGGGCACGAGGAGGCGGCACGGGCAAAGGCGCCTAACCTCCTGTGGGAAGGGCGGCGGTAGGACCGTGGATCCAGCCACGCCGGGGCAGAGGGGCAAAAGTGGTAGAGCAGACCATGTATCCGGACGCCGTGAGCCAAGCGGAAGTGTCGGAGGAGTGGATTGAAGTTGAGGACACGCGCCGCCGGCCCTCAATATAGCGCCACCGCTGGAATGTCCACACCGGAGGAGGAGGCGGCCGGGTGCCTCCAAACAGAGGTGTGATGGGAGAGGATCGAGGCGGCGACTGAGCGGATGCTCAACGGCTGCATGCGGGCGCCAGCGATGGAGCCTGCGGGCGCCACCGCCATTTCCTCCGTTCTTGCCCAGGACGAAGAGATAGTGTGGCGAGGATGGGGAGGGGGGAAGAGAGAATGAACTAGGGTTTTGGGGGGGAGGGGTGCGAGATTTTGCTTCTTATACTGAGAACGAGCGTTTGCTGGTCGTAGATCGTTAGTTGGATGGAGGACGCAAAATCTGGCCGCCCCAGGCCAGATCGAGCCTAGGCAGGACTGCTCTTTACCGCCCCACGCCCAGGTTGTGGCCTAGGATGCGCGGAAACGGCCGATGTAGGCCAATGGTGCTATTATTGGGCCACTTTCAGAATTAACTTTTCCCTGATTTTCATCATATTGTTTTGTCAACATTGAATATTTTTTCTCCAATAAAGACACGTGCTACCTTCACTTTCGAATATTTATCGTCCATTTCACCTTCGAACTAAAATGCAACAAATAAAAAATAATAGAGGGAGAACGTTACATTCATACCAATTATTTATTACAATAAACCTTTGTTTTTTACTTAAATGTATTTTTTAAATAATTAAATTTAATAATATCCTCATTTAGCCACGCGTGGGATGCACGTATATTATGACTAGTATATATATGCGGTAGATAATAATTTATTATTCTAATATGTGGGCAAGCCATGTAGAGATGGAGTATGTTTGAGACTCCTAGTTCTATGATAATTTGTGGACCAACCATGCGAATAATCATGCACATAAGGAGGAAGTTCTATATGATTGTTTACAAAAAAAGTCCATAAAAAGTAATAAAAGAAATAGCATGAGAGTCTGAAGAAGCACTTATGTAGGTAACTGTGTGCAAACTTATTTACAAATTTACCGCAGAAACTCTTATAGAGCAGAATAGAATAATACTAAAAAAATGCCCATGTGTTGCAATGGGTATAATTCTCAATGCGTTGTTTTAATGTAAATTTGGGCACCCGTTTCCATGTGTCATATATCACAGTACCACGATAGATCGTAGATATTATATTAGAATGTAAATTCCTGCCAACTTTTAAAGAATTGTGGGATGATTTTAGTTGGATAAAAAAGATCATCTTTTTTAGCTTTTCATCGCTATACAAAACAACGAAAACGGAGTCCGTATGCGACCTAGGAAACAAAAACGTACACTAAAAATGCAGTGAGAGCCAAGAAAAGATGCTGACTCAGATGGATGAACACGATGGAGTCCCTGATCTTCATCGCGTCGAAGCAATCTGGTGATGTCCTCCACGTGTCCAGTAGCCCGTCCCTTTGGATAACTTCCGGTTTTGGCAAAACTAGCAACCAGCCCTTGGTTTTGATGCTTGAACCAGGAAACGATCTTGAGCCTCGGTTTTCATGATGGAACTGAGAAATGATCTTGGTCGGTGACAATGGAACCGAGAAACAATAATGGGCTTAGATCTCCAAGATAGTGTGGTTTTAAGACCCACCGAGCCTTCACTTCGACTACAAGTCCATACAAAGCCAGGCACAGACCCATGCACCCCCTGGGCCACCTACTAGTCCATCGGCAGGGTTTTGTCACACCGAAGCGCCGCCTCTCAGTGCACTCAAGAGGACTTTCCTCCAAGTATCTATTAAGAGGTGGCTACTTGTCCATCAGCAAGGCTTTGGTGGTTGACAAACGCTCATCACAGCCAGGACTGACTGACCAGACTTAGTGCATCGAGTCCCTCAATCTCCCCCTTGATGAATGCCTTTTCAACACCCTCACCAACCACCTGAAATCAAAGACAAAGAAAACAAAAGCGCAAAAAGAACAACAAAAGACAAAAAAGAAAGAAAATCCACTCAAGTGCCCAAAAGCCAAGCGAGGCAGAAATGGGGAATTGCTCAACACAGCCAATCAAGAAAGCATGACTCCTCAAGAAAGACGCATGGCTCAACACAGTCATGCTAGAAGCAAAGGACCAGCTCCTCTAGAAAGAGGTAAAAGCTCAACACAGCTAGCCAAGAGAGCATGCTAAAACTATAACACCCTACATTGCATTACAGCCCATCTCACAATGCAACGCTCCCCTTGGGTGGTGGTGCTCCCCCTTGGCAAATGATATCTCCCCTTGAGTCCCATGGTTGGTGATTCCACTCAACTCTTCCCCTTGTTGACAATGCACACATCAAGTCCCCCAAGAAAAATGTTGTGCCAATGCAACAAGGTGTACCAAAGAGCTCATGACGAATGAAAAACTAGTAATCACAAGTTCTAGCATACAGAGCGTGTGAGGGCAACGGGGCATACAACAAGCTCAAATGAATCTATCTCATGTATCAAGAGCAAGCATGAGATTTCAGGTTTAGTTAAAACAAAGCAACACCAACATGAATAGCATCTAGCTGGTACACCAACACAAACTGGTAGTAATGAGGCCATGAGCGCTCACTAAAATTACAACTGGTACTATGCATCAGTTCTGGTTGTAATGATGCCCACAATTTACAAACAACTTTATCTCAAAAAAAAGAACAAATTTAACACATTTTCACACAAATTTGAACTCAACTTCACATATATAATACCACCATATATATAATTCCATAAAGTGCATACATAATTATACAATACCAATTTTTCATAAAGATTCTAATTATTTTCTACTCCTCACTGAGGGATAGGGACTCCAACAGCCCTGCCTAGTCCACCTTGTTCTCGATGTTGGTGGAGTTGGCAGCAGTGTTGCCTGGAACACCAGCGGTGGCTGGCGGTGTCACGACAGTGAGTTTGACGGGCGATGGCCCGGCGAAGGCGACGGTTGCAGGGGAGCTCTACGGCGTGCGATACAGCATGGTGTTAAAGTAGGGTTAGAGTTGGATACAAACTCTAGATAGAATATATCTAGATCAATAGCACTCGTCTTGTACTCCAAGTCTACCATATGTACACCATATACATAGTGCCAAAGGGCTGCTATAATCACTAGATGGAAACACAGAGAAACAATAAATTCAATATTTTCAATACATGGAGCTTGAACTTGAGGAGGCGAGGGTTCATCTCCATCACACAGCTGAGGCAGGGCTTGAGGGCAGGGAGCCTCGCCATTGTAGATGGAGAGGAGGTGAGAAGACATAACAGAGCGAGTGGGCGACAGTGGCAAGGTAAATAGGAGATGGTGGGAGCCAAAGGGTCATGCACACCATTTCTGAGGAAGCATTATTACCGGTTCATAACATCAACCGGCATTAATCTCAACTCAGATTAATACCGGTTGGTGTCTTCAACCCGTAATAATGTGGAGACAATATTACCGTTAGTAATGTGGACACAACTACTGGCTACAAACCTAATAGTAACTAAGCTAGGGGAAAGATGCCCCTTTCTCCAGCAGTGTTACCTTTCTCACATCAATAGCTGCAAAAAAAAAAAAAGAACCAAATGCAGCCAAAAGTAATGTAATTTTCAAGCGCTGTAAGTAACCATTCTCTTTTTTTCTTACAGAGAACGGACCTCTTGTATTAGGGAAAATGTTGGTAAACGAAAAGATTTGGAGCATGACACATGCTTGCGTTGTGAAGACACACTTAAAACTTTAGTCATCTCTCATTTTTGTGCTGTGTAGTAGTGACAAGTGAGAGTTAGCTCTTGGAACTTTGTAAACTACTAATATGAAACTGTCTATATTTTCAGAAGAAGACTTCGAAACGCACTGATACAGTGATACCCAAGCCGAGGTGTTGGCTGCTGCTCTATGGAATTCGATGACTAGTCACTAACTGGCAAGATGTTGATTCTTGTTGGATTTGGAGTGAGAACCTGTGGATCTGAGTGGCTACTCTAAGCTGCATAAGTATAAACCGACAAAGGTGATGATTTTATCTTGTCCACATGTACAAATGTATCTTTTTGTCCACTAATAGAAATACTCTTTTTTAGTCCAACACGTGCTAGTGACCAGTGTGGGTAAGACGAAGAATCGAGGATGATCCTTGAGACTTGTGACAGTCTAAACTCCTTTTCCCCAGCGGTGGTCTTATTTAATTGGTCTTCGTATAATCATCAACCATCTCCAGACATGTAGACATCAGTACATCACTGCAGTACTATGGTCCAGTATAGCAGATACGTAGATACATAGGAGAGGACGAAGGAGTTTAGCAACTCGGTCAGCAGTCCATATAGTTGTCTACAACTTTGTGCTATGATAGTCCTCCTCATGGTTTTGTTTTCCTCTAGAGACAGTTTAGTGTTCATGTTCACATCGAGTTCTGACGAGTTAACACGTGCGCAGCACATGTGGCTCACTAGCCTTTGTTCACATATTTTGATCCCTTTTTTGCGAAATACGTCATTACTCGCCGACATCCAGATTGTGCATGCTGCGAATCTATATTTCTTCATGATGTAGATGATTTTACTTTTCGTTCGCCGCCAAGGAAGAAGATTCATTGTGCCTTACTTTTCCCTGCCACTATTCTCTTACACTCCAAGAAGATTCATTAAGTGTAAATACAAACCGACAAGGGTGATGATTTTTTCTCGTCTGCATCAAATGTAATTTCTTTGTCCGCTTGTAGAAATAATCTCAGTGTAACACAGGGCAGTAAATAGTTTGGTTGAGACAAAGATTACATTTACAGTACTGTACCTGGCAAGCCCCTCTTTAGGATCCTTGGCGCTCTGGCCTTCATTGTGAATGCCCTGTTTGGATCCTTGAGCTAAAATTTAGCCCGGTCACATCGGATGTTTGGACGCTAATTAAAAGTATTAAATATAGTTTAATTATAAAACTAATTACATAGATAAAGACTAAACAACGAGACGGATTTATTAAGCCTAACTAATGTATGATTAGCAAATGTGATGCTACAGTAACCATTCGTTAATCATGGATTAATTAGGCTTAATAAATTCGTCTCAGGCGTTTAGTCCTCGTCTATGTAATTAGTTTTATAGTTAGATTATATTTAATACTTCTAACTAGCATCTAAACATCCGATGTGACATGGACTAAAATTTAGCCTCTGGATCCAAACACCCCTAAGATTAGTGCATAGATTCCAAAGAAGATTGCATTTTGATGGGGACCTTAGTTTTCAAGTCTTGTACACATGCTCGTGCGTGACCAACTCATTTTCCCTTGTGGCAGTCTTATTTAATTGGGATTCCTATATATAACTACCAATCATCTCCGTATGCGCAGGCAGCACTGTGGTCCGGTAGAAGATAATACCCCTGCATCCCAAATTGTAAAGGGTTATAGAACTCTTTTTATTTATCCATATTCGTATGAATATGGATGAATCAAACATATTGAATATATATATATATATATGGAAAAATGAATGGATCTAGTAGATACTGAAACCCCTTACGATTTGATACAGGAGTGAGTACATGGTAGAGCACGAAGGAGTACAGCAACTCGGCCAACGGTCGTCCGTATATGTGTCTACGACTTTGTGATACAATAGTCCTCATCATGTTTTTGCCCTCTAGAGACAGTTCAGTGTTCATGTTCACAATCGACTTACGAGAAGTTAACGTGCTGCACACATAGCTGAGTACCTCACGTATTTTGATTTTTTTTTCTTTTTTGTGAATTTTTCGTTAGATTGTGCATATAACGAATCTATCTTTCTTCATGATGTAAATGGTTCTACTTTTCGTTGGCAAGAAAGATTCAGAGAGTGTTCGTTTTCTGGCGGCAACTTTGCTGCAATGCAGTTGAAAAAGAAAAGCGAAGTTTCTAGACCATAAATTTCTCGAATCGCATGGCAATGAGGTAATCCCGCCCCTGTTGCGGCAGTGCTCCCTCCGAAACGGACACTCTCATTGTGCCTTCAGTTTCTGTTTTTTGCCACTGTTCTGTAACTGTAGCCTCCAAGAGCTATGGATTTAAGCGCGTGGATGTCCATATCCTTGATGGTGGCCACTGTTAGATACTGTATTTCGTGTCCTATACAGTAGTTGAATTTGCTCTCCAACTCCCTCACACGCTCGCGAACAGCAGCCGTCGCTCACACGCTCGCACGTGGCGCCGAACTGAGAAGGAAGATGAACAGTAGTGTTTCCGGCGACGGACGCCGCGGCCTACGGCCTGTATCTTGGCTTTGATTAACACTGTGCTTGGCACGTTACAATGAGAAGGTACGCGGGTACTTAAACACACACACTAACAGCCGCCGTGGAACCACGACCTCCATGTCCGACGCCCACGCCATACATGATCCGCTTCCACCGGCCTCAACGTCCAAGTGCTCCAACGCTCTCCTAGCCGTTCTCCCACGCAGGTGCCACGCCTTGCAGCTGACCTCCCCTACCTTCACGCCTTGTCTAGACTCGATCAAGCATACACACACGACTAGCTAATCACCTAAACGTCCGCCCGTCGCACGCACGCGACACACCGGCCGGACCCAACTCGACGCGAACGCCATGGACTCGACGAACTCGACTCACGACTCAGACTTGCACTCCGTGCGCACCCACCGTGCTGCCTCGCTGCGCACACGTGAGCTCCGGCGCCGGCATACACGCACGCCCGTGCACTGCACCCATGGCGCGCGCACACAGTCCGCGCCATCAGAATTCATATGATCGAGCTGGGTCATTGGTTGAGTAAATTCGTGTGCTAGCATCGCAGCCCACGAATTTAACATGGACATGCCACATGGCAGTAAAACACTGGCTCAATTAAATTTGCAATCTCATAACTCGGCGGATGGAGGCCCAGTGGCATGCTGCCTCGTCGCCTGTTGACGTTAAATTCATAAATTAGGCCACGGCCCACGAATTTAATGAAAAAATTCAAAAAGACGGTTGCACGTAAAATTCGTGAACTAGGTCACACCCCCAATTTTAATGTAAAATTTTTAACTTAGGCAACAACTACATTCTTGGGTCAAGTTACCGGTCGCAATTCTCATGAATTTAATTAAATTTATGGATCCTTCACCAATGCGGGTGTGTACGTGTGTCTATGGATGTGTGTGTTAGAGGAGACGGTCACAGGCAGGTTAAAGGGACTTAACTTTCGTCGGCCAAGGATAGCCCGACAAAAGTTAAATAATCCGACTAAAATTATTTTGTCAGGCCGGAAACCTAGCTTCCTTATTTTCATTGGCTTCTTGTTGGCTCATGAAAATATAAAGGCAGGCGGCAGATCGGAATCCTAATCCTAGCAACTTTCGTCACACATGGTGTAATTTCCGTTGGCTTCCAATAGCCGAAAAAAGTAAAGAGCCAATGGCGGATCCAAAATCCCTAATTTGTGGGTTACTTTTGTTGTCCGTGGAAGGAGCCGATGATTGTTATGTAATTTCATCGGCTAGCTCACATGGGCATGAAAATGAAGCCTACGGTAACCTAGGTTCTGGCTAATAACTTTCTTCAGCCACCTCTGGCTGACAAAAGATATTTAACCATTTGGGTTTTTTATACTAATAAAATTTGTGGCCATCGAAAATCATATAGATTCCTGTATTGTGAGTACTTCCATCGGTTTCTACTATCGATAAGTAATGCAACGTTGATAGACTGATAACCAATGCCCCAAGTGTAGCCATGCTATAATCACATACCGGTAGACTTTTTAAATTAAAGAAGGAATTGTGAAAACAAATGTATGAAGGTTCCGCACCACTGTCCCTATCATCATTTCTCCATCACCTATTGCCACCTTTGTGACAAACGAATGCACGAGCTTGGAATCACTGTACACAACTGGTACGTCCGTACAGCAGGTCCATGTAGGTGTCTAGAACTTTAAACTTTGTGCTACAATAGTCCGCATGGTTTTTCCCCTCAAGAGACAGTTTAGTGTTCATGTTCACGATCGAGCTGCGACGAGTCAACACAATGCTTGTAGCTGACTAGCTGTGTTCACGTACTTTTCTCTCTTTTTTTTTTTTTTTTTTTTGCAAAAGACATCAATTAGTGTCGACATCTGGACTGTGCATACAACGAATTTATCTTTCTTCATGATATAAATGGTTGTATTACCTTTCATCGGCACGGAATGATTCATTGTTAGATATTCCGTGTCTCGTGCAAGAGTTGGGTGTCCACATGATCGAGCTGGGCCACAGGTCGATTAAAAGCCATTAACTTTCCTTGTCCAAGCATAGACAGGTCAAATAAAAGTCATTAACTTTCCTTGTCCAAGCATAGGCTGACGAAAGTTGACCAAGCCCATGAAAATTATTGCGTCCAGAAGCCTAGCTTCCTAACTTTCATCGGCTTCACGAAATATACGAGCCGGAGCTAGAGTAATTTCATCGGCTTCCATTGGCCGATGAAAATTACTGATGCATCGACGTATTGGAATCCTAATCCTAGCATCTTTCGTCGCACGGGGTGTAATTTTCGTTGGCTTCCACTAGCCAATGAAAAGTAAGGAGGAGGAGGCGGATCGAAAAAACCCTAGTTCATGAGCTACTTTTGTCAGTTGGGGAATGAGCCGACAATAGCTATGTAATTCCGTCGACTAGTTCACACACCGATAAAAATTAAGCCTACGGTAACCTAGCTTTTGGCTAACTGTTGCCAGCCACCTGTGGCCAACGGAAGATATTTAACTACTGTGGGTCTTTTAACTATTTCGTCAAAAGGCTTATTTTCATCAATCCATAGCCAATGAAAATAAAACTATGAAAATTGGGCTAACTTTCACTGGCCGGCGATGAAAATTATGCCAACTTTCGTCAGACACCGAAGAAAGTAAATAATTTTCATCAACCAAGGATGGATGATGAAAATAATTAGGCAACGACAATAGTTTTCGTTGGTTTTGGTGACCGACGACAATTGTGTGTGATAATTTCCGTCAACCTCATTCAAACCAACAAAAATATAGTTAATTTTCGTTAGTTTTAACTTGCCGGCGAAAATTATGCTTTTAATAAAAAGTCATAAAAATAAACATAAAACGTAAAATAACAAGAAAAATATACACCATATAGCCACATACAGTAGTTTGTATAATAACACTCACACATACGAGCTAAAATAGTCTTCATAAAGGACACTTTACCGCCATGGCCTATAAGAAAAAGAAAAAAAACAATCGTGGGCATATCAGGGAGTATAATAGTGTCTCTACCGGAAGTAAAAGCATATGCATGTCCAAATGAAAACAAGACCATATTTAAGTTGGATCAGCAGAATGTTTGACAAGGTTCAGGAAAAAACAGAGAAAAAACAGACAGATATGTACCGCAGTTGATTCTAAAACAAAATCAGTGCAGGGACCCGAAGTTGGTTAGGTGCGGGGGGCAGGTTTTGAGTTGCACCCACAGGTTCCCCACGGGGCCGAACTAGATGAACAACCCAATACTAGGGAAGCCCAACAAGCAACAATGCCCAATAATCTAACAACCCTAGGTATATGATCAAGCTCCTAAGCCCCAGCCTCCAACTCCAACGCCCAGCAGGCGGCCACCTGCCTGCCTCCGACAACCACCACTTCTCAGGTCGTGCTGGCGCCTCCTTTTCTCCGGCCATCCTCTGTGCCTCCATCGACTGTGTCCGGCCAGCGCCCCCGCCGCTCCGCCTCCGCAGGCCGCTCCGCGCCTCCGCCCGTCACCGTCTCGAGTTCGAGCCTTCGCCATTGGCTGGCCAACGCACACCCCATCTCCATCCCTGCCCCTCTCCTCTTGGAGTCTTAGGCTCGCGCACGTATCCCGCTTCCCCGCCGACCGCTGTCCCGCGTCCCCGTCGAACTGAGCCGACCCACTCCATCGGGTGCTAGATTCCCCGTCGGGTTTCGGGCCCCCGGTGGGTTTGGGGGCGGGGGCAGATTTCCACCCGCCGCGGGGTTCGGGGCGGGGCAGTTTTTTGGCCATGGGTTTCGGGGTTGGTGCACGGAAGCTCCACCCGCCCCGAACCCACCCCAGTGCCATCCCTAGCGGGCCCGTAGCTGGCATGATAATGTTGTGGGGTGGACCTCCTTTGCGCACAGGCCTACTCGCTCACTCAGATGAGGCCGTAGCTATGAGAGATGAAGTTGGGGTGAGGGAGTATGATTTATGACTTATGCATAAATTAATATGACTTATGCATTATTTAATCAGAGATGTCATATGATTGAAGTAATTTTAAGTATCTTTTAGGAGTATTTTTGCCAAGTTTATTTATAGTTTGAACCATTAGTTTTATGAGTATTATTTTTAACATATTACATGACTTATCCATTTTTCAATCTGTAAGTTTAGGTGTAATTAGAAATCTAATGGTTCATAAGTTTGTTATTTTAGAACAATTTGCAAGCCTGAGTTTCAAGTATAAAAATTTGATTATTTATTTCCATCATATGTTCTCTAAATTAGTCCATGTTTGTCATAGGCCTATTAGACGTTGTGTTTTGTATATTAAACTACCTCCAATTTTGTTTGACGTCCATCAGCTTAAAGTTGAACTGAAGAGCAACAATGAAATATGAATGGAGGTAGATAAGTTTTTTCTTAGGACCAAAAAGGCTTCAGTCATCCATCCTGAAGTGTTTCAATCGACATGAGCGTGGCACTTAGGGCTTGTTTGGATGGAACCCTAGAGAAAGTTTGCCTCGCCTGCAACATTCCTGGAACCAGCCTGGACCACGTTTGGTCGCTACCCTGGTTCCTTGCCTGGTCCAGGCAACGGCTCCTCACCCAGGCGTCCAAAATCGATTGAACTGGCTACAGGCTACGCTGCCTGGTGAAGAATCTTCTTTAATTACTGCAAGTCCCCAACCAAACAACACATGCCATCATTGGCTGACTAGGCAAAATGCAGCACATTAGAAGGCAACTTCCAGGCAGCTGATTTTGCCAGGCAACAAACGTAGGGTTCCATCCAAACATGCCCTTATACACTGCCATTAGAACCTCTACACTTAGTTTGACAGACAATATTATTTTATGATTAATCTTGTTTTCGATGAGAGATGTTGGTTGCATAAAACCACTAGAAAACAAACAAGGAAAAGAGTAAATTGCGCCCCAGGTCGCTAAACCTATTCCACAGTACCATCTAGGTCCATCAATTCCCAAAGTGATCATCTAGGTCCGTTTACTTTTCAAGGTGATCATCTAGGGCCATCAACTTTACATTCTTAATTCACTGGGGGTCCAAATGTGGACCTTGATTTATACTAGAAAGAACCACTTGAAAAGTTAAGGACCTAGATGATCACTTTGAGATTTGATGGGCCTTGATGGTACCGCGAGATAAGTTTAGCAACCTGGCATGCAATGCACTTGAAGGATGGACGGGGTGAATTAGACTTTTTAAAACTAAGGCTCTCTACAAACTACAACTACGTAACAAAACCTATGCAAGATAAAACTAACTATGTACAGTAAGGTTTTGCTAAGTGTTGCTAACTCTACAGTGGCCAAGTCTTGCAGTATAGTTCCACCTAGAAACTAACCTATCAAGCTAGTCTAGGAATGTAAGCACACAATTGCAAGGAAGTAAATGCAGAAGCTAAGAGATGGGTAGAGTGAATGCAAACTCCTGTTGACGATGGTGATGATGATTTATTTGAGAGGGCATAGTCATCACCATGAGGCATTGATGTGATGAAGAGGATGATTTACGTGAGGTAGGCTTGCAGGAGTGTTTCTTGTGACAATCTTCATCACTTGAAACATCAACCCACTCATCAATGGTTGTGAGCGCCTTGTGCCTCTCTATTCTTTGTTTTTCCTTCTTCTTAAGATTTGCCTCTTCTTGTTCTCCTTGGCAATGTGTGGACATGAGTCCATAAAGTGACCCTTCTCACTACATCCATAACAATCACTCTTTCTTACCTTTTTCCTTTGGATATTGTAGTCAATTTCCTCTATGGTGATTGTGATGCCCTTGTAGTTGAGCATCTTCAATGCTTTGTCCATCCTCTTGATCAACATGGCAACTTCTTCATCATCAGAGGAGGAGGAGCATTATGCTTGATAGTCTTTGTCACTATCTTCTTCTTCTTCACTCTAACTTGAGCTTGCTTCTTTCTTGCTCTCACCCTTCTTCGTCTTCTTTTCACCATGAATGGTTGTTAACAGCACTTAACCATGCCAAACCTTATACTGCAAGCGATAGTATCGGTTGTAGCCTTTCCACATGATGAGTATCAAGGGTTTGTCAATCTATGGAAAACTATGTTTAAACTACTATTAATCAAGTATTAATCAATTAATAATTAGCTCTAATAGATCTAACAAGCTAAATATGAAAAGGATAATCTATCACAAACTAGTTCTACAACTAGACTATAGCATCAACTAGATCAATGTCAAGAACTAAGCAAGAATAAGCAAGATTGAGATATATAATACTGGCTAAGAGATTAGCAAGAGATATGAGACAAACATATTATAAACTAAGAACCACCCTGAGCATAGATCTAACGTGAAACCTATCATAAACATGATCATGAATGTCATAAACTTGTTCGAACCTTTTTCGCCAACCACTTGTCACATAAGTCAAGGTAATCGACGAACTAGAAAGTCTAAACCATATCTAAGCATGAGCAGATTCAATCAACCAATCAAGGTAAAAAGATCTACTAAAAGACATGGATCAAAGATCATGTATAAACAAAGAACTCATAGCCAAAAGACAATTTCATTGATCGAACTAAGGGTTTATCATAGCAAAATAAGAAGAACAGAGAGTTTACTCAAGATTTATCATGAACTGGAAGAACATATCAAAAGGTGAACTTGAGGCTCCTTGGGAAGTCCTTGGGTCGGCTGGCTTGACCCCCTTGGGGTCAGCTGACACTAGGGCCTCCTACCTCCTCTCACTTTGCTCTTTCGATGAGAACTCCTTCTCGACAAAACATACAAAGTTGGACCCCTAACCCTAGCTTTGGAGCTATGTTTGCTGTGAATTGGATCAATGATCTCTCCCTCTTATGAGGCCCTTGGTTTTATACCCCAGAGGGTGCCCTATACATGAAAACTAATAGATTAGTTTGAGATGCCTTCTATGATCTATTTCCACGTATATACATATCTCATGAAGGTTCCTAGGCTGTCCATAAAGAACCTTGCTTGGAGATGAAGCTAAAGCCTTTGTCTTTCCTGAAATCCAACTTTCTTTATTCAGCACCTTTAGTATTTCGACCATAACTTCCTCATCTAGAGTCCGAATAATGCAAACTCGGACTCTAAATTGTAGAGCTTGAAGCGATATACAACTTCGTTATTCAAACTTTCTTCATTGAACATGGTTAAGGTCTTTGAATTGGCCCCACAAGGTGCTGTTGTACTGAAATCCGAGAGTATCTCGAGATTTAATTGGAACTTGGATTGATCTTATGATAAACCTTCCTTATCTTCATCTTCCTTGTATCCCAGCAATCCTTAGCTTCCAGAACCTTCTCAACCAATAGACTTGGGCCTTCTTTTGGGCTTCAATTGCTCTTATTTTATTAATCAAGACACCTCCCTGGACTTGTAACTTTGATCCTTCTACGAGTAGCCTTCATACTTATTTCAATTATTCCTCAATTTCCTGCAATATTTAATAAAGTGGAAAAAAACAAAAGGCATACTTGAATATGGGGTTAATTGTTAGTAAAAATGACTTCATCATATGATTAATCTCTGAAAATGCATGAAATCATGTCAATATAGAGCATAAATATTGTCGTTATCTTACGCCAACAATGGTGAGAACAAGTGACTTAGATGAAGAGGTGTCTTGGTCAATCTTGTGGTAGTGCTCAAATGCACTGAGGTATCGGGAAGACTCACAAGTCTCCCCATAGTCCTCGTTTGGTGCCCCTCATAAGGCTTTCCTCTCGCGAAGTCCTCACAAGGACTCCGGCCTCAATCCTCACAAGGAAGGACGTTGGCAAAGTGACCCATGCAATGCCTTGCTCTTGCATAGTCCTCATAAGGCTATGTCCTCTCCCTCGCAAGGGTAAAGGATGTCTTGGTCGCTTGCGAGATGGTCAAGCGACCTAGTCGGGTAACTCCGGATATCTCCGGTATACACCGACCCGAGCCCTTCTTTCGCACAGCCCATACAAGGACTACGGCCTCGCCCTCACAATGGTAGAGTATAGACAAGGTCATTGGGATCTTCAGCGGGCCTTCTCACATACGCTCTCCGCCGTCTCCACTAGGCGAGCTTTTGGCCAAAATGCCGAGGGCCTCCCTCCCTCTCACAAGTAAGGTGGCAGCCACTATACACTCTGGAGGGTCTCGCAAGACTTGCAAAAGCTCACCTAGTGGACACTTACAAAGATGACATGCATGCAGGCACGGGTATCACAAAGACTTAGTTGCTACCAAGAGCTAGGTGCTAAAAAGGCCTAAGCAAGGTAGCTCGCAAGCTCTAGCTATTGCCGAGATGTGTCTATATGCTCTTTTGATGGATTGGGCTCTCAAATGAATGTCTCAACACCAGAATGAACTCAGGAGTCACCAAACATTGAATGGAGGCCGGGCAAGGGGCATTTATAGCCCAAACATAAAAACTAGCTATTGGGGAGCAGCTGCACTACGCAGACTGCAACCATCGGGCCGTCCGATGGTCCCCAACCTAGCCATTGGAGTTGACTATTGGAAATTCACCTAGCCATTGTGATCATCGGACCGTCTGATGCAAGCTAGCTCGCGGTCTAGATCTGTTGAGCCTTCTGTCTAGAATGCACCATGGACCATCAGACCGTCCCATGGTAGGATCATCGAACCGTTCGATGCCTTCAAAGCTCCAGGAATTAGACTTCTCCTTCTTCGCTGCCTAGAATGTCTGATGTTTCCATCGGACCATCTGTTGGTGTGACCATCGAACCATCCGATGCGTGTAATTTGCATCGGGTCTTGAATTTTCAACATGGGGCTTAGTTCTTCTTCTCTCCGGATCATCTGATGCGGCTCCACCGGACCGTCCGATGGTGCAAAATTCTAGCTCGTTGATCGGTCGTGTCGTGCATCACGCTTGTGTCTTTATTGAGTCTTGGGTATTCTCTTGTGCTCTTTAAGCTCTCCTTTGAGGTCTTTGTACCTCAAGTACATATCTTGCCTCCTGGGACTTAAACTAAAAATACTTGCACATACATTAGTTTTAAATAGTACATGTTGTCACTTTAACCGCTAAAATCACATTAAGGAACTAAACATGAGGCTTAGTGCTCATTTTCCTTACAACACTCAATAAAAAACGTCGCTACTTTCCAAACACAGATCAAATATATATGATTTTTTAGGACTTCTAATGTGCAACGTGCAATGTAATTTAAATGTTAAGCTACATAATCATTTTTCATCAATGTATTTCAAAGAAAAAATAAAGTAATCTATTTTTATCCACGTGCGAGACGCATTTTTTTACTAGTCTACCCTATAAAAAAACAAGTTTTATAAATATACTTTTTCACTCAATTTTTTTATACCTGGATTTGTACAACCTTTGATTGTCTTGTATCCGTTAGATCTAACCGTCTGTTTAATTCCATTGGGTCCACAAACAATGCTAGGAATACCAATCTCTATGTTGTTACTCGGACTGGGCGTAGGATGCTGTGAAAAAACAACTACGCGTGATGTTTACCTTACGCGTTTCTACCAAATTTGGCTGTATTTTTCACCGAAGCGTTTGCCATACCCGCCCATATGCTCTTCCTTTCGTCGCTTCGGTAGACTCTTTGTGGGCTCGTGTTGTTAATCTCATCGCCAACGCATGAGGAAATCAAAGCAACCCAACGCAGCCCAAGAAAATACCGTACAAAAATCACCGCGCGACGGCCCAAGAGTAGATAAAACACTTGAGGCAGATAGAGATAGATTGGTACACAAATAATACCATATTGCCCAACGATATCGAACTATGACTGCTTATAATGCACTGGAACACAACGTTGGAAGGAAAAACTGATTGGAGCGATAATCGGAAGGAAAAAACATTGGCCAAATATATCTCAAATCGGGGAAAACACGAGGACCCAGTTTGGAGAGCAAATCCAAGGCGGCTAGGAGGAAGAGAGGGGGAACTTGGAATCAGCTTGCGGAAGGAAGTACGCTGCGCTGGGCAGGCTTGCGCCAAGCGCGGCTGCTGCTCGCTGCGCCTTGCGCAGGCGTGGTTCCCGTTGGGGCTGTGGCGACGCGGAAGCCGCTGACGGAGCAAGCAGTCTTGTGGTCGCGGACTGTGCCAGCTCTGGATAAGCCGGACTGCCTTTATCCGTTCACATCTTTTGTTTTTCTTATTTTGACCAATGAATCGGAGAGGATGGCCGTTCACATCTGTTTTTTTTTTTTGACCAATAAAATGAATACGTCTCGCACAAATATTCCCAGGACATTTGAAAATAACATTCGATCCCATGTATACACTTACCCCATTCGTATATACATTCGACCGCATGTATATATGAATGGGGTAAGTGATGATCATATTGATTTATATATAGCAAGCATATAGCTCAAGCTATGAATTCAGTTGACCGCATATCAGTTATTCAAGATGGTTAGACTCAACGAGGAAAAAATAAAAACAAGGATAAGTACATGTGGGTGAGTATTGTGTAAGATTATGAACGAACGAGCACTGAGAGGCAGAGCAAAGTTATGTAATATATTTATTGATTCTGTGGATGAATCTAATTAATTTGCATATGAATTTATAACAGTTTTTTAAGAAAAACATTACTAGCTCTACAGAAGCATATATTGGGTCGAGAGATGGACTATTCATGGCAGACACTTGTTCAAACGTCAAGCCACGATGATTACTAGCCCCGTCTTTAACTTCCACGCCCACACTGTGACTATAAATTTGTCGACACACCTCTGGCATCCAGGCATATACAGGCTGATATATATCGAGCGAGGATCGAACATATGCAAAAAATTATCAAGGAGTAGGTAATTAAGGTAGACACTTATACAATGGACACGGAGCAAGCAATCTGTGGTCGCGGACTGTGCCAGCTCTCTGATGGATGGATAAGCCGGACTGCCTTTATCCGTTCACATCTTTTTTTTTCCTTAATTTGACCAATGAATCGGAGAGGATGGCCGTTCACATCCGTTTTTTTCTTGACCAATAAAATGAATACGTCTAGCACGAATATTCCAAGGACATTTGAAAATGACATTAGATTTACTAAAGTGGTTCTAGATATGAAAAGAAAATCCAAAACTCAATTTTGGGTTATATGGCAAATTAAACAAGCGCATTCGATGGAAATATCATAGAACGGATGGGAAGTAGTGAGCTCTGCGAGAAAAAGAGAGAAGAGTAGATCAGGACTATAAAAGCTATATCTATACTATAAAAAGCGAGGTAGTAAAAAATATTTTCTATCCTAAAAGATATAGACCCATCTAGATCCATAGATCAACCGTGTCCCCACAACAAAACAACGCCCACCAAAAAACACCAGCAAGTTCCTGCCGTGCAAATCGTCGGGCACTAAGCTTCCTCCCAATGGTTTTTTCACCAATTTGGATTCATGCTCACCTTTGCCTAGATCTCGCCCGCCATCACGCCAAAGCGTGAAGATTCAGCCCATTTGGTTCTGTCACAGCCCAACAAACACCAAATACATTCATTATGGTACAACTTATTTTTGTTCCCAAAACATGAATCCAGATATGGACAAACATGGCCATAAACATTGCTCATGTTTTCGTTCTCGTCAAAGAACCATATGCACAAGATCAGACAACAGAAATTCGCTCACCTCCACTGTCGGCACCAGTCGCTTGGCCCCAGCATGGCAGGAGTGGTGGCGAGGTGGGAGGAGGAGGAGGCCGGTACGGATGCGCCCTGCTGTCAGCCAAAGCTGGACCGGAGGCATGACGGAGTGGCCCGCCACCTCGAACAGGTGAGGAAGGGGAGGCGTGTCATGGCGGATCATATACCGTTTAGCTACACTGTCATTTTTTACTAGATAGTCATATATGTGGGGGATAAATATCCCCTGGCTCCTCATGGCGTGGATCCAGGACATGGGCCAACAGTGGGCCTGAGTCGGGCGAGCGGCTGATTTCATGGGCCGAACGCCTAACTCAGGGCCCAAATATGGCCATGATGGCTTGGAGTTCAAGGCAGCAACAATGAGCAAACAAGGAAGCTTAGCTTGGACTCAGGTTCCGAGATTTGAGGAGATCGAAGAAGATATGATGGAAGCTTAGATTTTGTTTAATCTCATGTAATCTAAACCGACTAGGAGATATAGATGGAACTCAACTTGTAACCCAAGACTCCATCAGACTATATAAGGCGGATGAGGGCCCCCTACGTAGAGCATCTCAGAACACCGAAACACACCTCAACCCATCGCAATCCAGCCTTAGCCCTCATTGTAACCTCGAGAACTCGACGCAATACAATCAGCCACAAACAGGACGTAGGGTTTTACGCATCTCACGGTCCGAACCTGTCTAAATCCTTGTATCTCTGTCGCTTTTCCAGCAAACCATTGAGCTACGTCGATCTCGCCGAACCACAAAAGCTCCACGTGATCCGTCCCATGGTGTACTGCCGATACTAAACCCCGACAGTTGGCGCGCCAGGGAGGGGGTCGGCAACATCGACATCGAGCTAGCTCCATGGCCAACCTCATCGACAACGTCAGCAAGTTCGCTCCGGGCGAGATGATCTGCTTCGGATCCATCTCGTTCATCGCCGTTCAATCTGGCGATTTGCACTGCCTCATCAGTGCCACGGAGGAGGCACGTAGCTGCAAGGCTCCGTTGCCAACTCCGAAGCTTCCTCTCACTCCACCAGCTCCTGGATCTGTCCAACGGGCCGCCGACCAACGACCAGCCATCACCAGCGTCGAGCCAGCTCGTCCTCGATCGTCGACACATTAGCCTACCAGGGTCACTCAGCCTCGATTTGTCCCACCTCAGGGCAAGGCGCCGAACCACTCCCCGATTCAATCTGGGTCGGGACCTCGACAGGCAATCGAGGTGTCAGTCGGGCGCAGATCTGCTCCCACTCCTTCGCCCCGATCGGTGACCATGTCTTCGCCGACTCGACGCACTGCACTCTCTACTTCCCCAACTCAGATCTGGACTCAGATCAGTCGGGAGAAGAAATCGCGGCAACCGGAGGCTCGCCGCACATCCTCGACTCCCGCGCCGGTGTCCCCAGCTCGCCGAAAGACCTCGATTCTGCTCCCGACTGATGGCGGAAGCTACAAAGCCACGGATCGCACGCAAGATCGGGCTCCTTCCAAGCTTCCCCGCGGCTTCCGCAACGCCCCGGTAACTCATCAATCGACTTCGTCACATCTGCAGTTCGTTCCTCGGGCCACGGTTCTCCTCAAACACGATGAGGTTGCGCAACGGGAGACCGCCAGGCCTCATCATCAACGGCAGCCTCAGTCACCTCGACCCAAAGAGGGGGGCGGGGAGAAGCCGACAAGACCTTAATTAGGGTCAACGCCCACACCACTTGTGGACGACGACATCTACCACGCGGTCGAGGAGCCGGTGACTGGTTTCGCCTGGGCCTCATCATCAACCCTACCCCGAGCAGTAGGACCGCCACGTGGCGCAGCGCGCGCACAGTGGTGAAGTCAGAGATCGCACACCCGAAGCCTCCACAATAGGTGACTCGGCCACCTCTCCCCCGAGAGGGCGGCGAGCCTTCCTGCATCGAGATGGTCTCCAACCTAGAGTCTCCTACAGAGCTCGGAAGCAGGCAAGCTCCAATGACTATGACATCGGGATCCACACTTCTCGATTTCGGTCTTCACTCGGAGGGATCGCTGACGCTCCTCAATGATCGGGCGAGCTTGGGGACGCCAACGCACTTCTCCGAGGTACTCGTCATCAACGTATCAATGGAGGATGACCCTGTCTCTAGCGACGATCCTTCCGTCAACGGGGAGACAACTCAACAGCGTGACCAGCGGCGAAGTCGCAACTGGCGCCGCAACGTCTGCCGTCACCACAACGCGGGGAATCAAGACCCAACCCTACCCATCTCGCAAGATGAAGCGTCTTAGTCAGTTGAGTCACCTGAACAAGCTAAGTTCCGCCATCAGAGAAACAGTCGGCGGCAAGATCGCCGGCACATGTAGGCACAGTAGTACCAGCGAGATCACGGGGGAAGGGCGTACGATGCACAGAACCACGCTCAACCTCGAGTACCTCCACCAACAGGGCGCAACCTGCTGCCTGACTTCGCTGCGGCCATGGGCACCCCGAGTCAAGCGGGGGAAGTCCTGGCACGGCTGGCGGACACTTTCCCTCAAACTCCGGAGGGGGAAGCATACCGATGAATCTTCGCTCAAGCAGCACACCATCTCCTTCCCGTCAACCCTCCAGCAGTCCCCGACGCCCGTCAGGCCATCAATGGGAGGCAGGAAGTGCGCAACAACATCGAGCGATCGCGCGCACAACGGCATGCGGAAGAAATCTGACACCGCAAAGACTACGACCATGACTTCGGGCGCCCCACCAAGAGGATCGGGACAGAGCTAACTCAGCCAGAGCATCCATCAACAGTCCGACGGCCCGACGGTCTGTCCACGACCGATTGGGGGGAAATCGCCCTCGATCCCCGCAACTGCCGCGACGCAGCGGCTCAAGATGGAGGTCGGTATGAACCAGCCCACCGCGGCATGGCCGGAATCCTGGCTTTCACCGCTCGGCTTCGTGGAGTAGCGTGGCCGCAGAACTTCAAGGTCTCCAATGTCGACAAGTACGAGGCGAAGCTCGACCCCACCGGCTGGTTGGCTGTGTACTCGACAGCAGCTAGCGCGGCAGGTGCAAGTGAAGACGTGATGACTGCCTATGTCCTGATCATCTTGGGACAGGATGCGCTACAATGGTTGCGCCACCTCAGGCGCGACTGCATCGATAACTAGGATGACTTCTGTTGACATTTCATCGCCAACTTCCAGTCGCTGTCGGACAAGCCGGCACAGCCTTGGGACCTCAAATCCATCAAGCTCAAGGACGGTAAGGGTCTCCACTCGTACCTCAAGTGTTTTCAGTCGATGCGGAATCGAATTCCCAACATCGCCGATGCGGCGGTGATCTATGACTTCTTCTGCGGCTCTAGGGACGAAGCTTTCGCGAAGGCCCTCCTACAGAAGTCTCTAGTTACATCTGAGTAGCTCTTCCGCGATGTCGACCGATACATCACCACAGACGAGCGAGCTCGGGACTTGGTCAACGCACAACGAGAAGATCGAGGAAAACGTGAAGAGCCCCCGCGGCAAGATCGCCATTGGGAGAAAAGACCTCGGGAGGAAGTCTAGACTGTGGGGCCATCACCCACGCGTCCGCGCCTTCCACCATGGCAAGGGGGGCAGAGGTCACTCGACCAGCTCCTCGACAGTGTCGTGTCCCTACCATAAGGAGATGCACCACACCCTGCGCGACTGTTGGGATTTCAAGGCTTCGATCGCTCACGACAGGCCTTTCATGGCTCTGCCTCCTCCACCGCTACTGCCGCGCGATCAGGGACCCCCGCCTCAGCAAAATAGGGCCAACGGTGCCGGCTTCCCCAATGTCAACCAGCACGTCAACGTCATCATCGGGGGGCATGGCTTCATGGATAGCAAGCGACAGTAGAAGATCGATGACCGCCAAGTCATGGCGGCCACCAAGGAATCTCTAGGAGCCATACAACTGGTCGGACGTGGCGATCTCCTTCAGTCGGGCGGACTAGTGGCTCAAGTATGATCACCCAGGCAAGTACCCCCTGCTGGTAAGCCCTAGTGGTCCACGAGAGCTGACTCATGAGGACTCTGGTCGACGGCTGGAGCAGCATCAACGTCATGTTCCCCAAGACCCTCTTGTCTCTCGGACTCTCCATCGATGATCTGGAGGAGTCAGATAGTCCCTTCTTCAGGATCATGCCTGGCGAGGGGGAGTACCCGCTGGGGCATATTAGCCTATCCGTCACCTTCGGAACAGAGGAGAACTTCTGCACCGAGACCCTGCGCTTCGAGGTGGCCAATTTCAACTCCTCCTACAATGCTATCATTGGGCGGCCCGGGTTTGCCAAGTTTATGGCTGTCCCCCACAACTCATACCTGGTCCTGAAGATGCCGGCCCCATGTGGAGTTCTCTCCATGCGGGCGGACTTCAAGGCCTTTGCTTTTCTGCACTCGGGAGGCTTTCCAGATGGCCTTCGCCACGACAACCGCGGCGGCTCAGTGCCGACTCGTCAATGATGCAAACAAGCTCCCGAAGGAAGATCAGGCAATCCCAACTCATGATTCGGTCCTTACCACGGCCATCTGGGTTACCGTGGCGACCAAGGAAGTGAGCCTCGACCTCCCTGATGCCTCAAAGACGGTGACCATCAGCGCAATCCTACCTCCCAAATAGGAAAGCGCGCTCGTTTGGTTCTTGAGGGACAACTGGGACATGTTCGCTTGGAAGCCTGCTGATATGCCCGTAGTCCCGAGAGAATTGGCCGAGCACAAACTCAAGGTGTTTTCCAACGCAAAGCCAATCAAGCAGAGGTTGTGTCGCTTTACTCTGGACAAGAGGGAGGCGATCTGTGCGGAGTTAACCCGGCTCCAAGCTGCCGGGTTTATTAGAGAAGTCATGCATCCCGAGTGGCTTGCGAACCCTGTACTCGTTTTGAAAAAGAATAAAGTAGACTGGCGGATGTGCGTTGATTATACTGATCTCAACAAACATTGCCCGAAGGATCCCTTCGGGTTACCTAGGATAGATGAAGTAGTCGACTCTACGGCCAGATGCTCTCTATTGTGCTTCCTCGACTGTTACTCGGGCTACCATCAGATTAGCCTGGCCTTGGAGGATCAAGAGAAGATAGCATTCATCATGCCGTTCGAGGCATTCTGCTACACATCCATGCCTTTCGGGTTGAAAAATGCCGGGGCCACGTACCAGCGTGCGATCCAGACATGCTTGCCTGAGCACTAGGGCAAGCATGTTGAGGCTTACATCGATGATGTGGTGATCAAGACAAAGGATCCGGAAGACTTCATCAATGACATCCAGCAGGTCTTCAACAGTCTAAGAAGGTTCCGCTGGAAGCTTAACCCGGCCAAGTGCGTATTCGGGGTTCCAGCTGGGCAATTACTCAGATTCGTCATCAGCAAAAGGGGAATCGAGGCTAATCCAGAGAAGATAGATGCAATTCTTTGGATGCAGCCTCCCAAATCACAGAAGAAGGTCCGGAAGCTCACAAGGTGCATGGCAGCGCTAAGTCGATTCATCTTATGGCTGGGCGAACATGGCATGCCATTCTACAAACTCCTGAAGAAGGTGGATAGATTTCAGTGGACACCAGAAGCTCAGGAAGCACTCGAGGCCCTCAAGAAATTCTTGACGACTCCCCCAGTATTGAAATCACCAAACCGAGCCACGGCAGACTCCCCTACCAAAGATTTGCTGTTGTACCTCTCTTGCACAACTCATGTGGTCAGCTCAGCCCTAGTGGTCGAAAGGGTGGAGGAACGACATGTTCAGCCGACTCAACACCCAGTCTACTTCATCAGTGAAGTACTCAGTCCGTCTAAGATCAGGTACCCTCAGGTCTAGAAGTTGCTGTACGCGGTCCTCATCACAGCTAGCAAGCTTCGCCATTACTTCGAAGAGCACAAGGTAGTGGTGGTCACTTCATTCCCCATCGGTAAGATCCTGCGGAACAGAGGGGCCACAGGAAGAATCGCTAAGTGGGCGTGTGAGCTGGGAGCACATGACATCGAATTCCGCCCACACACCGCTATCAAGACCCAAGCTTTAGCTGACTTCGTCGGTGAGTGGACAGAGAACCAGGTACCTGATAACCTAGAGCCTCTAGAATTCTGGAAGATGTATTTCGATGGGTCGCTGAAGATAGACGGAGCTAGGGCAAGTGTCGTCCTGACCTCCCCCAAAGGCAAGAAACTCAAGTACGTGCTGCAGATCCTCTTCATAGTTTCCAACAATGCGGCACAGAATGAAGCTTTGCTACATGGCCTCCGCATCGCGATTTCACTTGGTATTAGGCTCCTCTTGGTGTATGGGGACTCTCTAGTGGCAATTAGTCAAGTCAACAAGGACTAGGGCTGTACCACGGAAGTCATGGATAAATACTATGCTGAAGTACGGAAGCTGGAAGACAAGTTCGACGGGCTGGAATTTCATCATGTGGATCGCAACAGTAATACAGATGCCGACTTACTATCCAAGCTTGGTTCGTCCCGAGCCAAGATTCCCCCAGGTGTGTTCGTCCTAGGAGTTGTCTCGTCCATCCATTGATCGTGACTTAGAACCCCCAGAGGAGCACGTTCTGAGCTTAGAGGATGCTCCGACTGACTGGCGGGTCCCTATCATGAAGTACGTCAGGGATGGTGGTGAGCCTGATGACAAAGCATGAAGCCGAGCAACTTATCCTGCGTGCGGCTAGCTATACATTGATCGGCAATGATCTGTTTAAGCGTGGCACAGCCGGAGTTCTCTTAAAATGCATTGATGTGTCTCGGGGCAGAAGCCTGCTGATGGATATCCTAGCAGGGCAGTGCAGTAATCACGCTGCGTCTAGGACATTGGTCGGGAAGGCGTTTAGGGCTGGATTCTATTGGCCAACAGCTAAGCAAGATGCTGCAGAGATTGTCAAGCGGTGCGAGGCATGTCAGTTCTTCGCGAACCAACATCACTTGCCGGCTCAACAATTGCAGAACATTCCCATCTCCTGGCCCTTTGCATGCTGGGGGCTCGATATGATCGGTCTGCTCAAGAGGGCTCAAGGTGGTTACACTCATGTCTTGGTAGCTATTGATAAGTTCACCAAGTGGATCGAGGTCAAGCCTATCGCATCTCTGACTTCAGCAAAAGCTGTGGATTTCATTCAAGAGATTATATTCCGCTTTGGGATTCCGAATAGCATCATCACTGATTTGGGTTCCAATTTCATGGGCTCAGAATTCTTCGACTTCTACAGCGAGAAATCTATACTCATCAAGTACGTCTCGGTGTCGCACCCTCATGCTAATGGCCAAGTTGAGCGAGCTAATGGGATGATTCTGGACACCCTGAAGAAGAGAGTGTTCGACAAAGATGAAAGACTGGCAGGCAAGTGGATCAGAGAACTCCCGTACATCGTCTGGAGCCTCAGAACACAGCCGAGTAAAGCTCTCAACGGGAACGCACCCTTCTTCATGGTGTATGGCTCGGAGGCAGTGTTACTTGCTGATTTGGCACAAGGGGCACCGCGGTTGGCATTCAAGGATATCGCAGAGGCAGAAAGCACGCGGCTCGAGGAAGTCGACTTGCTGGAGGAAGAACGGCTCAACTCAGTAATTCAGTTGGCACGATATCAGCAGACCTTGCGCCATTATCATGAGCGTAACATACGTCCTCGTGCTTTTCTAGTCGAGGATCTAGTCCTTCGAAGGGTCCTCAAGGGGGCTAGGCGCCACAAGCTGTCTCCCCCTTGGGAGGGGCCTTACATCAGTCACAGAGGTCACTCGGCCAGGATCTTATCGCTTGTCTAAGATGGATGGCACTCCGGTCGGGAATTCGTGGAACATCGAGCATCTGCGCAAGTTCTACTCTTAGGCATCATGCGACCTCGGCAGTCATGTATTCTAGTCCATACTCGTGTTTAGTCCTGATTACAAGTGCACTCGTCCTCAGTCATGTTCAGTCGGATGTACTCAGATAATGCATAAAGGCATGATTTCTGTGCATACCTCTTCTCTTTGTGGCGTGAGTGCATAATGATCTCTGGTAATCATGTCCTCAGTCCACAGATAACCAGGCAATCAGTCGTGGGTCCTGACCTGACTCATGGCTAGTGTTACATGCCTACTCCTACTCAGGCTAGGGTGCAGTCCGACCCTAATTATGGGGCAATCAGCCTAGGTCGTATGACCTACAGCTGGTGTTACATGCCTACGCTCACTCAGAAAAGGGTGCAATCCGACCCTCCTTATGGGGCAATCAGCCTAGGTCATACGACCGACAGCTGGTGTTACATGCCTTCACATTTTCATAAAAAGGGTGCAATCCGACCCTCCTTACGGGGCAATCAGCCTAGGTCGTAGACCGACAGCTGGTGTTATATGCCTTCGCATTTTCATAAAAAGGGTGCAATCCGACCCTTGCTACTGGGCAATTGGCTTAGGTCGTGGACCTACAGTTAGTGCTACATGCCTGCAAGTACTCATACCAGATGGGCAGTGGTCTGGCCCCGCGTCTCACATAGTTGATAAGTTTTCAAGTCGAATGTTTAAGTCCGGTACTCGTTCGCGCGTTTTCGATTTCGAGAAAGTCCACGTGTAAAACTTTGTGTTAATGCCGACTCAGGGGCCCGTTTTCTCTCATAACATCGTACATAAGGATAAGTAGTCAGCAAAGATTTCATATCATCTAAGAATTCTGATACTATTTTCTTACAGACTAACATTCATAGCAGGTACATAGTCACAGCAAGCAAATAGTTCAAATATACAGTTCGAATTCTGAAATCAGTTTCTCTGCTATGGCCTGAATCTCCGAGGTGTATTGGTCAATGGTGGCATCACTCAGGTCAGCTCCAACTTTGGCTATTAGCTCGGCTAAGTCTAACTCTGGCCGAGTTATCTTCATCATCAACAGCACATGTTGGAGAATTGATTTCAGTCGCTCTTGAAGATGTTTATTGGTGTCTTCAACCAAGGTTGCCACCCGATCTGATATCGGTCTTGATGAGCCAACTTCTGGAGCGCATATGTTCAGTATGGTATTCATTGCAGTTGTTGCAGGCTTCATGAGCTCCTTGTTCTTTTCATAAGTTGTCTTCCATTTGTTGCAGTTCTTCTTGACAACTTCATAGTTTTGCATTGAAAATTCCAGATCATGATGTTGTCTCTCTAACAGCTGCCGTGACTCTTTGAGAGCTTCCCTCGTAGACTTCAGCACCTTGTCCAAGTCTCTGTTTTTGCTTTGAATCTCAACCCGGATCTTGTCAGCTTCAATCAGCTCGGATGTTTTCTGTTCGAGTTCTGACGGAGTCAGCTGGTGGCTTGTCTGAAGTACTGTCAATGCACTGGACGTGTTCTAGGAAGGACTTCTCAAACCCATCTCATGATTCTCGAAGCTCCTGGATTTCTCTTTTCAGCCGCAATGCTTCATCCTGCGGAGCGATTCAACTTATAGGCCTCCGTAAGTAAAGAATATGCTAACTAGGTTTCTTGACGAGTTACCTCATGCTATTTTCGTTCCGGTTCAAGTTTGCATTGTAGATTCTGAGCACTGTCTCGAGCTTCATCATGCTCGAGGACAATGTTACGGTGCAAGGATCACACTGAGCTAAGGCTGTTTTCACATCAGCAATCTTTTTAGCCACAGCTGCATGTCAAGGCATGAGTGCATCAAGATATGTCAGACGCTAGGCGATATGGGCGACTAAGAAAGTAGGCACTCACCAGCGCTCTCAGCAGCACGGGTGGCTTCTGACTCAGCTTGCTATTGGCGCAGCATGACTACATCACTCCTAAGCACTGGAGCAAGCTATTCACACCATCGTGTTGCCTGATCGAGCCAGTTCTGCAGAAAAGGATTCAGTGCATTAGTAATATTGGTGTTGGCTTCAAAGATCATCAAGATCAGAATAGCGACTTACCTCAAAAGTTGGAAACTGGCCTCGGTTCAGTCGGGCCAACAGCAAGTTGTAGATCTGGGGCCACTAGGTTGAGTGAAGTTGCTTCTTCAGCCATGATAGTGTCATCTGTCGGCTTGGGACCTTCATCTCGGGGGCTTGGCACTGGCACAGACATATCAGGAATATTTTTGGCATTGGTTGTCTCATTGCCAGCAGTTGCTTCGTTCTGATGTTGTGGGCCATGATCATCCATGGCATGCTCTTGGCGGCCTGAAGTGCCTCTTCCTTCAGGGTTACTGAGCGCATCCTGCCTGTTGAACATGGGCCTACTCACCGGTATCATCTTGGTAATCTCCTGTATTCTTGAGATCCACTTCAGTCGGTTGCTCTGGGACCTCTAGTTCAGGGGCTTCAGTCGTACGCTCTGAAACTTCAAGCTTGGGGGCTTCAGCTACACCGGACCCAAGTTCGGGGGCTTTGGTTGCTTCGGTCCCGAGCTCGGGGGCTTTGGCCTCATTCGACTCAGGCTCGGGGGCTTCCTTTGGGTCAGCATTGTGCCTGGGAAGCACTGTGCTTCGTTCTGCGGAAGGTCTGCATAGCAATTTGATTCAATCAAGGTGTTGGAAAACAGAAATAAAAAGACGATGGTTAAAGTATTCAGTCGTACCGTGGTGGTGTGAAATTGCTGTCACTTAGGAGAGGAAATGACTTTATGAATTGCGCTAACTCTGGGTCAACGTCTGATAAGTCCAATTCCTCCTCCATTGGCATATCTTGGTCAGTCAGGGGGGAGGCTGTGACTTCAGGTTCTTGCGCTCGTTTAGATCTCCTTTTGCGACGTTGCAGTGGGATTTTTTCTTCTTCCTCCTCCTCGTCGTTCAATGAGCTCTGGTCAATATAACCAAGAGAAGAGGTTTCACTATTGTCAGCCGTCTCCTGCACTTTGGATTTCTTGCTCAGTCTCTTGGATGGGGATGTTGGATCAGGCTTGGTAGGGGAGGTCTTTTGACTGCTGATTTGTTCCCTGACGGTCCTCTTTCTCCGGGGAACTTCGGTTTGTTCAGTCGATGTCTTGGCTTAGGTATGTCTGGACACCCTTGAGGTGGCATCAACTTCCTTTGAGCCTATAGCATGCTCGGGGGCTTGTTCTTTGTGAGCCCCGGCATCTTCTTCAGCGTCGGCATTGTCGGCCGGATGCGGGATGATGACGTATGTTGCAGCTTCATTGTTGTCTTTCCCTTGTGTCGCTGCAACTATAGCTTCCATCTCCTCGGCAGTCAACTGTGACTCCCGTTTCAACATTTTGTCTGCGTTGGGCTGAGGAGGGTCAGACAAGAACTTGGCAATATTACTCTGCAATGATGGAGTCAGCAAATCTATTCAGTAATGTGCACGGTATCAAGATGCACAAGTGAGTCGGTTAGCAAGCTAAAGTACTTATAGATGGAGTAGGGTGCCACGCGGAGTAAGGTTGTGGCAATCCTTCGTTATGGATGTCACCACTCAGCATTAGGCCAACTTGGGCCTTAATTTCATCTACAGTCATAGGTCGGCTGATCTCTCGAGTGGGATCGTTGGCTCCGACATACAGATACGCTAGGTATACTTTGTCTTTCATCGGTTAAATGCTTCGGAAGATAAAGTCTATAACTATGGCATGAGCAGTCAAGCCATTGTCCTTCAAATCTGAGATGTCATTAAGTAGAATTTCCACCTCCGCCATTTCCTCTGAAGTTGGTGCCTCTTCCCAACTACAGAGCTTGGAATTTGGTTGGCGTCCTGATCGGGCTGACAGAGAGTTGGCATGGTTGATCATTGTAGAACCACTCAGAGTGCCATCCTCTGTTGTTGACCTTGAGAGGGGTGTCCAACTATTCTGATTTGCACCCCCTATGCAGTTCTAGGCTAGCTCGTCCGACTACTTGCAGAACTTTATCTCGGGTGCTGGGTTTGCAGTGGTAAAGATATTTCCAAAGACCGAAATGAGGAGCAATCCCGAGGAAAGCCTCACACAAGTGAATGAAGATTGAAATTTGGAGGATGGAGTTAGGGTTCAGATGAGACAAATCAATGGCATAGAAATTCAGCAATCCTGTTGCAAAGGAGCAGAGGGGTAATCCTAACCCGTGGACAAAGAAAGGAGCAAAGACCAAAGACTCGTGGGTATCCTCTGTGGGGACTTTTTCACCCTCGCAATCTCTCCACCCACCCAGTTCCTTGGGAGGAAGAACCCCCATTTTCACAAGATGATTGAGATGAGATTCAGAGACAGATGACATACGGAAGGCCAGAAATGGCGACAGAATTGGCCGGTTTTCGTCGTGTGGAAGCCCTTCGCTAGTGTTTCCACGTTCGCTGATCGTCTTCTTCTTCGGAGCCATGGGCGCGAAGGATTCTGGCGCTAGGTTGGAAGTTTTGGGACAGGGATTTTGAATCTGTTGGCGCTGGCGGTGGAGTAAATGTAGTTGTTGAGGATGAGGATTCAAGTGGAAGGAACCGTTAGGGTATTGGTCTTCTTTAATACTCAACAGCGTTAGGTTCGGGGAGTTCTATTTTTCTTTAAGGAAACTTACGGCGTCAACGTCTCCTCCGTGATTTTGACGGGATAGTAGATTTCTTAAGTGGTTCAGTCGGTGTGACTTCAGTCGGCATGGATTTTTTCCTAGGTTACCTAGAATTCAGCCGGACATCGGTCAGTTGGATAAGTTGACTCGGTTATTTTTGATCTGTTAATATTTGGTGGCAGTTATATTTCATATGATTCGTATGACTCGGAGGCTCAAGGTCTTCATTCAGTGATCTGGTTTTCAGTGATTAAACTGTCTTTAAGCAATTTGACAAAAGGTGTTTATAGAAGGAATGAACATCATGAGCAAGTGAAGCATAAAGCATTCATTAAAAAGGATGGGATTCATTACAAAGATAAACCTACGGGTACATGGGATCTTCCTACGATGCTACATTGCTAGTTAGACTAATCCTAGTCTAATAGCCGACACGGCGGCGCTTCTTGGAGGTAGAGCAGCATCCTCATCGCTGCTGCTGCCATCGTCGTCGTCGTTGTCATCGCCATCGTTGTCGCCATCATCGTCGTCGTCGTCTTCGCCTTCAGCGTCTTCCTCCTCCTCCTCCTCCTCGTCCTCGTCGTCGGGGCCACCGAGGCCGGGGTAGTTGAGACCTTAGAGCATTGCCTTCTCCTTCTAGTTGTACTGGTCGGAGTCAGCGTCGGAGTCCTCGCTCGCCTCTTTCGGCGACGCTTTTCCCTTGGCGTCGCCGCTGTCGTCACTGTCGCTGAAGGGGTCAGCATCGCTGGGAGGGTCTTCTTCGCCGAGACCGCCGGCAAAGATCTCATCCTCCGAGTCGAAAAACTCAGGGCGGTTCTTGCGAGGGCCAGCCATGGTGTTCGCAAATCTTATGTGTGTGCGAGGCAATGAAGTGTGATTGATGGACGGGCTCTGGCCTTAGTTATATAGCGGCGAAGCGCCGCTTCGATTTCTGCAAGTCTGCATATAATGATGGCGTTTGGTATTCGGACGGATACGCGTCGGTGATCCACATGCGAGATGGTTCAAGAGGGTTGGATCTGCGAGCAGTTGGGTTTTCGAGGGAAAGCGTATGCGACAAAGAAAGGAATGGCTCTTCATATTATCGGCAGTTTCCCGATTTACACCCAATGGGTGGGGAATTTTTTCTGTAAGCATTTTTTTTAATTGGGACAAAGGCTTGGAGACTTCAGTTGGGTGATGATGAGTTGGGAGAGTTCATTGGACCTTCAAGCTGATTATTACTCAATTCAACTTGAAGCTCGGGCCTACACCCAATGGGTGCACCTTATCGGTGCAACCATTAAACCGATGTAGTGATTGACTCGGGAGGAAATACGTACTTTCAAAATTTCAGATTATTTGGACCTTCAAACTGATTGTTACTCAAGTCAACTTGAAGCTCGGGGGCTATACCCATTGGGTGCACCTAGTCGGTGCAACCAATGATTTGAGAAAACGGATGATCTGACGATGGAGTTGTCGAAGCCAGTTATTTCTTTTTAGACCTTTAAACTGATTGTTACTCAAGAAAGCTTAAAGCTCGGGGGCTACACCCAATGGGTGCACCTAATCGGTGCAACCATTGGAGGGATATGAAAGTTGATTAGGCAAGACATTTTACTCAGAGCTACAGTTGGTTGTGGGAGTCTCGAGTCAATTGACCTCTGAATTGACTCGAGCCTCGGGGGCTTCTGGGGGATAAATATTCCCCTGCCTCCTCATGGCATAGATCCAGGACATGGGCCAACAGTGGGCCTGAGTCGGGCAAGCGGCTGATTTCATGGGCCGAACACCTAACTCAGGCCCAAATACGGCCATGATGGCTTGGAGTTCAAGGCAGCAACGACGAGTAAACAAGGAAGCTTAGCTTAGACTCAGGTTCCGAGATTTGAAGAGATCGAAGAAGATACGATAGGAAGCTTAGATTCTGTTTAATCTCATGTAATCTAAACCGACTAAACCGACTAGGAGATATATATGGAACTTAACTTATAACCCAAGACTCCGTCAGACTATATAAGGCGGATGAGAGACCCCTACGTAGAACATCTCAGAACACCGAAACACACCTCAACTCATCGCAATCCAGCCTTAGCCCTCATTGTCATCTCGAGAAATCGACGCAATACAATCAGCCACAAACAGGACATAGGGTTTTACGCATATGCGGCCCAAACCTGTCTAAATCCTCGTATCTCTGTCGCTTTTTCTGGCGAACCATCGAGCTACGTCGATCTCGCCGAACCACAAAAGCTCCACGTGATCCGTCCTGTTGTGCACTGCCGGTACTAGACCCCGACAACATAGACGATCCGTTGGACTTAGTCTTATGCCACTTTTCCTGTTACATTTCTAACAAAAATTTACTCCTAATGAATTAACAAATATTGATGGCTTTTGAATATAAAAATACATTGTAGTTGTTGCCTCATGGTGAATTTTTCGATTTAAAGTAACGCAATTCATTAATCGTGTGGCTTAATAAGTAGATTAATTAGTCTATAATTTAAATGTTAAATTCCACAAACCTTATTCATATTATTTCTCTTTTTTAATCAGCTCATAAGCTTTTTTGGACAAAATAGCTCATAATCAAAGTACCTTAACTTTTAGAAAAATCAAAATAGCTCATAATCCAAGTACCTTAACTTTAAAAAACAACTAGCTACGTGCGGGATGTACGTGCATTTTGACTTGTAGAAGAAAAGCAATACTTGAGGTCACGGAGTCACAGTTTGACAAGCACCAGGCCAGCACGCATATCTGTATTTTACATATAGCCAAGCCTGAAACCTTTTATTTTCCGCATGCAAGCTAGCACATGAGGCTTGTTTATGCACTACCAGTAGCGGGAGGAATGCGAGTCACGGGGTGCAGGATGAGGCTTGTTTTCTTGCCTGCAACAAGTCCAGGCGCCTCGCTTACATCAACATCCCGGGGCCCTATCCCATGAGGCAGCTTCCAGTCAAAGTGGTACAGCAGACTCGCCAGTGCAAGCTCAATGTTGCCCACCCCGAGGTTCGTCCCGGGGCAACTCCGGCGCCCGGATCCAAACGGGAGGTACTCGAAGCTGTTTCCTTTGTAGTCAATGTCGCTGTGGCCTTGGAATCGCTCTGGCCTGAACTCCTCGGCATCCTCCCAGTACCTGGGGTCCCTGCCGATCGCCCAGCCGTTGACGAACACCACCGTGTCCTTGGGGATATCGTAACCCATCACCTGGCATGCCTCGCGGCTCTTCCGGGGCAGGAGAGGGATCGGCGGGTGCAGCCTGAGGGTTTCCTTGATCACCAGCTTGAGGTAGGCGAGGCCCTCGAGGCCGTCTTCGGTTATGGCGATCCTCCTCCCCTTGAAGGCTTCCCGCACCTCGGCCTGCGCTCTCGCCATCGCTGCCGGGGACCGGACTAGCTCTGTCATGCACCAGTTCAGCGTGGTGGATGAGGTCTCGCTGCCCGCAGCAAACATGTCCTAGAAGAAGAAACAACATCGTCATCAGGTAATTAGTATAATGTACAGTGAAGAAGGAACACACAACACACCCCGGCCGGCCGCCGGACGACCATCGATCAGCAAGAGAGAGCACGCGACTCACGAACATCACTGCGACCACGGTGTCGTTGGTGAGCGGGATCGAAGTGCTGCGCTCCTTCTGGACCCTCAGCAGGACACCAACGAAGCTCTCGGTCGCCTCCTCTTCGCCGCGGTCCATGGCTTCAGCTTTCTCTCGTATGATCTGCTCGAGGATGCACTGGATCCTGTTGCGGCACGCGAGCACGGTACGCGGCCCCGTGCTGAGCGCCTGCATGAGCCTCGACGACGGGAAGAGGTCAGCGACGCTCAGAGTCGAGGTGTGCCGGATGGCCGTGTTGAGGGCGTCGAGGTACTCGTCCTGGTACTTGCACCGGCTGCCGATGGACTCCCTCATGAAGGCGTCGTTGATGAACACGGAGATCATCTTGGTGAGGTCGACGGCGGCGCGTGTGCTAGCCGACACAGCGAGCTTCTCAAGGAACCGGGCCACCTCCTCCTCGCGGATGTGCCGGAACGACCGCACCCGGGCGGCACTGAGCAACTCCAGCACGCAGATCTTGCGGAGCTGGCGCCACCTCTCGCCGTAGGGTGCCGCGGCGATGTCGTTGCCGTCGAAGGTGAGCGCGCCGCGGGTGGCCGTCAAGAACCGGTCTGCAAACAAGACGTCTTGGGTCTTCATGACCTCCTGTGCGCCCTCCGAAGATGTCACCACCATCATCCTCACCTCTCCGAACCGGAGCAGCATCAGCGGTCCATGTTTCTGCGCCAGCTCCCGCATTGAGCGGTAGATGGTGGGCCTTGCGACTAGATGGTGTAAGCTGCCGACCACCGGCAGCGTCCACGGCCCCGGCGGCAGTTTAAGCTTGGGTTTGCTGCTGACCAGCAGAGGCTTGAGCTTGGAGAGCACGACGAGAAGCACGGACACGAACAAGGCGAGGAGCGCCTTGCCTGTCCCTTCTTCCATTGTGGCTAGTTAATTAATTATTGTAGCTGGTCGTTGCTAGCTAGATCGAGTTCTGTATCTATGTCCCCAAGTTAGCTATGCTGGGCTCGGCACGATATATTTATACATGCATTTTTTAGGCAGTACCAAGAAGTCAAAACACATGCATTTTACCAAGAGAAGAAACCTCGTCCTTGATGATGATTTTTGAGGCAGCCTACATACATGTAAAAGTTTTCAATGGTTGGGAGTGTTACGTTCATCATAAAAAAAATCAATGATAGAAAAAACAGGAAGGCTACAGCGAAAAAAAACAGGAAGTTTTCCATCGTTGGGAGTGTTGTGAGCAGGTATATGCATGATCCCAGGACCGAGAATTTATACGTTGTTTATCATATACTATGATATTTGAAAAAATAACCTGGAAAGGGATTTATGTTCAAGAGCCATGGTCATCTAAATGTAGAAGGTTATTGCAATGATGATTGGGCAAGCTGTCTTGGTGATAGGAGATCAACTTCATGCTATTGTGTTTTTGCTGGACGAAACATAATATCTTGGAGAAGCAAAAAGCGATCAACTTTGTCTCGCTCAACTGTTGAAGTAGAGTATAGAGCTATGTCACTTGCAGTAAGCGAGATGTTATGGGTGAGGACACTGCTATTGGAGTTAAATGTGCTACAGAAACGCCCTTTGTAGCTTAGGTGTGATAACTAGTCAGCTCGTAACATAGCTAATTATCTAGTTCGACATGATGCGAACAAAAAACATATGAAGATAGATCGCTTACTTCTTCATTAAAGAAAAGATAGATGATGTTACGGTACAAATGAGTCATGTAAATTCAGGAGGCCAAATATAGCACACTGTTTAACTAAGGGTTTAGGAGCAAAAGAAAGTAATATGGGCATATAGCATGTAGTAAGATGGGAATGATAGATCTCTATGATCCATCTTGAGGAGTGTTGGGCAATATGAGTGTGTTCATGTTTGAGTCCAGCTGGGCCTAGCCCATGTACTGCATATATGTATAGTCTGCTCTTCAGTAATGACATAGAACTCTAGAGGATTCAACAACTCTCTACACAAAAACAAAAAGGAAAATCCTTTCTCTTTTTCCTCCGCTCCTTCAGGCCTGGCTCACCCGCAGCCCAATCCCTCCCTCTCTCGCGGCCCGCTCACCCCATCTCTCTCCCTCTCCTTGTGGCCCACCTTTCTCCCCGGCCTGCTCACCCGAGCGGCTTAGTTGTTCTGCGGCCCACCTCCCCTCCTCCCTCTCTTCTTCCTTCCCTTCTTCCTCTTCTCAATGCTGAGTTTTCCGAGCCTGAACTTGTGCGTAAAGTCTACACCTCTCATTAGAGTTTGAAATCTATTCAAATAGTCAGTATCCATTAGAATAGACTAGTTATGTCATGGTTGTAGCAACTAGTTGGTTTTGTTTTCGTAAAGACAAATGTGATTTCGTTTAAAAGGTCTGGCATGTGATGGTGTGGGCGTTGAAGTTTAGTGGCAAGTTTTGAAAAAAAAATATTTGTGAAAACAGGTAGGTTGTGCCATGAGCTACAGGGACAGTCAGGTCCAATAGCAGTTTGAAAAGTTTGGGAAAATTTCAAATATCCCTTCACAGGAAAAATGGTGCTTTTGTAAAATAAAAGTATTTCCAAATCAACCCTGCATAAAAGCTCTTTTTTTTTTTTGCAAAATGTCCAAAGCTCCATTTTCCTAATGCATATAATATATAGTCAATCCCCCAATCCCTTGGTAGGTGGACTACTGTTGTAGCATGTTAGTACCCACCCTTGTTTTGTTGTTGTTTTTCAGATAAGGAGTTCGTCAACAAGGTCATGTAAGGGTTTATGCCTACTTCCTAGCCCTATTGTGGCAGTTGGACCATTGCTATGTCTCCACTGCCTATATTGCACTACCTACTGCTGTGTTGCATGTCGTGGAACAACTGGTAGAGTTGATCTCCCTGGTTTTTAGGTCTGTCTCGTTTGAGCGAATCTGTACTTATCTAATGAATAATCGTGATTGCTAGCCTCTTGGGACTAGTAATAGGCACATTCAAGTCCCGTGAGACGGGTTCTATTGCTGCTATTATGAAGATGATGACTTAGTGACTCTGCCCCAAGTCGTTTAAGGCTCGATCCGCAGTTCCCTTGTTGATTGGCACACTCTACCAAAGACGTTTATCCAGGACAGGAGATAGGCAATATCCTAAGACACATTCATGTCAACTACTAGGTGGAGGTTGGCTCGGGGGGGGGGGTGTTTGTGACTCACGATTGGTAGATTATGATAGCGGAAGGCCTATGTGGGGGCTCAACCATGGATTAGACAAGCGATTAACAAGGGCAATTGCAGTTCGGACAATCATCTTGAAAACTTCTGTTGTTGCAGAGGCTTGTGCACCATCGAATGGATGTGTTGGCCCATATGAATATGTAGTTGGATCCCAATTCTTTCCCAAACACACCATCCATAGCTCAGTTGGGCATCGTTCTTGTAATTAGGTCTATAGAATCTGCCTGAACCAACACCAAGCGGTCCACACATAAGAAATATCTTGACTTAATCTTCGGGCTTAACGTATCCTTTCAGCAGAACCATCACGGGTGCAGATGTTGAACGGAAGTCACATTCGTAGTGCATTCTCCTGCTTTTCTCTTCTTCTTGTTACATGATTGTCGTCTTAGTCTTCACATGCTTCTTGATATCAGGGCATAGGTCAAATGGTTACGTCAAGTCCCACGACATCAGGGCACAACTGACATCCCTCTTTTCTAATGTGTACAGCTTGCAACAAGATTTTAGTAGATAAATTGATAGAATTTGAAACACACGGCATGTGAAAGTCATAGGAAATTTATTATTGCTTCATGGGTGAGGCACGAGTCACTACCGGAGAATGGGCAATCCATCACCTACATCTATCCGGGTGCAAAATAGAACTGGAACTATTAGAAGAATCAATCCCGGTTCGAAATGTGGTGCCCCATGGAGAGGCTTTAGTCCCATTTGGTGACCAACTGGGTGACCAACCGGGACTAAAGGCGACCCTTTAGTCTTGGTTCGGCCTTTCAGGCACTTACAATAAAAAAAAGTATCATCATGTAGTTAAATGTGGCACTGAGTTGTAGTGGTTGGATAAATCTCGCGTGATGTTATAGGTCTTGAGTTCAAACCCCAATAGAAACATACTTTTTCAGCTTCCTATAACCGGGACTAAAAGCTGAGAGTATTAGTCCCGCTTCCGGTCCCGGTTGGGAATCGGGGCTGAAGGGGGTTTTCCATCCGGGACTAATGGACTATTCTCCAGTAGTGAGTTGTACACAACCAATAATAATTATGTAAATTGATTTAATATCTTTGTACCTTTGCAGTAGATTTTAATTAATACTATTTGCGTTTTCTTAATTTTTAGGATGTCATCCAGAAAGTATGCATTCCGGCAGTGAGAAAAGGAAGAGGAGCCATGAACAGATTTATTATTAGTAATTTACGAATCCAGAACGGATGCATCCGGCAGTGAGAAAAGGAAAAGGAGCCATGAACAGATTTATTATTAATAATTTATGAATTTATAGAAAAATACATATTTTAGATGGTCGTTTAAATAATAGGCAAAATGCACGTGCAGATGCACATGACTAAAAACAAATTGTTTAATCCAGTTTGCATGCTCTGTAATCAGGAGTTAAGAGTCCAGTTTGTGTGCTTTGTGATCAGGAGCTGAAGTATGCTCTTCACCTCTGCTTTAGAAGTATGGAAGTCTCGCTGGAGCATCGAAGCTTCGTGATCGTCAAATCTACGGAGCAAACCAAAAAGCCGCATAGAACCATCTCCGGTTGACCGATGTACACCACCTAGAATATTTAGAATGAATGAAATCGGATGTACATCGCCTAAAGTATTTAGAAGGAATGAAATCAGCGCATTTTCGACAGCAATCAAGGGTCTGTTTGGAACCAAAATTTTTTAAAACCGTAGTTTTAGAATACCATGGTATATTTTGGTTGTGACAAAGATACCACAGTTTTCACATACCGCAGTAAATTTGCAGTTTTTCCTAAAACCACGAAGCGTTTGGCTGCATGGTTTCATGCTCTACCACGCCCTCTCTCCCCACGCCAATGAGCGGTTAGCACGAGCCCACCTCACGCCGGCTGCGGTAGGATGCGGGGCGCGGTGGCGGCCGCGGTCGCTATGGAGGGCGGAGGGAGAGAGGCAGGCGCGCGACTGGCCGGAGAGGAACCGCGCGGGAGAAGGGGGCGCGATGGCCGCGGTGGGACGCGGCGGCGGCCAAGGTCACCGTGAGGGAGGCAGGCGCGCGATCGGCCAGAGCGGAGCAGCGGCGGCAGTTACGGGTGTAAAT
The DNA here is from genome assembly GCA_030272315.1 of Paspalum vaginatum. Taxonomy (NCBI): domain Eukaryota; kingdom Viridiplantae; phylum Streptophyta; class Magnoliopsida; order Poales; family Poaceae; genus Paspalum; species Paspalum vaginatum. The sequence continues at coordinate 49,346,603 of CM059016.1, forward strand.
GGTATGGATATTATCCGTCCGTATTCGAGTTCCGATCCGTTTAGAAGGGTTAGATCCGATCCGTATTCGAGTCCGGACATTTAGTATCCGATCCGTATCCGTATCCGAGTAGTCAAAGTTGGATAAATATGATGTCGATAAAGGTGTTATCCGACACATTTGATCAATATCTGTATCCGATCCGAATCCGAAGAAAAAATATGAAAACAAATACGGTATCAGCCATATCCGTCCGTATTCGATCCGATACACCCCTAGCGGCGGTCGCGGTCGCCGTGGAGGGAGGGAGGGAGGGAGGGAGGCAGGCGCGCAACCGGTCGGGGAGGCGGTCGGAGCGGATCCTGTGCGGGAGAAGCGGCGTGGCGGCTGGAGCAGAGCCGCGCGGTGCTGCGTGGCCGGCGCGGGAGACCAGGCGGCGCCCCGATGTGGAGCAGGTGGCCCGCGCCGGCGGCGTCGCCCCAACATGGAGGAGGCGGCCTCGCGGGCGCAGATGCGGCAGCGCCCCGACCATTGAGGAGATGGCCGTCGTGGGAGGCGGAGGAAGGGCGCGGTGGCAAGTGCGAGAGATGGCGGGCGCCATGGGAGGAAAGGCGCTACCGCACTAGGGGGGAGAAAGGACCGATCTCTCACGTCCATCCAGGTGAAAAGTTCGGTTGTGAGTGGAGTATCCAAAAAAAAAAATACTACAGTATTGGCTAAACCATAGTATTAAAAACTCTATTTTATAGTGGAGAACCAAACATGTTTTGGTCTAAAATACCACAGTATTGCCAAATACTATAGTATTGCATAGAAACTATGGAAATACTGTACTGCCAAACAGGCCCAAGTCTTTTGTTTCTTTAATTTTGAAACATGGTACCATCAGCTGTTAGTACTCTCATTATATTTCATGTATATTAGGAACGTATTTAAGTGAACGTATCATCACCTGTTAATCCGTTGTGAGTTGGGACATAAAAGAATAAAAATATATAAAAAAATTTACCTGTCTTATCTTCACGGCGCCCAGAAGACTCCAGACCGCTCCAGCCTTATCTTCTCGTCCATTTGTCAACGCATCCCCCTCGTGGCGGCGACTTGGGTGCAATCAAGGCTGTGGTGCAAGCGTGCAATTGTTTATCGTCGTGCGTCCCATCAGCGACCAACGGTGGCTTTGTTTCTTGCAAAAGAGCCCCCCACGTGAGGTCCTTAGCCCGCTAGATATTACGATGAAAACCCCCCCTGCTCCATATTTCTCTTGGGCAAAGAAGTGCTCCCGAGATATTCGTTTGGCTTCCACCGCGCTCGCCCGCATCTTCTCCGGCGCCGCCGCCTGGATGGACAGCAGCCACTGCCGGGAGGGAACCACGGCGCCGGCGGCCATGCGTGTACCTCCTCCTCCGTGGTCCGTGCTGGGGATCCCACCGCCGGCCCCTGCGGGAACCCCCACCGCTGTCGCCTCTGCAGGGGGCCACCGCCATGCAACTCCTATGCGGCGTCCCAGCAAGCGACCCCTGCGCCACGAGCGCCTAGCGCCACTGCCGGAGCCCTTGCTGGCTTGCAGGCACTTCATGCACCGGCTGCTTTGAAGAATAGTTGACATTAATTCCTATATTGTTTGGATGTTGTTGTGGGTAGGCCACGGATGTAATGAAAAATTTGGCAAAAATGTTGAAACGGATTTAATAACCAATTTAGCCATGGCATGGCTCCTGTGTCCGGCGGCGGCGACGAAGGTGCCTTGGATCGTAGGCTGGAGGTGACCAGCGCGGCTAGAGTGCCCCTGGCGGCGGCGGCGGATCGATGTGCCTAGGCGGCGGCGCTGTATCCCGATGGCAGTGCCAGCAGAAACTGACTTGCATGCATCCAGCGTCCTGCCCCTGCGTGGGGTTGTTTTTGGCATTTTTTTTTTTTTTGCAAGCTTATGAGTCAGATGAAAGGAGGCCTGCGGGACCAATTTGCTTATTTCTCAGGCACCGCACGATGCTCATCAAACGTCCCAGGTGCCGCGCTTGCACGATTGCACAAAAGCCGTGCTTGCACCCCAGTCGGAGCCCTCTCTCGTCTTCTCTAGGCAGTTCCCCTCCTGTGCCGCTCGCCTGCTCCACCACACACACCCGCATCTTCTCCGGCGGCTCCCTCTCCACCAACCGTGCGTCCCACACACATCCGCACAACGGCTCCTCCCACTCCCTCTGATCCTCCCCCTCCTCTGCAGCCGCGCCGGGATGTCTACCCTCTTCCTCCATGCCGGCCATCCAACAATGAAGATCCACTGTCGCCGGTGGCCATGCCAGGCGCCTCTCAGTCCGTTCCGTTGCCGATTTTTTTAGATCGAGATCCAGCAGCTTGTTTGTTGTCATGCCGATTCTTGGTTCCTGCTGCATGTGCATTTTCTTGAACCGGCTTCTGGGTCTTGTACGTTCTTGATACAATGCATATTTGTACATGATTATTCGCAACCAATGTGACGATTTGGGATTATAATTCGAAAATCTATGTTTTTATTTATTTATATTGATATCTGGTGATGTATATATATTAGGGCCTTGTGGATCTGGGCCGCCATGGACTTGCCCAAGGAGGAGAGGATAGAGGAAGGGAAAACAAGAACCCGAAAACTACAGGAGAACCGGCGATGGGTACGAAGGTTTCTCGGTGAAAAAAAATAGATCATACGGCAGAAACGCGTAATATTACTTACATAAAGTAACACGGTCTCACATGTCACATGCTTAATCGTATCTAAGAAGGAAAGGAGCACGGAGAGGAAAAAAAACCAAGGTTTGTGGGTCCAGCGCCGCTAGATCCAAAACAGAAGAGATCCAATAGGTGGGTATAACTTCGGGTAGATGAGAATTATGTGTAAAATAGATTAAGAAAAACTCGCTCTTTTATAGAGCAGATTCACACACGGGCAGTCCTAAGATTTTAGGGCCAAACAAAAAACTAAAACGGGTCCTTTCTAATAATAACTGTTAACATCCACGTACAGCATGCATGCGTACAGTATACGAGTCCACGGAGACGCAGCACGTGTGCAGAAACTAAACCAAGTGTCGTAGTCGTCGACAAATTTTCAGAGAGAAGTGTGGACTTATATTTCTTCTTGCGTGGCTCTACTTTCCCAGGACAATTTGTGTGAAAAAATCTCGTCGATAGATTTTTTGAGAGGGATCTGCGGACTTCGATTTCTTCGTGTGTGGCTCTACTATCCCAATGCAGCCAGTATAATTGGGATCCTGACCCTCCATCGGGCCAGGATTGCTTTCGTTTGTGGAGAGTGCTACTGCTGAGCGGCGAAAAATTGCCTACCTACAAACTATATCACGAAAAATTAACGGTGTAAATTAAAACAATGAATTTTGTAACCGAATTACCTCCTCCACCATTGTTAAAACATAACCCAAAATATTCCTCCGGATTACGGTTCTGTTTGGGATGGCCTCGGAAATTTTTTGGAATTTCTGGAGTTGGTTAATAGGAGCTTCAGAAAATTGTGGAGCTAGAGCTTTGACCATATAAAGAGTATTTAGAAGAGTTATTTTCTTTATTGACTATACTTAAAATATATTTTTAAGTAAATCTGATTTTTTAACTATTTGGATTTAGTTTATAAACTTCAGCTCAAGCATGGAGCTGAAATCTAGAGCGGTGCCAAACAGGCCAGCGTATGGGTATGGCATTAAAAATATCCCAAACTAGTTCTATATAAATGCATGATGATGTGTGTCGACCTCATGTATATATGAATGGGGTAAGTGATGATCATATTGATTTATATAGCAAGCATATAGCTCAAGCTATGAATTCAGTTCACCGCATATCAGTTATTCAAGCTGGTGAGACTCAACGAGGAAAAAATAAAAACAAGGATAAGTACATGTGGGTGAGTATTGTGTAAGATTATGAACGAACGAGCAGTGAGAGGCAGAGCAAAGTTAAGTAATATATTTATTGATTCTGTGGATGAATCTAATTAATTTACATATGAATTTATAACAGTTTTTAAGAAAAACATTACTAGCTTTACAGAACGTCAAGCCACTTGTTCATGGCAGACACTTGTTGAAACGTCAAGCCACGATGATTCGACCTATGCTGGACCGTCTTTAACTTCCACGCCCACACTGTGACTATAAATTTGTCGATCCACCTCTGGCATCCAGGCATATACATACAGGCTGATATATATCAAGCGAAGATCGAACATATGCAAAAAATTATCAAGGAGTAGGTAATTAAGGTAGACACGTACACAATGGACAAGGCGGTCCTCGCCGTGGGCGTGCTGCTGATCGTCGTCCTCTCCAAGCTCAAATCTCTGCTGGTCGCGAAGCCGAAGCTTAACCTACCGCCGGGCCCATGGGCTCTGCCGTGGATCGGCAGCATCCACCACGTCGTCATGAGCAGCCCATTGATCTACCGGGCGATGCGCGATCTCGCGCGCAAGCACGGGCCGCTCATGATGCTGCATCTGGGCGAGGTGCGGACGCTGGTGGTGTCGTCGCCAGAGGCGGCGCAGGAGATCATGAAGACGCACGACGTCACCTTCGCCGACCGCCACATGAACGCCACCGTCGGTGTGCTCACCTTCAACGGCACCGACCTGGTGTTCGGGTCCTACGGCGAGCGGTGGCGCCAGCTCCGCAAGGTCGTCGTGCTGGAGCTGCTCAGCGTCGCGCGCGTGCAGTCGTTCCGGCGCATCCGCGAGGACGAGACGGCGCGGCTCGTGCAGAAGCTCGCCGCGTCCGCCCGCGCCGGCGCCACCGTCAACCTGTCCAAGATGATATCCATGTTCGTCAACGACACCTTCGTGAGGGAGTCCATCGGCAGCCGGTGCAAGTACCAGGACGAGTACCTGGATGCCTTCCGCACCGCGGTCCGGCAGACCTCGGCGCTGACCCTGGCTGACCTGTTCCCGTCGTCAAGGCTGATGCAGATTCTTGGCACGGCGCCACGCAAGGCGCTCGAGTGCCGCAACAGGATCACGCGCATCCTCAACCAGATCATCAGCGAGAAGATGGAAGCCATGGACAAGCAGGGCGACCAGACGGCCCAGCAGGTCGAGGGCTTACTCGGTGTCCTGCTCAGGATCCAGAATGAGGCCAGCATGCCCATCCCACTCACAAACGACACCATCGTGGCGCTCATGTTCGTAAGTGCAGTGCTGCCGATTATTACTAAATTCCGATTGCGTCCAACAATATAGTTCAATCGGTGGTGCTGAACTTGATCGATCGGTTAATTGCTTCTTCTGATATATATGTGTGTAGGACTTGTTTGGCGCGGGCAGCGACACCTCGTCGACAACTTTGACATGGATCATGACGGAGCTCATCCGGAACCCGGCTGTGATGGCCAAAGCACAAGCCGAGGTCCGGGACGCCTTCAAGGGGAAGACAGCAATCACCGAGGACGACCTCGCCACGGCAGATGTCCGCTACCTTAAGCTTGTGATCAAGGAAGCTTTGAGGCTGCACTGCCCGGTGCCGCTGCTGCTCCCACGTCAGTGCCGTGAGACGTGCCAGGTCATGGGCTACGACATTCCCAAGAGCACATCCGTGCTCATCAACGTGTGGGCGATTTGCAGGGACCCTAAGTATTGGGAAGACGCCGAGCAATTCAAGCCGGAGAGGTTCGAGAAGAGTAACCTAGACTACAAAGGGACAAACTTTGAGTTCCTCCCGTTCGGATCTGGGCGCCGTATGTGCCCAGGCGCAAACCTCGGAGTGGCCAACATGGAGCTTGCACTCGCGAGCCTTCTGTACCACTTCGATTGGAAGCTACCCAGTGGAGTGGAGCCTAAGGATGTCGATGTTTAGGAGGCTCTAGGACTGATCGCAAGCAAGAAACAAGACCTCATCTTGCACCCGGTTACCCGCTTTGCTCCAGCCAATGCGTAGCAAATGAAATGAATTGAAAGGGCCAGCCTAATATTACGGATCATGGCTCCTCCCTGAATTGCAGCGGTTAATGACTCAAGGGAATCAAATAAACCTATAGATCAAGTGCATACACGTGTGGAAAATTGGGAGGTTGGCTAATGCGTATGTCAGGGCCTGATTAGACTACAACACTACCCTAATTTGAACATCATCTTGTGGTACATCAGTTCTGACATTGTCTTGTTGTATCCATATAGTTTTCTCAGCATCTTCTCATGCCCATCATGATTTAATAGCTAGCAATAACTTAGCAACCGTATTTGATCACACCATATCTCGATCTGCCTTAATTGTTGTCTTTGTAACTAGAGTCTCTCTTTCTCTGTTTTATTGGTTTCTCCTTTGGGCTGGCTCCCATTATCAGAGTATGTATGTGATTTGCATAAACACAAGAGTACGTAAATAAAATAAATGTAATAAGATGCGACACTACCTATCTAACAGATGCCCAAATGCATGTTTGGTTCCATTAACAAATATGTGTACGTGTGTGAAACTACTACTCTATAAACAGATACGCACAATATACTGATCATGATAATAAACATGAATGTGAAATGTTGAGATTTAGGATTATACCCTGCAGAGGGACCCATGCTCAAGGCATTGGTTGCTCCATTCCTATGAGTTGACATCATGAGTTGCTCGAAGTAGCCAATCATAATCGATGCAGGAAGATGTTCACAGTGCAGTCTCACGAACCAGACAATATCGATTCCACGAACGAGCCGACGTCGATCCATGAACAAGCTGATCATGAACAAGCCGATGCCGATTCCACGAATGAGCCGATGTCAATCAAGCAATCGTGTTATGCGCTCCCCAAAAACATGATAGGCCGCCTATCCCGAGTAGGATCTTTTTAGCGACGATGGTTTCGGTGGCCTGGTTACTCTGTCTATTGTGCGCGCAAGAGGCAGAGATGAAGACACAAGGAACTAGCACGACAGGAAGACTAAAGAAGTGTTACGCGCACGACTTCCTAAGATGTAGTATCTTATAGTTACGCAGGGAGAAAGCTGGAAGGACATCATCACTTGTCATAAGAATAATTACAACTTTCACAAAAATGGTTGTAATGGCTATTAACCAAATGACCGTTAATAGTAACCTCAACCATCAAAGTAGTCTTTACTAGTAGCTGACTATTAACAACCTTTATTCCACTTTATTCTCCACCAAATAAATGAGCTTTTAGCCCAAATATTCTAACAATCCCCACCAAAAATCCAAGGCTCATGAAAATTGCTCCCATCTTCACTGTTGTTTGATATACCAGTGTTTTCATGGAGGCTGTTAAGTTGAACATCCATCTAGAACGAAGGGTACGCTCATTCATAACTGAACAATGGACTATGCATTTAATTGACAGTTTTGTGCTAATGAGTTCCATCAAAGCTCTTGACTGATACAAGACTACCAAAAGTATCCTCTCTGTTTGAAGCATATAAGTCGTACTCCTTGGCCTTTCATGAGTATCTAGAGACCACCCAAATCTCATAAACTGTGACCAGCAGTTGAACTCATACACGTGTGTTCCTCAAAAGATGTCGTATAGGACAACATCTTTGCTTCAACAACACACTTGGAACACATTAAGGTAAAAACCATCCTGCCTCACAGGAAAGGAAAGATGTGCATCTGACATGGACCTTTTAAAGGGTCTTGCCTCACAGTATATCACCAGCTTTGACGTGTACCCATACCAGGGGTACCCTCAATGCCCCACATAATTACGGTGGGCCGAATTTGGCTAAACAAAGAGCCCAGAGCCACGAGCCACGGGAGCTGACGTCAGGATCAATGCCCCCCCGACCCCCGACCGACGAGCGGTCATGGGGCGCACATCAACGCAGCATGGCGAGAGGAACCGCCCTGACCACCGAATGCTGAGCGTTCCCTCCCTACGCCCTCGGTCATTCTAGATCCCTTCGGTAGGAAGTCAAAAGCCTAGGTGGACCTAGGCACTGAGGGCGTGTTAGGAGTCACAGGGGGCAGCAGGCGCGTGACCCGCTCCTTCGCCCGCATGGTGGACACGCGTCACCCATGCGTTGGTAGGACGAGCGCACTGCCGCATGCCATCCCCCATCATGGCGCCGCGCAGGAGGCGGGGGCGACCTGTCATGTGCACATCACATCCCCGTCGCCTCTGCGGTTCAGACGACGGGAAGTGACAATCACGGCGCTCTTCCACCGGGGTCGATGGAAGAGCAGCAAGACCCGGACGACCCTCGACCAATGAAGGTCGAACCCACGTGGTCGGTCGGGGGTCACTACCCGCCATGGTAGGGGGCCACTTGTCATTCCCTTGTAATGTAGTACCCCCTCCTTTCTTTCTCTCTCTCCCATTGTAACTGCTCGAGGGCTCCCTCCTCTAGCTATATAACAAGGAGGAGGCCATCATGAGAGAGGGGACAAGATGAGAGAGAACACACATGCATGAGGAGCCCATGGCTCTCACCTAGTAACACCAAAAATAAGCAATACAACTCAACACACCATAGTGGACGTAGGAATTCATCCCGAACCACTCTAAATCCTTGCGTCTCTCTTGCAGACATCACATCCGTGAGCCTCCAAGGCTTAGCCATCGGGACGGCAGTCCGTGAAGCCCCTTAAGCCTACTACAAATCTATTGCCATGGTATAAAACCATGACAGTTGGCGCGCAGGTAGAGGGATTTGTGTGCTGTGAATCGCTCTTCGATGGCTCCAACTTCCTACGATGGCACCATCGCATCGGGGACCAATCTCTCCTTCGGGAGCCTAGACTTCGGGCCTCGTCGTAAGGCAAGCTGCAACTCGTTGCCAGCACCACCCAGCCAAAGGACACGGCTACTGCCGCCCTGGACGACCCTTTCTAGGGCCTTACACTGGCGGGCAGGATGCCGTACGACATCACCAATGTGGCCGCCACCTTTCAACACTCCTTGCGAGCAACCTTCACACTTGGCAACTCCGCAGCGCGAGCCGCGAGCATGACCTGGGCCATCTCGGACCTTGACGACGATGCCCTTGTCCGGCAGATCCAAGCCCGTATGGGGCCTGCCCCTCCCATGGGGAGGTTCATCTGACTCTTCGGGAACTCACCAATGTTTTTACACAACACGCGGGGACCAGTACCGCGAACCTAGATGAGCTAGCCAGGGAGCTCAACGGGGCATCCTCCTTACGTTCTTCCATGACCTAATGGAGGATGAATCCAGCAACAGCTCATCCTCCGAACGTGATGGTGTCACAAGCACGCCAGCCCTGTGGGTCTGCAATGCGGTCCTAAATCCGACAAGTGGGAGCACGCCACCGCCGGGAGGGAACCAACAAACCCCCAAGCAGCAAGAAGAGTACCAGCGCGCCCGCGTCGAGCAGGCGCAGCGGTGGCACGAGGAACTCAAGGCGAAGAAGGCGGCTGATGACACGGCCCACCTCGAGGAGCTCTAGCAATAGCTGGAGATTAGACGCACCACCCTAGGGGATTCAGTGACAACAGAATCGGTGCCGACGATGGCCTGCATTTCTTCCCCACAGCAAGCTAGAACGTCTCGGTTGCCGCAATGATGATGTTCACAATGCCCAAGCCTGAGGACCCTCAGTCTAGGGCATGGTACAACGCACTCCGCGGGCTCATCAAGCACGCTGCCACACAGCAGTCTCACGAGGAGCCACATCCATCGACCTCCACGTCAAGGGACAACTCCTACGCGTCCGCACGTGACCCGCCACCTCGAGGTCAGGATGATCCAGAGGTAATCCTGTATGGGGAAGGCTGTAGCCCAGTGCTGCAACCTCAAGCTTCACATGCCTTGGTCCACCAACGACTGGGAGATATACGTGATGCCCGCACAATCCTCAGCGCTCGACGCATAGACAACGACTAGGCCAAGCAGGCCAAGGGTGGTGGGGCGCCTGTGGAAATAGCAAACTACACGATGGTCGCGGATAATGAACTTTCGGCCCGGAGATTTGCAATACGGAATTCCCCAGGCATTTCTGACCGCCCAGCAACATCACCAAGTACGACGGGTCCACGGACAAATCAGTGTGGCTTGAGGATTACCGCCTCGCATGCCGCATGGGGGGAGCGGACAATGATATGCTCATTATCCAATACCTTCCCATTTACCTTGCTAACTCTGTGTGAGCTTAGCTCAAGTACCTCCCAGAGGGATGCATCCAAGGATGGCATGACTTGGAGCGAATCTTTGTGAGTAATTTCCAGGGAACGTGTAAACGCCCTGGAAACTCCTGGGAATCTAAGTTCATATGAAGTTTGACTCATATCTCTTGCATATCCTTTGGCTATAGAAATCCTTATTTGATCTTGTTCTTGGTTGTTCTTGATCTTAATCTAGTTCATGCTCTAATCTAGTTGTCGATATAGTAATCTTAGTTCATATAATCACCCTTATCTTTGTAGATCTATTAGAGCTAGTTAGTAATTGGTCAATCCTTGATTGATTAATAGTAGATTAAATGTAGTTTTCCATGGATTGACAAAACTCTTCATACTCATCTTGGAGAAAGGATACACCAAAATTGTCGCTTGCAGTATAGGGTTTGGTGTGCTTAAGTGCCATCAACAGTGATCTTGATAGATTTTGACTTGTACAAGGGTCCAGACCTCACTCCCCTATAAATGTATAAGGGCACGGCCGATTGATCATCACCCAATCGATCAAATTTACTATTTTACTTTACTTTCATGTATCTCTATTTCTTAAGCCCTAATTCTCCTCTCAAACCATAATTGCTTCCTCTTCTCGGTTCTATGTCGACCTGAGAGAGTCTAGGTGGCCTGCCGGCCCTAGAACAACCCTAGAGTTCATCCTCCCTGACGGGCTCCCTCTCAGGGGGTTGGATCTAGGTTCTACCTGAGCTCCTGCCCACCACTTGACTATCTGCTGACCAACATCATACTGTCTAGTATGGCCAGGACGACTCCAAGGTGTTTTTCTCACCGTGTGCAAGCCCTTGGGTTTGTCTAGTATTTGGCGCTAATATGTGCCAACAATAACTTTTACAATAGTTGGAAAATTGTAACAATCCATATAAAGTGAAATCTTGTGCATGAAAAAATGCAGGTACATAGAGCAAAGTGAAAAAAGAACATTAACATGTGGGACCGCAATAAGAAGTGGGACCAGCCGTCGCCATGCTCCATCGGTCATTTCCACGTGGGCCTCTTTTAGTCCAGAGGTATTTGTTGTCACGGTATCTCCCAATGACTATGCACACTCTGGTACTCTATTTTTTCTACTATAAAAGAAATAGTATGTTCTCGTGATCAAGATTCTATCGTAAAGACTAGAATCCTCGTTGTGGTACAGAATATTTTATATTACATCAAGTACTATGTGGAAAGAGTTTGAGTCTATCTCTGGGGATTGAGAAGGCAACCTAGAGGGGTTGAATAGGTCAAGCCTAAAAAAATTCGGGACCTCAAAAACCTCCTCTTCTCAAAACGTGGAAGACCACATAGCAAAGAGAAGCTACTAAACCTAGGACATGATGAGGAAAGCCATGCAGAAGCACTCTTTCAAACATGACGATTAACAGCGCAAAACGAGCCAACTTTGTCCTAAGAGTAGTACGCACCAGATAGTTCGGTGTGTACAAACTACGAGTGCAAGCAGGAGCCAGGCAAAACACATTGAACGGTCCGGTGGTCAAGCACCAGACGGTGTGACGGCACCACCAAATAGTCCGGTGCACATCATCGGACGATCTAGGTAGTGGGAGTGCTGAGACCACCTACAATGCACTGGACTGTCCGATGCCACTACCGAATGGTTCGATGTGCACAAACCCTGCATAAGTGGCCGAGCCTCGGATTCTCCGCCCACTCGGTGTCACACTCACTGGACGGTCCGGTGGGCACACTACCAGAGAGTCTACTGTGTACAAAATGTGCAGCCTAAGTCTAGGAAGAGGAAAACAGCCCACGAATCCACAAAACTTGATCCAAAACTTGCACCAAAGATCTCAAAACCTCACAGAACTTTGTGTGGATCTTGCATAGGCCATGGAGAAACTATTCCTAAGAGATCACAACCAAAAGATAAGGGATTCTCCACAGATTTGACTATCCAAGAGGTGAAGAATAAGGACAAGAATGAAGATGTTAGGGCTGCTCATGGATACAAGGATTTGGCAAAGGAAAAGCACAATCCACCATGTCCTAACAGTCCAAAACAACACCAAAAGAAGGATCTAACCTTGGCCAAAACTCAAACACAACAAAAGCCAAAGGTTAAGACCAAGAACCAAACAAAGAAAGAGAAAGAAGCACACACAATAGCTGGACAAAATCACAACTATTAGATGGCACAAAGGGTCTCAAGATCTCATATTACAAGATACATTTCATGCCCAAGCTACCTCGCTCTCATACCCTCTTATTGTGGAGGCTAGATCTGTCTAGAACTCACTCAACTTGAAGCTCTTTCTTGGTGGTAAAAATTGGTGCTTAACTAAGCCTAAGTAAACCCTAAAACCAGACAAGAGAAGAGTAACGACAGCCCCCTCTCTTATTTATATTACAGGAGTCCATACCAAGCAGTTTTGCAAACTGCCCCTTAGGATACAAACACGTACAATAAAAATGCCCTGAGAGCCAAGAAAAGACGCTGACTCAGATGGATGAACATGATGGAGTCCTTGATCTTCTTCGCGTCGAAGCAATCTGGTGATGTCCTCCACGTGTCCAATAGCCTGTCCCTTTGGATAACTTCCGGTTTTGGCAAAACTATCAACCAGCCCTTGGTTTTGATGCTTGAACTAGGAAACGATCTTGAGCCTCGGTTTTCATGATGGAACTGAGAAATGATCTTCGAGAAACAATAATGGGCTTAGATCTCCAAGATAGTGTGGTTTTAAGACTCACCGGGCCTTCACTTCGACTACAAGTCCATGCAAAGCCTAGCACAGACCCATGCACCCCCTGGGCCACCTACTAGTCCATCGGCAGGGTTTTGTCACACCGAAGCGCCGCCTCTTAGTGCACTCAAGAGGACTTTCCTCCAAGTATCTCTTAAGAGGTGGCTACTTGTCCATCAGCAAGGCTTTGGTGGTTGACAAGCGCTCATCACAGCCAGGACTGACTAACCATACTTAGTGCATTGAGTCCCTCAATCTCCCCCTTGATGAATGCCTTTTCAACAGCCTCACCAACCACCTGAAATCAAAGACAAAGAAAACAAAAGCGCAAAAAGAACAACAGAAGACAAAAAAGAAAGAAAAACCACTCAAGTGCCCAAAAGCCAAGCGAGGCAGAAATGGGGAATTGCTCAACACAGCCAATCAAGAAAGCATGACTCCTCAAGAAAAACGCATGGCTCAACACAGTCATGCTAGAAGCAATGGACCAGCTCCTCTAGAAAGAGGTAAAAGCTTAACACAGCTAGCCAAGAGAGCATGCTAAAATTATAACCCCCTACAATGCATTACAGCCCATCTCACAATGCAACGCTCCCCTTGGGTGGTGGTGCTCCCCCTTGGCAAATGATATCTCCCCTTGAGTCCCATGGTTGGTGATTCCACTCAACTCTCCCCCTTTGTTGACAATGCACACATCAAGTCCCCCAAGAAAAATGTTGTGCGAATGCAACAAGGTGTACCAAAGAGCTCATCTTGAATGAAAAACTAGTAATCACAAGTTCTAGCATACAGAGCGTGTGAGGGCAACGGGGCATACAACAAGCTCAAATGAATCTATCTCACGTATCAAGAGCAAGCATGAGATTTCAGGTTTAGTTAAAAGAAAGCATCACCAACATGAATAGCATCTAGCTGGTACACCAACACCAACTGGTAGTAATGAGGCCATGAGCGCTCACTAAAGTTACAACTAGTACTATGCATCAGTTTTGGTTGTAATGATGCCGACAATTTAAAAACAACTTTATCTCAGAAAAAAGAACAAATTTAACACATTTTCACACAAATTCATCACAAATTTGAACTCAACTTCACATATATAATAACACCATATATATAATTCCATAAAGTGAATACATAATTATACAATACCAATTTTTCATAAAGATTCTAATTATTTTCTACTCCTCACCGAGGGATAGGGACTCCAACAGCCCTGCCTAGTCCACCTTGTTCTCGATGTTGGTGGAGTTGGCAGCAGTGTTGCCCAGGACACCGGCGGTGGCTGGCGGTGTCGCGACAGTGAGTTTAGCGGGCGATGGCCACATACAGTAGTTTGTATAATAACACTCACACATACGAGCTAAAATAGTCTTCGTAAAGAACACTAAACCGTCGTGGCCTATGAGAAAAAGGAAAAAAACAATCGTGGGCATATCAGGTAGTATAATAGTGTCTCTACCGGAAGTAAAAGCATATGCATGTCCAACTGAAAACAAGACCATATTTAAGTTGGATCAGCAGAATGTTTGACAAGGTTCAGGAAAAAATAGAGAAAAAACAGACGTATATGTTTCGTAGTTGATTCTAAAACAAGATCAGTGCAGGGACCCGAAGTTGGTCAGGTGCGGGGGTAGGTTTCGAGTTGCACCCACGGGTTCCCCACGGGCCCGAACTTGATGAACAACCCAATACTAGGGAAGCCCAACAAGCAACAAGGCCCAATAATCTAACAACCCTAGGTATATGATCAAACTCCTAAGCCCCAGCCTCCTACTCCAATGCCCGGCAGGCGGCCACCTACCTGCCTCCGACGACCACCACTTCTCATGTCTTGTTGGCGCCTCCTCAACTCCGGCCATCCTCCATGCCTCTGTCGACTGTGTCCGGCCAGCGTCCCCCGCTGCTCTACCTCCGCCGGCTGCTCCGCGCCTCCGCCCATCACCGTCTCGAGTTCAAGCGTTCACCATCGGCTAACCGACGCACACCCCATCTCCATCCCTGCCTCTCTCCTCTTGGAGTCTTAGGCTCGCGCATGTACCCCGCTTCCCCACCGACCGCTGTCCCATGTCCCCGCCGAACTAAGCCAACCCACTCCATCGGGTGCTATGTTCCCTGTTGGGTTTCGGGTCCCCAGTGGGTTTGGGGGCGGAGGCAGATTTCCACCTGCCGCAGGGTTCGGGGCGGGGCAGATTTTTGGCCAACCAATCCTAGTGCCATCCCTAGCAGGCCCGCACCTGGCATGATAATGGTGTGGGGTGGACCTCCTTCGTGCGCGGGCCTACTCGCCTAGTCAGATGAGGCCATAGCTATGAGAGATGAAGTTGGGGTGAGGGAGTATGATTTATGACTTATGCATAAATTAATATGACTTATGCATTATTTAATCAGAGATGCATATGATTGAAGTAATTTTAAGTATCTATTAGGAGTATTTTTGCTAAGTTTTTATATATTTTGAACCATTAGTTTTATGAGTATTATTTTTAACATATTACATGACTTATCCATTTTTTAATCTGTAAGTTTAGGTGTAATTAGAAATCTAATGGTTCATAAGTTTGTTATTTTAGTACAAGTTGCAAGCCTGAGTTTTAAGTATAAAAATTTGATTGTTTATTTCCATCATATGTTCTCTAAATTAGTCCATGTTTGTCATAGGCCTATTAGACATTGTGTTTTCTATATTAAACTACCTCCAATTTTGTTTGACATCCATCAGCTCAAAGTTGAACTGAAGAGCAACAATGAAATATGAATGGAGGTAGAGAGGTTTTTTTTTAGGACCAAAAAGGCTTCAATCGTCCATCCCGAAGTGTTTCAATAGACATGAGTGTGGCATTTAGGGCTTGTTTCGATGGAACCCTAGAGAAAGTTTGCCTCGCCTGCAAACGTTCTTGGAACCAGCCTGGACCACGTTTGGTTGCTACCTTGGTTCCTTGCCTAGTCCAGGCAACGGCTCCTCACCCATGCGTCCAAAATCGATCGACTGGCTATAGGCAATGCTGCTTGGTGAAGAATCTTCTTTAATTACTGCAAGTCCTCAACCCAACAACACATGCCATCATTGGCTGACCAGGCAAAATGCAGCACGTTAGTAGGCAACTTCCAGGCAGCTGATTTCGCCAGGCAACAAACCTAGGGTTCCATCCAAACATGCCCTTATACACTGCCATTAGAACCTCTACACTTAGTTTGACAAACAATATTATTTTATGTTTAATCTTGTTTTCTATGAGAGATGTTGGTCGCATAAAACCACTAGAAAACAAATAAGGAAAAGTGTAAATTGCGCCCCAGGTCGCTAAACCTATTCCACAGTATCATCCAAATCCATCAATTCTCAAAGTGATCACCTAGGTTCGTTTACATTTCAAGGTGATCATCTAGGCCCATCAACTTTACATTCTTAATTCACTGGGGGTCCAAATGTGGACCTTGATGTATACTAGAAACAATCACTTGAAAAGTTAAAGGACCTAGATGATCACTTTGAGGCTTCATAGGCCTTGATGGTACCGTGAGATAAGTTTAGGAACCTGGCATGCAATGTACTTGAAGGATGGACAGGGTGAATTAGACTTTTTAAAACTAAGTCTCTCTAGAAACTACAACTATGTAACAAAACCTATGCAAGATAAAACTAACTATGTACAGCAAGGTTTGGCTAAGTGTTGCTAACTCTACAGTGGCCAAGTCTTGCAACATAGTTCTACCTTGAAACTAACCTATCATGCTAGTGTAGGAGTGTAAGCACACAATTGCAAGGAAGTAAATGCTGAAGCTAAGAGATGGATAGAGTGAATGCAAACTCCAGTTGATGATGGCGACGATGATTTATTTGAGAGGGCATACTCATCACCATGAGGCATTGATGTGATGAAGAGGATGATTTACGTGAGGTAGGCTTGCAAGATTCTTGATCTTGTGACAATCTTCATCACTTGAAACATCAACCCACTCATCAATGGTTGTGAACGCCTTGTGCCTCTCTATTCTTTCTTTTTACTTCTTCTTGAGATTGTGCCTCTTCTTGTTCTGCTTGGCAACGTGTGGACATGAGTCCATAAAGACCCTTCTCACTACATCCATAACAATCACTCTTTCTTACCTTTTTCCTTTGGAAAACTATGTTTAAACTACTATTATTTAAGTATTAATCAATTAATAATTAGCTCTAATAGATCTAACAAGCTAAACATGAAAGGGATAATCTATCACAAACTAGTTCTACAACTAGACTATAGCATCAACTAGATCAAAGTCAAGAACTAAGCAAGAACAAGCAAGATTGAGATAGATAATACGACTAAGAACCACCCTGAGCATAGATCTAACGTGAAACCTATAATAAACATGATCATGAATGTTATAAACTCGCTCGAACATTTCCCTCCAACCACTTGTCACATAAGTCATGGTAATCGACGAACTAGAAAGTCTAAACCATATCTAAGCATGAGCAGATTCAATGAACCAATCAAGGTAAAAAGATCTACTAAAAGACATGTAGAATATTCATCCCAGCCGGGCACATGTAGAGATGAAGCATTGCAAAGACATGAATCAAAGATCATGTATAAATAAAGAACTCATAGCCAAAAGACAATTTCATTGATCAAACTAAGGGTTTATCATAGCAAAATAAGAAGAACAGAGAGTTTACTTGAGATTTATCATGAACTTGAAGCACATAGTTTTCGATTTCGACAAGATGAAGAACATATCAAAAGATGAACTTGAGGCTCCTTGGGAAGCCCTTGGGTCGGCTGACACTAGGGCCTCCTGCCTCCTCTCACTTTGCCCTTTCGCTGAGAACTCCTTCTTGACAAAACTTACAAAGTTAGACCCCTAACCCTATCTTTGGAGCTATATTTGCTGTGAATTGGATCAAAGATCTCTCCCCCTTATGAGGCCCTGGTTTTATACCCTGGAGAGTGCCCTATACATGAAAACTAATAGGTCAGTTTGAGATGGCTTCTATGATCTATTTCCATATATATACTTATCTCATGAAGGTTCCTAGGATGTCCATAAAGAACCTTGCTTGGAGATGAAGCTAAAGCCTTTGTCTTTCCTGAAATCCAACTTTCTTTATTCAGCACCTTTAGTATTTCGACCATAACTTCCTCTTCTAGAATCTGAATAATGCAAACTCGGACTCTAAATTGCAGAGCTTGAAGCGATATACAACTTTGGTATTCAAACTTTCTTCATTGAACTTCGTTAAGGTCTTTGAATTGGCCCCACAAGGTGTTGTTGTACTGAAATCTGAGAGTATCTTGAGATTTAATTGGAACTTGGATTAATCTTGTGATAAACCTTCCTTATCTTCATCTTCCTTGTATCCAAGCAATCCTTGGCTTCCAGAATCTTCTCAACTAATAGACTTCGGCCTTCTTTTGGGATTCAATTGCTCTTCTTTTATTAATCAAGACACCTCCCTGGACTTGTAACTTCGATCCTTCTATGAGTAGCCTTCATAATTATTTCAATTATTCCTCAATTTCCTGCAATATTTAATAAAGTGAGAAAAAAAAGGCATACTTGAATATGGGGTTAATTGTTAGTAAAAATGACTTCATCATATGATTAATCTCTGAAAATTGATGAAATCATGTCAATATTGAGCATAAATATCATCGTTATCTTGCGCCAACAATGGTGAGAGCAAGTGACTTAGATGTAGAGGTGTCTTGGTCAATCTTGTGGTAGTGCTCAAATGCGATGATCTTGCCAAGAACATTGGTGGGCGTCACAGTACTCAAATCTTGAGTAAGAAGATAGGTAATGATGCTTGCATATTTGTCCCTTGGAAGCACTTCGACGATCATCCTTGAGATGTCGGCATCGCTTAGCTTGATTTCACCTATGGAATTGAGCTCATTGACAATAACATTTAAGCGTGGTTACATGTCATTAGCCAATTCATTAGGAAGCATAGTAAAGCAATCAAGTTTGCTTCTAACCAAGCAAAGCTTTTGCTCCTTGACATCACTAGTACTGTCATGGAGTGCTTGAAGAGTTTGCAAATCTCATGAGCACTCGAGAGGCTATATACTCTACTGAATACATTAATGCTCAAATACCCAAACAAAGCATTGAGAGCAATGGAATTGAACTGAATTTCTTTCTCATCGACTTTAGTCGGGTCTGCTGGCCGAGAGAGGGGTTTCTTCCTTCCTTCGTCACTCTCCAAACATGCAACCCTATGGCCTCTAGATAACTAGCCATTCTAACACACCGATAGGGATAGTTCCTGCCATCAAAGTGAGGAAGCTACCGGTACTCATCCTCCCACTCTAGGACGTCTCAAGTACTCAATCCCGCAGTGAAGCCAAAAGTCCAAATATGAGTTGTGAGCTCTAATGACAATGAAATAGACTTGATTGAGCGGCTCGACTCTGATACCAATTGAAGGTTGGACCGACACCTAAGAGGGGAGTGAATTAGACTTTCTAAAACTGAGGCTCTCTAAAAACTACAACTAGTGAACAAAATCTATGCAAGATAAAACTAACTATGTGCACCAAAGTTTTTCTAAGTGTTGTTAACTCTACCGTGGCCAAGTCATGTATTTCCACCTAGAAACTAACCTATCAAGCTAGTCTAGGAATGAAAGCACACAATTGTAAGAAAGTAAATGCGGAAGCTAAAGACATGGGTGGAGTGAATGCAAACTCCCGTTGACGATGGCACAAGTTGGAGACACAAAGATTTTTTACTAAGGTATCAGGAAGACTCACAAGTCTCCACCTAGTCCTCGTTTGGTGCCCCTCATAAGGCTTTGCTCTCGCGAAGTCCTCACAAGGACTCCGGCCTCAATCCTCACAAGGAAGGATGTTGGCAAAGTAACCCATGCAACGCCTTGCTCTTGCATAGTACTCACAAGGATATGGCCTCTCCCTCGCAAGGGTAAAGGATGGCTTGGTCGCTTACGAGATGGTCAAGCTGACCCGGTCGGGTAACTCCTGATATCTCCGGTATACACCCACCTGAGCCCTTCTTTCGCGCAGCCCTTGCAAGGACTACGGCCTCGCCCTCGCAAGGGTAGAGGATGGACAGGGCCGTTGGAGTCTTCCGCGGGCCTTCTCACGGATGCTCACCACCATCTCCACTAGGTGAGCTTTTGGACAAAATGCCGAGGACCTCCCTCCCTCTCACAATTAAGGTGGCAGCGACCGATGCGACTGCCTCCCCGGTCGGTGGGGCGATCCGCGGTGGCTGCAGTGGGAATGGGGCACTGACAACCAGCACCTCACCTCCGTGCCGGGTCGAGGACAAGGAGGTGATTGGGGAGGCATCGGGCCACGCTGCGTCAGGACCGGGGAGGCGGTCATGTCGGATCCGGCCGGGGAGGCGGTTGCACCGCGGGCAGGCGAGGCAAACTTTCTCTAGGGTTCCATCCAAACAAGCCCTAAGTGCCATGCTCATGTCGATTGAAACACTTCGGGATGGACGACTGAAACCTTTTTGGTCCTAAGAAAAAACTTATCTACCTCCATTCATATTTCATTGTTGCTCTTCGGTTCAACTTTAGGCTGATGGACGTCAAACAAAATTGGAGGTAGTTTAATATACAAAATACAATATCTAATAGGCCTGTGACCAACATGGACTAATTTAGAGAACATATGATGGAAATAAATAATCAAATTTTTATACTTGAAACTCAGGCTTGCAAATTGTTCTAAAATAACAAACTTATGAACCATTAGATTTCTAATTACACCTAAACTTACAGATTAAAAAATGGATATGTCATGTAATTTGTTAAAAATAATACGCATAAAACTAATGGTTCAAAATATAAATAAACTTAACAAAAATACTCCTAAAAGACACTTAAAATTACTTCAATCATATGACATCTCTGATTAAATAATGCATAAGTCATATTAATTTATGCATAAGTCATAAATCATAATCCCTCACCCCCAACTTCATCTCTCATAGCTACGGCCTCATCTGAGTGAGTGAGTAGGCCCGTGCGCAAAGGAGGTCCACCCCACAACATTATCATGCCAGCTGCGGGCCTGCTAGGGATGGCACTGGGGTGGGTTCGGGGCGGGTGGAGCTTCCGCGCACCCACCTGGAAACCCATGGCCAAAAAACTGCCCCGCCCTCAAACCCCGCTGCGGGTGGAAATCTACCCCCGCCCCCAAACCCACCGGGGACCCGAAACCTGAAGAGGAATCTAGCACCCGATGGAGTGGGTCGGCTCAGTTCGGTGGGGACGCGGGACAGCTGTCGGCGGGGAAGCGGGATACGTGCGCGAGCCTAAGACTCCAAGAGGAGAGGGGCAGGGATGGAGATGGGGTGTGTGTTGGCCAGCCGATGGCGAAGGCTCGAACTCGAGACGGTGACGGGCGGAGGCGTGGAGCGGCCGGTGGAGGCGGAGCAGCGGGGGCGCTGGCCGGACACAGTCGACGGAGGCACAGAGGATGGCCGGAGAAAAGGAGGCACTAGCACAAGCTGAGAAGTGGTGGTCGTTGGAGGCAGGCAGGTGGCCGCCTGCCGGGCGTTGGAGTTGGAGGCTCGAGCTTAGGAGCTTGATCATATACCTAGGGTTGTTAGATTATTGGGCATTGTTGCTTCTTGGGCTTCCCTAGTATTGGGTTGTTCATCTAGTTCGGGCCCCGTGGGGAACCTGTGGGTGCAACTCGAAACCTACCCCCGCACCTGACCAACTTCGGGTCCCTGCACTGATCTTGTTTTAGAATCAACTACGGTACATATCCGTCTGTTTTTTCTCTATTTTTTCCTGAACCTTTTCAAACATTCTGCTGATCCAACTTAAATATGGTCTTGTTTTCAGTTGGACATGCATATGCTTTTACTTCCGGTAGAGACACTATTATACTCCCTGATATGCCCACGATTGTTTTTTTCCCTTTTTCTTATAGGCCATGGCGGTTTAGTGTCCTTTAGGAAGACTATTTTAGCTCGTATGTGTGAGTGTTATTATACAAACTACTGTATGTGGCTATATGGTGTATATTTTTCTTGTGATTTTATGTTTTGTGTTTATTTTTATGACTTTTTATTAAAAGCATAATTTTCGCCGGCAAGTTAAAGCTAACGAAAATTAACAACATTTTTGTTGGTTTGAATGAGGTTGACGGAAATTATCACACACAATTGTCGTCGGTCACCAAAACCAACGAAAACTATTATCGTCACCTAATTATTTTCGTCATCCATCCATGGTTGATGAAAATTATTTACTTTCTTCGGTGGCTGACAAAAGTTGGCATAATTTTCATCGCCGGCCGGTGAAAGTTAGCCCAAGTTTCATCGTTTTATTTTCATTGGCTATGGATTGATGAAAATAAGCCTTTTGACGAAATAGTTAAAAGACCCACAGTAGTTAAATATCTTCCGTTGGCCACAGGTGGCTGACGACAGTTAGCCAAGAGCTAGGTTACCGTAGGCTTAATTTTTATCGGTGTGTGAACTAGTCGACCGAATTACATAGCTATTGTCGGCTCCTTCCGCGACTGACAAAACTAGCTCTGAACTAGGGTTTTTTCGATCCGCCTTCTCCTCCTTACTTTTCATTGGCTAGTGGAAGCCAACGAAAATTACACCCCGTGCGACGAAAGATGCTAGGATTAGGATTCCAATACGTCGATGCATCAGTAATTTTCATGGGCCAATGGAAGCCGACGAAATTACTCTAGCTCCGGCTCGTATATTTCGTGAAGCCGATGAAAGTTAGGAAGCTAGGCTTCTGGACGCAATAATTTTCACGGGCTTGGTCAACTTTCGTCAGCCTATGCTTGGACAAGGAAAGTTAATGACTTTTATTTGACCTGTCTATGCTTGGACAAGGAAAGTTAATGACTTTTAATCGACCTGTGGCCCAGCTCGATCATGTGGACACCCAACTCTTGCACGAGACACGGAATATCTAACAATGAATCTTCCGTGCCGATGAAAGGTAAAACCATTTATATCATGAAGAAAGATAAATTCGTTGTATGCACAGTCCAGATGTTGACACTAATTGGCGTCTTTTGCAAAAAAAAAAAAGATAAAAGTACGTGAACACAGCTAGTCAGCTACATGGATTGTGTGTTGACTCGTCGCAGCTCAATCGTGAACATGAACACTAAACTGTCTCTTGAGGGGAAAAACCATGCAGACTATTGTAGCACAAAGTTTAAAGTTCTAGACACCTACATGGACCAGCTGTACGGACGTACCAGTTGTGTACAGTGATTCCAAGCTCGTGCATTCGTTTGCCACAAAGGTGGCAATAGGTGATGGAGAAATGATGATAGGGACTGTGGTGCGGAACCTTCGTACATTTGTTTTTACAATTCCTTCTTTAATTTAAAAAGTCTACCGGTACGTGATTATAGCATGGCTACACTTGGGGCATTGGTTATCAGTCTATCAACGTTGCATTACTTACCAATAGTAGAAACCGATGGATGTATTCACAATACAGGAATCTATATGATTTTCGATGGCCACAAATTTTATTAGCATAAAAAACCCACAATGGTTAAATATCTTTTGTCAGCCAGAGGTGACTGAAGAAAGTTATTAGCCAAAACCTAGGTTACTGTAGGCTTCATTTCCATGCGCATGTGAGCTAGCCGATGAAATTACGTAACAATCATCGGCTCCTTGGCAGACAACAAAAGTAACCCACAAATTAGGGATTTTGGATCCGTCACTGGCTCTTTACTTTTTTCGGCTATCGGAAGCCAACGGAAATTACACCTTGTGCGACGAAATTTGCTAGGATTAGGATTCTGATCTGCCGCCTACCTTTATATTTTTATGAGCCAACAAGAAGCCAATGAAAATTAGGAAACTGGCGTTCTGGCCGGACAAAATAATTTTAGTCGGATTATTTAACTTTTGTCGGGGCTATCCTTGGCCGACGAAAGTTAAGTCCCTTTAACCTGCCTGTGACAGTCTCCTGTGACACACACATGCATAGACACACTTACACACCCGCATTGGTGATGGATCCATAAATTTAATTAAATTGATGATAATTGCGACTGGTAACTTGATCTAAGAATGTAGTTGTTGACTAAATTTCAAAATTTTACATTAAATTCAGGGGTGTGACCTAGTTCACGAATTTTATGTGCAACCGTCTTTTTGAATTTTTTTCATCAAATTCGTGGGCCGTGACCTAATTTATGAATTTAACGTCAACAGGCGATGCGGCAGCGTGGCACTGTGCCTGTTAAAACCATCCGCCGAGTTATGAGATTGCAAATTTAATTGAGCCAGTGTTTTGCTGCCATGTGGCATGTCCATGTTAAATTCGTGGGGTGTGATGCTGGCACACGAATTTACTCAACCAATGACCCAGCTCGATCATATGAATTCAACTCCTGTATAGGACAAGGATATGGATATCCACGCGCTTAAGTCCATAGCTCTTGGAGGCTACAGTTATAGAACAGTGGCAAAAAACAGAAACTGAAGGCACAATGAGAGTGTCCGTTTCGGAGGGAGCACTGCCGCAACAGGGGCGGGATTACCTCATTGCCATGTGATTCGAGCTAGAAACTTCGCTTTTCTTTTTCAACTGCATTGTGGCAAAGTTGCCGCCAGAAAACGAACACTCTCTGAATCTTTCTGGCCAATGAAAAGTAGAACCATTTACATCATGAAGAAAGATAGATTCGTTATATGCACAATCTGGATGTCGATGAGTAACGAAAAAATCGCAAAAAAGAAAAAAATCAAAATACGTGAACAGGTACTCAGCTATGTGTGCAGCACGTTAACTTCTCGTAAGTCAATTGTGAACATGAACACTGAACTGTCTCTAGAGGGCAAAAACATGAGGACTACTGTATCACAAAGTTGTAGACACATATATGGACGACCGTTGGCTGAGTTGCTGTACTCCTTCATGCTCTACCACGTACTCACTCCGTACCAAATTGCAAGAGGTTTCAGGTATGTACTAGATCCATTTATTCTTCCATATATGTATATTCAACTAGCAAGACGGCGGGCGCAAATAGTGCGAGTAGCTAGTTTTTTTTTGTCATTTTGATTTTATTTGAAGTTAATCCTTCTTACAATCTTGTTTTAGCCTTGTTGCTATTTTTTCTACCGGTTTTGAATAGTATGTATTTTTGGTTTTACTGTTATATCATCATCATCATTATTATTTAGAACATGTTTTCATAAATTAACATACTAAGACATGTATTTCTTTAAATATTTTTTTATATTAGTGTACGTGGTCCAAATAGCAATGCTATTTTTAATTTGCATTTCATATTCTACTTATTGTTTATATTGTAATAGTTTATAAGATATCAAACTTAAATCAAGCCATGATGTCTTATAATTTAGTAACCAATAAAATAGTGTGATTTGGTTTTTAAAAAAAATCATATTTTAAATATATTTGATTTTTTAAATATATTTCACTTTAGCTTTGTTGTAAGTTAAACTTCTATATAACATTGACAAAAGGGCGCTAACTTCTATACATTGAGTTAGTTTCATTAATTTCACCATAATTTTATTTTACAAGTATATTTCTTTGATATTGTCTATGTTAATATTTTGACTTGAGACAGATCAATTGAATCAAAATATAGAATAGAGAGAGTATTAAGCAGCCCACAAAGACATATGCTAGGCTCATTTAAAAACTTTAATTTTTATTTTTACGATATAGATATCTCTCTTTCACTTGTTAACTTGGTAATTTGAAGCATTGTCAGAGAATGCGCATAGAGTATATTTCAATTAAATTAATCTAAACTATTGGATGATTACAATAATCAACAATGTAGATATTTAGAGCTTTATTTGTTATAAAATGTTTAGTTTAAATAGCTGTGAGGCCAGGGCGCCTGACAAATGCTGGTTTTCATTTAGCTAGCGCTTCTTGGTCGTTGTTGGATCGCTGATTGCCTCTATAAGGTGGAAGGATGCCACCTGTGCCATTTGTGTCCAAAAGCGGGATACGGTCGATCACCAGCTTCTTGAGTCTGTTTGCAGTAGAGAAACCTAGTTTAGAATTTAGATGTCTTCGTCACTATGGTCTACAACATGTGGCGTCGTCCTCTCCTGATCAGTCTCTCGTTGCTTGGTGGATTGAGGTCAAGAAGCGGGTCGCTAAGCCTCTCAGGAAGGGCTTTGACACGATGGCCGTCCCGATCTCCTGGAGCTTGTGGAAAGAGAGAAACATTACAATCTTCATAAGAGAGGTCCTTCAGCCAGTGGCCCTGGCACAATCGATGGTTGAGGAGGCGAGGCTCTGGAGTCATGCGGGCTTCTCTAACATCGCTGTCATCTTGAATAGGAGTTTGCAGTAGCTTGGCCGCTCTCAATCACTTCAATTTTTCCTTTCTCATCTTTTTTTTTTGGCTTCACTTTGGGCTGTGTCTCGGCCTTGTTCAGTTGGTTACTCTATCTTCTTCTTAGTGAAAAATATGCTCCATTCGTTTAAAAAACAATCATTGGCAGCTATCAGCGTTTTTCCTAGTAAGTAGTATTGATGTAAAAACAGTGTAGATTTTTATTTCATTATGATTAATGTGGTAATTTCCGGATCCTATTAGTGAACTTGGTAGTCTGTGTGAGCACTTCTTAGTATCAGATGTAAAATATTTGATTTATCATAGGATGTCAGATGCTTATGAATTGAGTGGTGTAGACTTTTCCTCTCGTTATGATTAATGTGGCAGTATCCAGATCTTATCAAATAATATGGTAGTTTCTTTTAATGCTTTCTTAATAAGATAACATAAAGATGGTAGAGATCGTTTTTTTGTGAATTTCATATTTTTTGTTAGTTGTTTTTATTATAAAGTATTTAGATTAATCTAGGCTGTTGGATGATTATAACAATATAGATATTTTTCTTTTCTTTTATTTATTTTTTGTTTATTAATGCAGATTGTCAGATGTTTATAAAATACAATGGTCTATTTTTTATTTTTTTCAATTAACGTGGTATTTCTAGACACGATCGCGGACGTGAGGGCTTATTTTTAACAATCCCTAATAAGTTGATAACAATACAATGACCATTGGATGATCATAAGGATTACGAATTTCTCTTTTTTATTAGTTGTAGTTGATATAAGATGTTTTAGTTTAACGTAGATAGTTATGTGTGTATAAAATTCAATAGTGTATGTTTTTTATTAACGTGCTAATTTCTATCTCTTCATATCGAAATAATGTATTTTATTTTTAGGCTATTAACGGCAACACCTAGAATCATCGGTCTAAATACATATGTTACATATTATATACAGACTCTTTATATTTTTTTGAGTTGGAGCATGGCACAATACTCTTTTAATTCTAATAACACCAAAGGCTCTTTGCGTAGTAGAGTTGGAACGTGGCACTATTGCTCGTGCGTCTTCAAATCGGAATAGTATACCCTTCTTTTTTTCCGTAAAGATCAAATATTCCAGGAGACCAAGACTCTTTACGTACTAGAGTTGGAACGCTGCCTGCCAGCATTGTCCATATATGCCTCTCCAAGTCGGAATAGTATACCATTCTTTTTTTTTCAAAAGATCAAACATGGCATGATATAAGCTTCAATCTATAGGTACCATGTGTGTCATGACTCTATATTCGATTTAGATTGTTATTATAGATCTTCGTAAAATCCAACGGTAGAGTGCTTTTCTTTTTTTCGATTAACACGGTAATTTTTTGGCTCTCTCGGCGAATCTAGTGACTTCTTTTAACACTACTGTAATTATATAATAGATAGATAGATATGTGTGATTCATCAACAATCATATGAATATAGATAAGTAAAAAGAGGTCTACAACCCTTTACAATTTGAGACGAAAAGGTATTATCTTCTACGGACCACAGTGCTGCCTGCACATGATTGATAGCTATATATAGGAATCCCAATTAAATAAGACTGCCACAAGGGAAAATGAGTCTAGACGGTCACAACTGGTCACGCACGAGCATGTGTACATGACTTGCAAAACTAAGGTCCCCATCAAAATGCAATCTTCTCGTGGAATCTATGCACTAATCTTAGGGGTGTTTGGATCCGGAGACTAAATTTTAGCCCACGTCACATCGAATATTTATATGCTAGTTAGAAGTATTAAATATGATCTAATTATAAAACTAATTACATAGATAAGGACTAAACGCCGAGACGAATTTATTAAGCTTGATTAATCCATGATTAATAAATGATTACTGTAGCATCACATTTGCTAATCATAGACTAATTAGACTTAATAAATCTGTCTCGCCGTCCCGGATCCAAACAGGGCCACTATGAAGGCCAGAGCGCCAAGGATCCTAAAGAGGGGCTTGCCGGGTACAGTACTGTAAATGTAATCTTTGTCTCAACCAAACTATTTACTGCGCTGTGTTACACTGAGATTATTTCTACAAGCGGACAAAGAAATTACATTTGATGCAGACGAGAAAAAATCACCACCCTTGTCGGTTTGTATTTACACTTAATGAATCTTCTTGGAGTGTAAGAGAATAGTGGCAGGGAAAAGTAAGGCACAATGAATCTTCTTCCTTGGCGGCGAACGAAAAGTAAAACCATCTACATCATGAAGAAATATAGATTAACAGCATGCACAATCTGGATGTCGGCGAGTAACGACGTATTTCGCAAAAAAGGGATCAAAATATGTGAACAAAGGCTAGTGAGCCACATGTACTGCGCACGTGTTAACTCGTCAGAACTCGATGTGAACATGAACACTAAACTGTCTCTAGAGGAAAACAAAACCATGAGGAGGACTATCATAGCACTAAGTTGTAGACAACCATATGGACTGCTGACCGAGTTGCTAAACTCCTTCGTCCTCTCCTATGTATCTACGTATCTGCTATACTGGACCATAGTACTGCAGTGATGTACTGATGTCTACATGTCTGGAGATGGTTGATGATTATACGAAGACCAATTAAATAAGACCACCGCTGGGGAAAAGGAGTTTAGACTGTCACAAGTCTCAAGGGTCATCCTCGATTCTTCGTCTTACCCACACTGGTCACTAGCACGTGTTGGACTAAAAAAGAGTATTTCTATGAGTGTACAAAAAGATACATTTGTACATGTGGACAAGATAAAATCATCACCTTTGTCGGTTTATACTTATGCAGCTTAGAGTCGCCACTCAGCTCCACAGGTTCTCACTCCAAATCCAACAAGAATCAACATCTTACCGGTTAGTGACTAGTCATCGAATTCCATAGAGCAGCAGCCAACTCCTTGGCTTGGGTATCACTGTATCAGTGCGTTACGAAGTCTTCCTCTGAAAATATAGACAGTTTCATATTAGTAGTTTACAAAGTTCCGAGAGCTAACTCTCTCTTGCCACTACTACACAGCAGAAAAATGAGAGATGACAAAAGTTTTAAGTGTGTCTTCACAACGCAAGCATGTGTCATGCTCCAAATCCTTTCGTTTACCAACATTTTCCCTAATATAAGAGGTCCGTTCTCTCTGTAAGAAAAAAAAAGAGAATTGTTACTTACAGCGCTTGAAAATTATAGTACTTTCGGCTGCATTTGGTTCTTTTTTTTTTGCAGCTATTGATGTGAGAAAGGTAACACTACCGGAGAAAGGGGCATCTTTCCCCTAGCTTAGTTACTATTAGGTTTGTAGACAGTAGTTGTGTCCACATTATTAACGGTAATATTGTCTCCACATTATTACGGGTTGAAGACACCAACCGGTATTAATCTGAGCTGAGATTAATGCCGGTTGATGTTATGAACCGGTAATAATGCTTCCTTGGAAATGGTGTGCATGACCCTTTGGCTCCTGCCATCTCCTATTTACATTGCCACTGTCGCCCACTCACTCTGTTATGCCTTCTCACCTCCTCTCCATCTACAATGGCGAGGCTCCCTGCCCTCAAGTGCTGCCTCAGCAGTGTGACGGAGATGAACCCTTGCCTCCTCAGTTCAAGCACCATGTATTGAAAATATCGAATTTATTGTTTCTCTGTGTTTCCATCTAGTGATTACAGCAGCCCTTTGGCACTATGTATATGGTGTACATATGGTAGACTTGGAGTATAAGATGAGTTCTATTGATCTAGATCTATTCTATCTAGAGTTTGTATCCAACTCTAACCCTACTTTAACACCATGCTGTGTCGCACGCCGCAGAGCTCCTCTGCAACCGTCACCTTCGCCGGGCCATCACCCGCCAAACTCAGTGTCGCGACACTGCCAGCCACCACCGGTGTCCCGGGCAACACTGCTGCCAACTCCACCAAAGTCAAGAACAAGGTGGACTAGGCAGGGCTGTTGGAGTCCCTATCCCTCGGTGAGGAGTTGAAAATAATTAGAATCTTTATGAAAAATTAGTATTGTATAATTATGTATGCACTTTATCAAATTATATATATGGTGGTATTATATATGTGAAGTTGAGTTCAAATTTGTGATAAATTTGTGTGAAATTTGTTAAATTTGTTCTTTTCTCTGAGATAAAGTTGTTTCTAAATTGCATAGTACCAGTTGTAACTTTAGTGAGCGCTCATGGCCTCATTACTACCAGTTTGTGGTGGTGTACCAGCTAGATGCTATTCATGTTGGTGATGCTTTCTTTTAACTAAACCTGAAATCTCATGCTTGCTCTTGATAAGTGAGATAGATTCATTTGAGCTTGTTGTATGCCCCGTTTCCCTCACATGCTCTGTATGCTAGAACTTGTGATTACTAGTTTTTCATTCGTCATGAGCTCTTTGGTACACCTTGTTGTATTTGCACAACATTTTTCTTGGGGGACTTGATGTGTGCATTGTCAACAAGGGGGAGAGTTGAATGGAATCACCAACCATGGGACTCAAGGGGAGATATCATTTGCTAAGGGGGAGCACCACCACCCGAGGGGAGAGTTGCATTGTGAGATGGGCTATAATGCAATGTAGGGGTTCTAGTTTTAGCATGCTGTCTTGGCTAGCTGTGTTGAGCTTTTACCTCTTTCTAGAGGAGCTAGTCCTTTACTTCTAGCATGACTGTGTTGAGCCATGCGTCTTTCTTGAGGAGTCATGCTTTCTTGATCGGCTGTGTTGAGCAATTCCCCATTTCTGCCTCGCTTGGCTTTTGGGCACTTGAGTGGATTTTCTTTCTTTTTTGTCTTCTGTTGTTCTTTTTGCGCTTTTGTTTTCTTTGTCTTTGATTTCACGTGGTTGGTGAGGGTGTTGAAAAGGCATTCATCAAGGGGGAGATTGAGGGACTCGATGCACTAAGTCTGGTTAGTCAGTCCTGGCTATGATGAGTGCTTGTCAACCACCAAA
This sequence comes from Paspalum vaginatum, assembly GCA_030272315.1. Classification (NCBI taxonomy): domain Eukaryota; kingdom Viridiplantae; phylum Streptophyta; class Magnoliopsida; order Poales; family Poaceae; genus Paspalum; species Paspalum vaginatum. Next base: position 49,377,675 of record CM059016.1, read on the forward strand.
GCCTTGCTGATGGACAAGTAGCCACCTCCTAAGAGATACTTGGAGGAAAGTCCTCTTGAGTGCATTGAGAGGCGGCGCTTCGGTGTGACAAAACCCTATCGATGGACTGGTAGGCGGCCTAGGGGGTACATGGGTCTGTGCCTGGCTTTGCATGGACTTGTAGTCGAAGCTAAGGCTCGGGGGCTCTTAAAGCCACACTATCTTGGATATCTAAGCCCATTATTATTTCTCGGTTCCATCGTCACCGACCAAGATCATTTCTCAGTCCCATCATGAAAACCGAGGCTCAAGATCGTTTCTTTTTTCAAGCATCAAAACCAAGGGCTAGTTCCTGGTTTTGCCAAAACCGGAAGTTATCCAAAGGGATGGGCTACTGGACACGTGGAGGACATCACTAGATTGCTTCGAGGTGAAGAAGATCAAGGACTCCATCGTGTTTTCTTGGCTCTCCGGGCATTTTTAGTGTACGTGTTTGTATCCTAGGGGGCAGTTTGCAAAACTGCTTAGTATATACTCCTGTAATATAAATAAGAGTGGGGGCTGTCATTACTCTTCTCTTGTCTGGTTTTAGGTTTGCTTAGGCTTAGTTAAGCACCAATTTTTACCACCAAGAAAGAGCTTCAAGTTGAGTGAGTTCTAGAGAGATCTAGCCACCACAAGAAGAGGGTATGAGAGGGAGGTAGCTTGGGTACAAAATGCATCTTGTAATCTGAGATCTTGAGACCCTTTGTGCCATCTATTAGTTGTGATTTTGTCTAGCTTTTGTGTGTGCTTCTTTCTCTTTCTTTGTTTGGTTCTTGATCTTAACCTTTGGCTTTTGTTGTGTTTGAGTTTTGGCCAAGGTTAGATCCGTCTTTTGGTGTTGTTTTGGACTGTTAGGACATGGTGGATTGTGCTTTTCCTTTGCCAAATCCTTGTATCCATGAGCAGCCTTAGCATCTTCATTCTTGCCCTTATTCTTCACCTCTAGGATAGTCAAATCGGTGGAGAATCCCTTAGCTTTTGGTTGTGATCTCTTGGGAATAGTTTCTCCATGGCCTAGGCAAGATCCACACAAAGTTTTGTGAGGTTTTGAGATCTTTGGTGCAAGTTTTGGATCAAGTTTTGTGGATTTGAGGGCTGTTTTCCTCTTCCTAGACTTAGGCTGCACATTTTGTACACACTAGACCATCCGGTAGTGTGCATACCAGACCATCCAGTGAGTGTCATAGCGAGTGGGTAGAGAATCTGAGGCTCGGCCACTTTTGCAAGGTTTGTGCACATCGGACCGTTCGGTAGTGGCATTGGACAGTCCAGTGCATTGTAGGTGGTCTCAACACTCCCACTGTCTAGATTGTCCGATGATGTGCACTAGACTATCTGGTGGTACCGTCAGAGCGTCTCGTGCTTGACCACCGGACCGTTCAATGTGTTATGCCTGGCTCCTGCTAGCACTCGCAGTTTGTACACACCGAACCATACAGTGCATTCTACTCTAGGAGTGAAAGTTGGCTCTTTTTGCATTGTTTGTCATCATGTTTGAAAGAGTGCTTCCGCATGGCTTTCCTCATCATGTTCTAGGTTTAGTAGCTTCTCTTTGCTATGTGGTCTTCCACGTTTTGAGAAGAGGAGGTTTTTGAGGTCCCAAATTTTTTTAGGCTTGACCTATTCACCCCCAATATGTCGCCTTCTCGGTCCCCAGAGATAGACTCAAACTCTTTCCACATAGTAGTTGATATAGTATAAAATATTCTGTACCACGATGAGGATTCTAGTCTTTATGATAGAATCTTGATCACTAGAGCATACTATTTCTTTTATAGTAGAAAAAATAGACTACCGGAGTGTGCATAGTCATAGGGAGATACCGTGACCACACATACCTCTAGACTAAAAAAGGCCCTCGTGGTAATGGCCGATGGATCATGGGGTTGGCCTAGCCATGCCAAACAGTATGATGTTGGTCACCAGATAGTCAAGTGATGGGTAGGAGCTCAGGTAGAACCAAGATGCAACCCCCTGAGAGGGACCCCGTCAGGGAGGATGAACTATAGGGTTGTTCTAGGGCCGGCAGGCCACCTAGAATCCCTCAGATCGACATAGAACTGAGAAGAGCAAGCAATTATGATTTGAGAGGAGAATTAGGGTTTAAGAAATAGAGATAACATGAAAGTAAAGCAGAATAGTAAATTTGATCGATTGGGTGATGATCAATCGGCCATGCCCTTATACATTTATAGGGGAGTGAGGTCTGGACCCTGGTACAAGTGAAAATCCATCAAGATCACTGTTGACAGCACTTAAGCACACCAAACCCTATACTGCAAGCGACAATTTCGGTGTAGCCTTTCCCCAAGATGAGTATGAAGGGTTTTGTCAATCCGTGGAAAACTATATTTAATCTACTATTAATCAAGGATTGACCAATTACTAACTACCTCTAATAGATCTACAAAGATAAGGGTGATTATATGAACTAAGATAACTATATCGACAACTAGATTAGAGCATGAAATAGATTAAGATCAAGAACAACCAAGAACAAGATCAAATAAGGATGTATACGGCCAAAGGATAAGCAAGAGATATGAGCCAAACTTCATATGAACTTAGATTCCCCCTGAGCCTAGATCTAACATGAAACATAGGATAAACATGATCATGAATGTCACAAACTTGTTTGAACCTTTCCCTCCAACCACTTGTCACGTAAGTCAGGGTAAACAATGAACTAGCAAACCCGAAACATAAGCATAGGGGATTCTATCAACCAATCAAGGTAAAAAGATCATCTAAAAGACATGTGGACGATGAACCACATGCCATCGGAAGATAGCGAATTTCTCTACAAACCACTGGAAAACTCGTTGAACCGTACAAACCATCTATCCAATTTTCTAGTTCTGTACACGCCACTATGTTAGCTTCCGTCAGCTTGCGAAGACATGCACAAGTAACATATTTTTGTATATGCCCATCCTGCCCGTGCCTGCCCTGCTTGTTGAAAGGAAGCGAGGGTGGACCTCTGTCCTCGTGTCCCCGCCCACCTCGCGACGCATGCTGGCTTGCCCTCGCGGCGCCGAGGTCCAGCTTGGCGAGGTAGCAAACCGTCAGCTCCGAGATGTCCTCCAAGCCCGACAGCTCACCGGCGTGTTGTCCCGCACGGGGGAACGTGCTCTTGAGTCTTGAGTGGTGGGTGGCATGAGTAGCACAGCGCTAGTGGTATCATCTCCGTGCCAATCTCCCTCCGCTACTGGTGGTGATCCTAGCTGGCGGCCACAGCAGACCCCTGCGCCGGTGGCAGCTCACAATAAGAGCTCCGGAACATGATTCTCCCCTTGTATGGTTCCTGTTGTTGGTGAAGTTTTCTGCAGCACAAATCGAAGCAGCATACATCTCACGAGCTCAATATTCGTGGACGAACAAAGTTTCTTGTGAAAACTAGCAATATCCTGTGGTACGGGAAAAAAATGGCACCTTTGAGGAGCAATTCCACCGGTGGCGCGTAGAGCGCGAGCGCGAGCGCATCGGTGTCCTTGAGCTCATCCACAGACCTCCTCACAGTGGCCGCGAGCACGACGGAGGTGGTGTGAGGCAGGCGCACGGGATGCCCCTAGAACACAATGTGCGCGGTGTCACGGGTGGCCGCCGCGGCGCGCTCCTTAGCGAGCTGCTGGAGCTCGTGGTTCATGTGTGCTGCCTCTTGTCGGCATCCTGTGTCTGCGCTGCTCCAACTCCCCGCTCTGTCAGCGCCATGTCGCGCCCCACGACAGCGGCCTCTCTGGCCGCCTCGCCCTCTCCGCCACCGGGGACGGCTGCAACTGGCTTTGCCCACGGGGATGTGGGGAGGCGGGACAGGGAGCTGCGAGCCCGCTGAGGGATGGGCTGTGCGGCAGTGGAGGGAGGTCGTAGTCGGTGTCCAACGGCAAGGGTCCTGAGGCGGCGGGGTCATGGAGGAGGCTGTCGAGGTAAAGTAGGCGACACAGGAGAAGGACAGGCGCGGGGAGGCGGTGTGCGGAGATGGGGATGAGTAGGCGGGCCTGTCATCAACATTGCAAATGGGGATGGATGAAGGAAGGGGATGACATGTGGGGCCCATGTGTCTGTGAGAGAATATAAGGGAGGTAGAGGGGCAACATTGTCTTTTCACCCTAAACTTAACTGGCGTTACTCTGCCTGTTGACGGGAGTGGCGCGTAGAGAATTGAAAAACTGGAGCAATGGTTTATACAGCTCAACAAGTTTTCTAGTGGTTTGCGGAGAAATTTGCTATCTTCCAATGGTCCGTAGAGACTTTTCTGTGTATATATACATATATATATATACATATAGGAACAGTATTATCTACATGCGCATGTAGCTACACTCACATTCAATAAACCAACAAGGGTATGTCCGCATACTCATTTATCAGTTTGAGTATGTTCGCATACTTATTCTACGATACCTCAAATGTCACCACACGAAAAAATTACAAATCAGCCCCTGATTTTAATTTATTATGATAATACATTTATATTAATACATATAATGTGGTATGTCCTCGTACCTCAGGTATACTCATATACCTCATGCACATAGCACCACAGATGGTCCAGTATCATTGCATACTCCATGTAAATACCTTTCGTTCGACCAGATATCCTAAAAATATTGAGATACACATGCTACACGCGCATGTAAAAAGGAATTTTACTATACATATATATACATATAGGATTTCTATTGTGCGCATGTGCGCACGGCCCATGCATGGTGCGCATATGTAGCTATTGCAACCTCAGTTGTAGCTGTCGCTGCAGCCGTCACAATAGCACAATAGCTGTTGCGACTCCACGCGCGGCGGCTGTCGAGCTGTTGCGACTCTGCCACGTTGCGGCAGTCGCAATTCCGAATCTGCCACCGCCAGCTCACCGGGGGAAGAAGGAGATGACCATGCTGGCGCCGCTATCTTCTCTTCGGGGTCGGGGTTAGGGTTGGGGGTTTGCCGGTGGGTCTTCTTCTTTACCTCCGCCGCCGGTATTCGAACTTTGTTTATTTGATGTCGCTAGTGTCTTCAAATTGGTACCACAAGGTGCTACGGTCCTAAATTCTGAGAGTATCTCGAGATTGGGTTGAAACTTGAGTTGATCTTCATCTTCCTCGTACTCAAGCAATCCTTGGCTTCCGAAACCCTCTCAACTAATGGGCTTAGGCCTTCTTTTGAGCTTCAATTGTCCTTCTTTTATTAATCAAGTCATCACCCTAAACTTGTAGCACTGGATCCTCGTGTTAGCATGCCTGCATATATGTTGCATTTTATCCTCTTTTCTAGTGATTTTCAATAAAGCATGGAAACCAGTGATTTTTGAAACCAAAGGCATACTCTAAAACCGGGATAATATATTGTTAGCAAAATGTGAATCCAACATATGATTTATGTCTCAAAACAAATTGAAACACGTCCAGAATAGAGCATAAATATCGACATTATCTTGCGCCAACAAGCATCCCTACTCTTAGATCTTGCTAGTCCTCGAGCAAAGAGATTGATCAAAGACTCTACTAAACTTAAGCAAGTTCTAAATAATCACTTCTCAAACCAATTAAGTTTAGAATTCAATTTAATCTCAACATGGGCATTTTAATCAAGTTTCATGCCTACAGATCCCCACATAAATTTTCAAAATCAAACGAATTATAACAATACTAAGACTTTCTTTTAGAATAAATTTGGAGGAGTTTTTGTATGAAAAATAATCTCCATGGATCAAGAAATTACATCGCTCCTTTTTTGTCAAGCTCACATGGGGCATTCATATTTTGTGGCTAACTTATATATCAGCTCACCTCTCCTAGGTATATATGTAGATCTTGGTAAGGGATAGCAAACTTAAATCAATATATTGTTCAACTAAGGTATCTCCCTGAAGGTTGTTCATCATATCCATCCTGAATATATTTGGTCATCAGAAAAAATATCAAAGTAAAAGGTGGAAAAAAAAGGTATGCAAGGTGGACATGTGCAAATGGCAAAAAAAAAATCATGGGATAGATGACTTCCCACAAATGGATTGCACATGGTGTCATGGTTGGAAAGAGTGAATGTTTTTGTTCAAGTAACACTTTCTAAATTTCCCCTTCTCAACACTACCCTTTTCTCTTTCTCTTCTTTTTTATTTTTGTTTCATTTTTCTCTCTCCTTTTTTCTTTTCTCTTCAATTTTTGCTATTTTTTCACCCTAGGAGACCAACATGAGACGCTTGAACCTAATGCGGTCATTCCCAGCGGAGTCGCTAAAAAGTATGTTGGCATAGATTGTCGCCAAAAACTAAACGAACCCTATATCTTGCATGCGGCGAGGAAAGCACCTTGGGGTCAGCCTGGCTACACCGGATAGTCTGATGCTGGTCACCGGATACTCCAGTGATAGTCAGGAGCTCGGGTAGAATCTGGATGGAACCCCCCCAAGAGGGACCCTATCAGGGAGGATGAACTCCATGGTTGTTCTAGGCTCGGTAGTACAACTTGAACACCTTAGTTCTACATAGAGGCAAGAAGAGGAAGCCATTAGGGTTTCAGAGGAGACTTAGGGCTTAGAAAATAAAAATAAAGGAAAATACTAAATTTGATCCAATTGGATGATGCTCAATCAGCCGTGCCCTTCATATTTATAGGGGATGGAGGTTTGGATCCTTGTACAGGTCGAAATCCATCAAGATCACGCATAAAACATGGGATTCTACTCGGACTCTACTATACCAGACTATCCGGTATGACCTGCCGGCATGTCGGTCCCTGCCCATTGGACAATTCGATGGGGCGGCGAACCTAGGCCTGCCAATTTTGGTACTTAACAATTATATATAACAAAACATAGTGCATGGAGAAATGTATTGATAGTGGAGCCACCACATTCTTGCTGATCAACATAACCAATGGTCATTCGATATATGGAATGCCATATCTTTACCTAATAATAAAGGACGGAAGGATTCTGCGATATGATCTCACATATCTTACAAGTGGTCCCCATTTGTCTGAAATTTAATTTATTCACGAACCATATTCGGACTGCAGGAGGAACCCATATGAAAATGGACGCGAAGATCACATACTGACACCATTTTCGATGTTCTATATATCGATGGAAATCTAAAGTGATAAAATTTTCAACTCAATTAAAATCACTCTAAAATTTCCTTGCAGTCAATGGGAATCGTCGAAACAATATGATGTAAAAGTTATTCGCGAGTTTCATTCGGACGACAGGTGGAACCCACGCTAAAACTGACGCCCAAGTTGCATACGTACCCCTTTTCAAAACAACCTTTCCAATGGAATTGAAACCACTCTAATATTCACTTGCAGTCGATGTGAATCATCGAAATGATATGACATAGAGTTTATTCGTGAGCCTGATTCGGAAAGCCAAAAGTAGGCCACGCGGAAAGGGATGCCCAGATAGCATATGAACTCCGTTTTAGATATTCTATATATTGATGGAAACCTAAAATGACAAAATTTCCAACCCGATTGAGATCACTCTAAAATTCGCTTGAAGTTAACGGGAATCGTCAAAACATCATGACTTGGAATTTATTCGCGAGCCAGTTTTGGATGGTAGGAATAGCCCACGCGAAAACGGACACCGAGATCGCATATGGACTTCGGTTTCTACGTTCTATATATATTGCCAGGAAGCTAAAAAATATTATTTCTAACCAAACTGACAACACTATAAATTTTGCTCGTAGACAACGGAAAATTCGAAATAATATGACATGTAATTTATACGCGAGGCCTATTCTTATAGATGCTTAAATACTTTTTTTCTTCCGTTGCAGTGCACGGGCATTTTGCCACTTATCAAAAATTACACAAGCATGCATATGCATGCATATACGAGAGTAATACTAACTGCCTCTGGCCCTGGAGCATGTCGTGAACACGCACCCTATATGTTTTCTCTCTCTAGAGCATTTATTCATTATTCCAAGCTAGTGCGTAGCAAACAGATATTGTTGTTGGTTGCAAGCAAAGCATATATCACGAACTTATAATTACACAGCAGGACCCTTGAGGAAGAGAGTGGTAACGACCTCCTGGAGGTCGCCACCAAACGTGTAACCGTCCCTGCCGCCGTAGTAGAAGATCTCGGACGTCCTTGTCAGGTTGACCGTCGCCAGTAGGGCAGCGGGCGGTACCAGCGAGGGTTTTATTTCCATACAGTCCCTGTTGATCTTCCGCCACGCGTGCTCTACCATGGCAGAACATGCCACCGCTGCTTCTTCACCGGTGCACCCATGCTCTTTCAGATAGCACTCCAGCGCACTAGCGACATCCTTCTTGTTTTTCCCCTTCTGCTTACATAAAATGTGTGTATTGTTCTCATTATTGCATGCATGTATGTACGTACGTATGTATGCATGTATACCACCAAAATGATGAGAGAAGCCACGAAAATAGGGTGGTACACACATACCTTGTAAGATGCAATATCGTTAAGGAGACGGCCCACCTCTCCGCTTGATCTGAGAATGTCAGGAACACTTACTCCCCACTCGAATGCATTTTTGGTTGCGAGATTGCCGGCGCCCATCCACGCCGCAACAGATATCAATGGGAACCCTGCCGTGACGGCCGTCACTTGTAGTTGCTCTCTGAAGCTTGGCAAGTGGTTTTGGTGGCACCATTTGGCCTCCTCTAGGTAAAGCTGAGACTGCAATTTGTACTGCAGAAGGGGTAAAACATTAATTGATATAGCAGTTATATTAATTAGGTCCAGTGGCATGAGATGAGATGCATGCAATGCGATATATAGAAAAAGTGAACAGAGAACAAATAAAGCCAGAACAGGTTAGTTTACCATCTTTCTGGAATAAGGCACGCCGTACTTGTCGTTGGGCGCCAAACTATCCTCAAATTCCTGGAAGTTGCTCATTGTCTTGATGTAAAGCATACGCAGGTATTCTGGTAGGAGCGAAACTGCACTTTCATCCCATCTGCAGAGCACACGACGTACGACGGCCATGCACGTATATATCGATGCTTAATATATATATTATAATATATATACATGATCGTATTGTACTACGTATGTATGTGTAACTAGCCTTTGCGTAGCTTCATTGAATTTCATGGCATCCTCAAGGCTAGCGTGGACATCATAGGTGTCATCCATGAGGCTAGTAATTGCAACAATCTTGGAAGCGATTAGCCGGGCCTGGGAGTACTCCTCCTCGTGGAACGTTCCAAACAGCCAGAAGTACATCTCCACGATGCGGTCTCGAGTGTAGGGCAGGTTAACTTCTTGGTACAGATCCCTCCACCACCTGCATTATCGGTCATCAGAATAACGACCAGATTAATCAAAATAAAGCTAACTACTAGTCATCGATCAGTAACTTGCACGGACGAGACGACAGACGACACGTACAAGGTGAGGGCCCTGAGTTCCTTGAGATGGAGGTTGTTGACAAGGGTGTAGTCCAGCTTGGCAAGTTCCAGGATTTCCATGTCATGCCCCTCCTCCTGCTCATACTCGGGGATGTAGCGCACGGCCTCCAGCGACGGCATGAAGCGTGGGAGAGGAATGTTGAGGAAGCGTGACACCTGCTCCGACAATGGTGCCCCGAGCTTGCCCTTGGCAGCCTCCAGGTGCTGCCTTGAGAAGGATATGGCCTCATCCAGCCGTTGCTCTCCGGGGGTAGCCATGTGAGACGCGTTGTACAGGCTCAGCAGGCCCCTCACATCATGGACTAGATCCTTGCTGAAACTGCCCGTGTCATCTCGGAACTTGTCAAACACATCTGCATCGTCATCATCGATCAATAACCAGCTACGACTATTATTGTTCGTGAAAAAAGAAAATTAAACTCTAAGATGCATGTTCTGTGCTTGAAGCCATCGATTCGTACCAGAGGATACCCAGAAGCCATGTTGCCTAAGTAGACGGAAGTGGAGCGAGACGATGTGCAGCTCGTCGGAGCTGACAATCTCCGGCTCCTCCATGTAGACATGGTCTAACGCTAAATCGATATCCTTGCGGAAATGGCTATCGACTCTGAGGCGCTCCAGTGTGTCCACCAGCATCAGCACATCGGCGGTGCCCATCTTCTTGGCGGCCTCCAACTTGCGGCGAACCTGTCCCTTCAGCTGATCAGCCCTCTCTCTCATCCACGCCTCCGACCTCTGCAGTATATATATATATATATATATATATATATTAGCAGATGCTTACATTGCATGCGTTGGTGTGGGAAACAATGCAAATTTCCTGAATTGAACAGTATTCGCAAACCAATTAACACTTGAACAGATATTTATATATGGACATGCCTGTGATGGAGGAGGGCTATAGTTCACAAAGAAGTCACCCCACACGCAGGGTTTGAAAGGGGCGCCGCCAGTGGTCTCTTGGCTTGCAGCAGGCAGCTGATTTGGAGCGGCGCATGCTGAAACAATGCTTGCGGCCATAGTATATATATTTCCCTCTGTTTTACGTACTCAGTAACAAGCTGTAGCCAGCTAGTTTCTGAAAGTACTGGCTGCGAAACTTAAACACTATGCAGCTTTGCTTCCTCTTCATCTCTATTTATAGGCTTCATTTGTTGCTTGCTACGTACCGTATGTCAGCACCTCGACGTGATTGCCAAGCCTTCGTCGAGGAACGGTAGCTAGAGATGAGAAGGGACGCGGAATTTTCCTAGTATGTGTGATCCGTTTTGATCGAGGAAAATATATATCTGAAGATCTCGTAATAATGGAAAAATATGAGTCTCACACCTCTCTAGTCTCTCCACGTGCTGGAAATTACTCGTTATGCCAACGTTATAGTTTCTAGCACTACTACCTCCATCCTTTTTTATTATTTAACGTGGTTAACTTTTTTTTCAAAACTTTAATCACTCGTCTTATTAATAACAAGTTTATGCAAACATATATGAAAAGCCAAGTCATACGCAAAGTACATCTAATGATAAATCAATGAACAACAAAATAAATGTTAAGTAACAAATTTTTTGAATAAAACGAAGCGTCAAAGAATGGAGGTAGTACATGCTAATAGCCATGTCATGTCTCTTAAGTAGTGTTTTGTTGGTTGGTAAGGGTGTCCACATTGGTTGTACCAAATAGTTAGCTGACGTGGAGGTAAGAGACAATAAAAATAATAATTTATTTCACAACTATGACTTCTTTCACACGCAATACTTTCAGTTTCATGAAGTACGTGAAATTTCTTGTCTATTTAGTCATCGCTAGCTATTGTTATTTTCTTCATTTTTTCTGTTCGCGTAGTAGGGAGAGCGCATTCTGCCTTGAACATGAGAGCGAGCCCTCCTGCCAAGAACGTGAGAGCACACCACACGAAAACGGGTCGCATACGGACTCCATTCTCGACGTTTTATATATCGTAAGAAAGCTAAAAGATAAACTTTTTATTCCAGCTGAAATCATCCTAAAATTCTTTCGAAGTCTGCGGAAATCTACAAAATAAGATCCTGACACGAAAACGGGTGCCTAGGTCGCATACGGACTCTGTTTTCGTTGTTCTGTATAGCGATGAAAAGCTAAAAAAGATGATCTTTTTTATCCAACTAAAATCGTCCCACAATTCTTTAAAAGTTGGCAGGAATTTACATTCTAATATAATATCTACGATCTATCGTGGTACTGTGACATATGACACATGGAAACGGGTGCCCAAATTTACATTAAAACAACGCATTGAGAATTATACCCATGGCAACACATGGACATTTTTTAAGTATTATTCTATTCTGCTATATAAGAGTTTCTGCGGTAAACTTGTAAATAAGTTTGCACACAGTTACCTACATGAGTGCTTCTTCAGACTCTCATACTATTTCTTTTATTACTTTTTTATGGACTTTTTTTGTAAACAATCATATAGAACTTCCTCCTTATGTGCATGGTTAATCGCATGGTTGGTCCACAAATTATCATAGAACTAGGAGTCTCAAACATACTCCATCTCTACATGGTTGGTCCACAAATTATCATAGAACTAGGAGTCTCAAACATACTCCATCTCTACATGGCTAGCCCACATATTAGAATAATAAATTATTTTATCTACCGCATATATATACTAGTCATAATACACGTGTGTCCCACGCGTGGCTAAATGAGGATATTATTAAATTTAATTATTTAAAAATATATTTAAGTAAAAAACAAAGGTTTAATGTAATAAAGAATTGGTATGAATGTAACGTTCTCCCTCCGTTATTTTTTATTTGTTGCATTTTAGTTCAAAGATGAAGTGGACGATAAATATTCGAAAGTGAAGGTAGTACGTGTCTTTATTAGAGAAAAAATATTCAATGTTGACAAAACAATATGATGAAAATCAGGGAAAAGTTAATTCTGAAAGGGGCCCAATAATAGCACCATTGGCCTACATCGGCCGCTTCCCCGCATCCTGGTGTGCTGGGGCCAAGCGACCGGCACCGACAGTGGAGGTGAGCGGATTTCTGTTGTCTGATCTTGTGCATATGGTTCTTTGACAAGAATGAAAACACGAGCAATGTTTATGGCCATATCTAGATTCATGTTTTGGGAACAAAAATAAGTTGTACCATAATGAATGTATTTGGTGTTTGTTGGGCTGTGACAGAACCAAATGGGCTGAATCTTCACGCTTTGGCATGATGGCGGGCGAGATCTAGGCACAGGAGGGTATGAATCCAAATTGGTGAAAAAACTATTGGGAGGAAGCTTAGCGCCCGACGATTTGCACGGCAGGAACTTGCTGGTGTTTTTTGGTGGGCCTTGTTGTTTTGTTGTGGGGACACGGTTGATCTATGGATCTAGATGGGTCTATATCTTTTAGGATAAAAAATACTTTTTATTACCTCGCTCTTTACAGTATAGATATAGCTTTTATAGTCCTGATGTCAGATCATACTCTTCTTTCTTTTTCTCCCACAGCTCACTACTTCCCATCCGTTCTATGATATTTCCATTGAATGCGCTTGTTTAATTTGCCATATAACCCAAAATTGAGTTTTGGATTTTCTTTTCATATCTAGAACCACTTTAGTAAATCTAGTGTTATTTTCAAATGTCCTGGGAATATTCGTGCTAGACGTATTCATTTTATTGGTCAAGAAAAAAACAGATGTGAACTGCCATCCTCTCCGATTCATTGGTCAAATTAAGGGAAAAAAAAGATGTGAACGGATAAAGGTAGTCCGGCTTATCGATCCATCAGAGAGCTGGCACAGTCCGCGACCACAGATTGCTTGCTCCGTGTCCATTGTGTACGTGTCTACCTTAATTACCTACGCCTTGATATTTTTTTTGCATATGTTCGATCCTCGCTCGATATATATCAGCCTGTTAATGCCTGGATGCCAGAGGTGTATCGACAACTTTATAGTCACAGTGTGGGCGTGGAAGTTAAAGACGGTCCAGCATAGGTCAAATCATCGTGGCTTGACGTTTGAACAAGTGTCTGCCATGAATAGTCCATCTCTCGACCCAATATATGCTTCTGTAAAGCTAGTAATGTTTTTCTTAAAAAACGCTTATAAATTCATATGCAAATTAATTAGATTCATCCACAGAATCAATAAATATATTACATAACTTCGCTCTGCCTCTCACTGCTCGTTCGTTCATAATGTTACACAATACTCTCCCACATGTACTTATATATCCTTGTTTTTATTTTTTCCTCGTTGAGTCTAACCATCTTGAATAACTGATATGCGGTCAACTGAATTCATAGCTTGAGCTATATGCTTGCTATATATAAATCAATATGATAATCACTTACCCCATTCATATATACATGCGGTCGAATGTATATATGAATGGGTTAAGTGTATACGTGGGAACGAATGTTATTTTCAAATGTCCTGGAAATATTTGTGCTAGACGTATTCATTTTATTGGTAAAAAAAACAGATGTGAACGGCCATCCTCTCCGATTCATTGGTCAAATTAAGAAAAAAGAAGATGTGAACGGATAAAGGCAGTCCGGCTTATCCATCCATCAGAGAGCTGGCTTCCGCGTCGCCATGCCGCCACAGCCCCAACGGGCACCACTAAGGCGCAGCGGGCAGCAGCCGCGCTTGGCGCAAGCCTGCCCAGCGCAGCGTACTTCCTTCCGCAAGCTGATTCCAAGTTCCCCCTCTCTTCCTCCTAGCCGCCTTGGATTTGCTCTCCAAACTGGGTCCTCATGTTTTCCCTGATTTGAGATATATTTGGCCAATGTTTTTTCCTTTCGATTATCGCTCCCATCAGTTTTTCCTTCCAACGTTGTGTTCCAGTGCATTATAAGCAGTCATAGTCAGATATCGTTGGGCAATCACTACCGAGCTGCTCAGCGTCGCGCGCGTGCAGTCGTTCCGGCGCATCCGCGAGGACGAGACGGCGCGGCTCGTGCAGAAGCTCGCCGCGTCCGCCCGCGCCGGCGCCACCGTCAACCTGTCCAAGATGATCTGCGTGTTCGTCAACGACACCTTCGTGAGGGAGTCCATCGGCAGCCGGTGCAAGTACCAGGACGAGTACCTGGATGCCTTCCACACCGCGGTCCGGCAGACCTCGGCGCTGACCCTGGCTGACCTGTTCCCGTCGTCAAGGCTGATGCAGATTCTTGGCACGGCGCCACGCAATCACGGCACTCTGCCACCGGGGTCGGTCGAAGAGCAGCAAGACCTGGACGACCCTCGACCAATGAAAGCCGAACCCATGTGGTCAGTCGGGGGTCAGCACCCGCCATGGTAGGGGGCACTTGTCATTCCCTTGTAATGTAGTACCCCCTCCTTTCTTTCTCTCCCTCCCGTTGTAACTGCTGGAGGGCTCCCTCCTCTAGCTATATAAGGAGGAGGAGGCCACCATGAGAGGGGGGACAAGACGAGAGAGAACACACATGCACGAGGAGTCCATGGCTCTCACCTTGTAACACCAAGAACAAGCAATACAACTCAACACACCATAGTGGACCTATGAATTCATCCAGAACCAATCTAAATCCTTGCGTCTCTCTTGTAGACATCACATCCGTGAGCCTCCAAGGCTTAGCCATCGGGACGGCAGTCCGTGAAGCCCTTTAAGCCTACTACAAATCTATTACCATGGTAGAAAACCATGACAGTTGGCGCGCCAGGTAGAGGGATTTGTGTGTTGTGAATCGCTCTTTGATGGCTCCAACTTCCTACGATGGCACCATTGCATCGGGGACCAAGCTCTCCTTCGGGAGCCTAGACTTCGGGCCTCGCCGTAAGGCAAGCTACAACTCGTTGCCAGCACCGCCCAGCCGAAGGACGCCGCTACTGCCACCCTGGATGACCTTTTCCAAGGCCATACGCTGGCGGGCGGGATGCCGTACGGCATCACCAATGTGGCCGCCACCTTTCAACCCTCCTTGCGAGCAACCTTCACTCCTGGCAACTCTGCAGCGCGAGCCACGAGCATGACCCGGGCCATCCCGGAACTTGACGACGATGCCCTCGTCCGGCAGATCCGAGCCCGTATGGGGCCTGCCCCTCCCATGGGGAGGTTCATCTGACACTTCGGGAACTCACCAATGTTTTTACACAACACGTGGGGACCAGTACCGTGGACCCGGATGAGCTAGCCAGGAAGCTCAATGGGGCATCCTCCCTACGTCCTTCCACGACCTAATGGAGGTGAATCTAGCACATCCTCCGAACATGATGGTGTCATGAGCACGCCAGCCCTGTGGGTCTGCAACGCGGTCCTAGATCCAACAAGTGGGAGCACGCCACCGCGCAGCCGGGAAGGAACCAACAAACCCCCAAGCAGCAAGAAGAGTACTAGCGCGCCCGCGTCGACCGGGCGCAGCGGTCGCACGAGGAACTCAAGGCGAAGAAGGCGGCTGATGACACGGCCCACCTCGAGGAGCTCTGGTGGCAGCTGGAGATTCGACGCACCACCCTAGGGGATTCAGTGACAATAGAATCGGTGCTGACAACGGCCCGCATTTCTTCCCCACAGCAAGCTAGAACGTCGTGGTTGCCGCCTTGATGATGTGCACCATGCCTAAGCCTTAGGACCCTCAATCTAGGGTGCGGTACAATGCACTCCGCAGGCTCACCGAGCACACTGCCACGCAGCAGTCTCAAGAGGAGCCACATCCATCGACCTCCGCGTCAAGGGACAACTCATGCGCGTCCGCACGTGACCCGCCACCTCGAGGTCAGGATGACCCAGAGGTAATCCTGTATGGGGAAGGCCGCAGCCCAATGCTACAACCTCAAGCTTCACATGCCTTGGTCCACCAGCAACTGGGAGATATATGTGACGCCTGCACAATCCTAAGCCCTCGACGCACGGACAACGACTAGGCCGAGCAGGCCAAGGGCGATGGGGGTGCCTGTTGAAATAGCGAACTTCACGATGGTCACGGACAATGAGCTTTCGGCTAGGAGATCCACAATGCGGAATTCCCTAGGCATTTTTGACTGCCTAGCAACATCGCCAAGTACGACGGGTCCACAAACAAATCAGTGTGGCTTGAGGATTACCGCCTCGCATGCCGCATGGGGGTAGCGGACAATGATATGCTCATTATCCAATACCTTCCCATTTACCTTGCTAAGTCTGTGCGAGCTTAGCTCAAGTACCTCCCAGAGGGGTGCATCCAAGGATGGCACGACTTGGAACGAATCTTTGTGAGTAATTTCCAGGGAACGTGTAAACGCCCTGGAAACTCCTGGGATCTCAAGAGCTACAAGTAGCAACCTGGAGAAACTCTCCAGGACTACATCCACTGCTTCTTCAAGAAGTGCAATGAGCTCCCCGACATCAGTGACGTTGACGTCGTGGGATCCTTCATATATGGAACCAACGACAAGGCGCTAGTCCACAAGCTGGGATGCTCCAAGCCCAAAACTAAAGGCAAACTGATGGAGATTGCTGGCGACCATGCCTTTGGCACAGAGGCGGTGGGAGCCATCTTCAACGACCGAGGAAAGGGGCCTCAGAGGTCTAGTAACCGTAACGAAGAGCTGGGTCTATCGCGAGATCGTGAGGAAGAGAAACAGCACCGAGACAGTCGGTGACGTGATAGCCGCCCCTATCACAGAGCAAGCGAGGAGGTTGCGGCCGCTAACCGGTCGCCGTGACAGAATAAGCCACCTCGTGCTTTGCACGAGCAGGGGAACTGGCTGCCCTGACCAAGGGGTGAATGCATCAAGAAGCTTATGGATGATCCGTGCCCACACCACAGCTACCTTGTGTAGCACAAGTTCACCGACTGCAAGGTCATCAAACATTTCCTCGCACGACAGCAGCCGGAAGCCCTGGTAGGGGACGCGACACCCGCCTTCGCTACAGAAACCCGATGACCAGTTCCCCAAGATGGAGGGATGTTTGATGATCTTTGGTGGACTGACCTTCTACGCCGGAAGACGGCAGCTGAAACTTGATCAACAGGAGGTCAAACTCGCGGGGCAGCCGTCACCCCGCGCTACCTCTACTGGTTAGAAACCCCGATCACTTTTGCTCGCGCCGACTACCCAGACTATGTGCCATGACTAGGGCGGTATCCACTTGTGGTCAACCCGATCATAAAGAACAAGCACCTCGCATGTGTCCTCATGGACGTAGACAGCGATCTAAACCTACTATATGCTGACACGCCGACACCTTCGAGGCTCTGGGTCTCCCTCGGTTCGACATCAAGCCGGTTAGATCTCTATTCCACAAGGTCATCCTGGGCGTCCAAGCCTACCCCTTAGGGCAGATTGACTTGTCGATCACCTTTGAGAGCTCGGATAATTTCCGCATGGAGACACTCACTTTAAAAGTCATTGACTTCACTAGCACGTATCACGCCATCTAGGGTCACCCATGCTATGACAAGTTCATGGCAGTCCCAAACTACACACACCTAAAGATGAAAATGCCAGGCTAGAAGGGTGTCATCATCATAGGGGTAAGATTCCAAGCAGCTTATAGCTGCGAACGGGACAACTGCAATTCAGCCGCCCAGGCCGTGGCAACGGAAGACCTAAAAAAGATCTGAGAACGCATCCCGGAGACTACCATAGAGACGCCACAGACCGGGGCAGGGTCTTTCAACGTCAACCCATCTGACCCCAGCAAGACGGTACGTATCGGTGCCGCGCTCTCCATCATGTAGGAAAGCGCGCTCCTCAACTTCCTTCGAGCCAATCGAGACACATTCGCATGGAAATTGGCGGACATGCCGGGCATCCCATGGGAAGTCACCGAGCACTCCTGAACATTAGACCAACCGTAAAGCCAGTCGCCCAATGCCTACGCTGGTTTGATGAGCAAAAGCGCGAGGCCATCGGTGTGGAGATAGGCAAGCTCCTCGCCATAGGGTTTATCAAGGAGGTCCACCACCCGGAGTGGCTGGCAAACCCTATACTCATTAAAAAGAAAAATGGGCAATGGAGAATGTGTGTGGACTACATGAGCCTGAATAAGTCCTATCCCAAGGATCAATTCCCTCTCCCTAGGATAGACCGGGTGGTCGATTCAACCGTGGGATGCGAATCCATGTTTTTCCTAGATGCGTACTCTAGGTACCACCAGATTGCGATGAAAGAATCCAACCATATCGCGACATCTTTCATCACTCCGTTTGGCTCCTTTTGCTACACAAGCATGCCATTCGGGTTGAAAAACGCTGGAGCTGCGCGCGGAGTCGCAATAGCTACTGTGCTGGTGTGACGGCTACAGCGACACCTACAGCTAAGGTTATAACAGCTATATGTGCACACCATGCATGGGCCATGCGCATATGCGCAAAATAGAAATCATATATGTATAAATATATATGTATATATATAGAGAAATTCTCTACGGGCCATCGGAAGATAGCAAATTTCTCCACAAACCACCGGAAAACTTATTGAGCTGTATAAACCATCGACCTAGTTTTTCAATTCTCTACGCGCCACTCCCTCAATAGGCCCAGTAACGCCAGTTCAGTTTAGGATGAAAAGACAATGTTGCCCTTTCTACCTCCCTTATATTATCTCACCGACACATGGGCCCCACATGTCATCCCCTTCCTTCATGCTTCCCCATTTGCAATGTTGATGACAGACCCACCTACTCGTCCCCATCTCCGCCCACTGCCTCCCAGCGCCGTCCTTCTCCTGCATCACCTGCTCTACCTCGACAGCCTTCTCCATGATCCCACCACCTCAGGGCCCTTGCCGTTGGACACCGACCGCGCCTCCCTCTACTGCTGCACGCCCCATCCCTCAGCGGGCTCACAGCCCCTGTCCGCCTCCCCACATCCCCATGGCCAGAGCTAGTAGCAGCCGTCCCCGGCAGCGGAGAGGGCGAGGCGGCCGGAGAGGCCGCGGTCGTGGGGCATGACGCGGCGCTGACAGAGCAGGGAGCTAGAGTGGCGTAGACATGGGGTGCCGGCAGGAGGCCGCGCACATGAGCCATGAGCGCCAGCACCTCGCCAAGGAGCGCCCGCTGTGGCCTCCCGTGACACCACGCACATCGTGTTATAGGGGCAGCCCGTACGCCTGCCTCACGCCACCTCCGCTGTGCTCGCTGCCGCTGTGAGGAGGTCCGTTGAGGAGCTCAGGGACACTGACGCGCTCGTGCTCGCGCTCTACGCGCCGTCGGCGGAATTGCTCCTCAAAGGTGCCATTTTTTTGTTTCCCGTACCACAGGATATTGCTAGTTTTCACAAGAAACTTTGTTTGTCCACGAATATTAAGCTCGCGAGATGTATGCTGCTTCGATTTGCGCTGCAGACAAGTTCACCGACAACAGGAACCATCCAAGGAGAACTTCATGTTCTGGAGCTCTTATTGTGAGCCGCCACCGGCGCACGGGTCCGCTGTGGCCACCAGCTTCGATCACCACCAGCAGTGGAGGGAGATTGGCACAGAGATGATGCCGCTAGCGCTAGGCAACTCATGCCAACCCGACGCTCAAGACTCAAGAGCACGTTTCCCCGCCCGAGACAACACGCCGGCGAGCCGTCGGGCTTGGAGGACATCTCGAAGCTGACGGTTTGCTACCTCGCCAAGCTGGACCTCGGCACCGTGAGGGCAGGCTGGCATGTGCCACGAGGTGGGCGGGGACACGAGGACAGAGGTCCACCCTCGCTTCCTTCCAACAAGCAGGGCAGGCAGGGGCAGGATGGGCATATACAAAAATATGTTAGCTGTGCAAGTCTTCGCAAGCTGACGGAAGCTCACAGAGTGGTGCGTACAGAACTAGAAAACTGGATAGATAGTTTGTACAGTTCAACGAGTTTTTCAGTGGTTTGTGGATATATGCTATTCAACTCACAGCGCGTTGAATAAGCATTCAACGCGCCTGCTCCCGCAGCAGTAAAAAAAGCCCCAACGATGAAATCATATCCCACAACTGTAAATAAAACCTCCGCAACCGTAAAAAGACCTATCCCGCAACAATAAATATCTGTACGCATCTCTGATTCATTTTCTCCCACCTTTCTCTCTCATCACGCACATCCAGATCTAGATCGCTCGCGCCCTTGGCAGCGGTGGCACGCGCGTCTCCACAACCTCGTCGATGGCGCTCCTCAGCCACAGCGGCTCCTGGTATATAATTTGGTGGTATAGGATGGTATATAATTTGATGGTAGGTATCTAATTGGGTAGATAAGTTCTAAATACAAAATATTTTTATAAGACTCGTTCTTTTATATACAGTTATAGGAAGCTAGTTTTACAGTCAAATGAAACATATTTTTACGCACTGAGAACTAATGTTTAATGATTACAGACTGCGGCGCTGATTACCTGAAATTTACGGTCAAATGAGACATTATTTTATGGTTGTGGGTTGAGAAATAACGTTTTACAGTTGCGAGTTCCACTTTTGTGCCCGCAGGATGAACATAGCTGGGCTTTTTGTTGATTTTATGGTTACGGCTGGAGATTTTACGCTTGTGGGTGAGAGAGTCTAACGCTTGTGGGTGGCGGACAGACCGAGGCATTTGTTAATTTTATGGTTGCAGCTGAAGATTTTACAATTGCGGGTGAAGAATTGTTTGACGCTCGTGGGAGGGAGTAGATTTTACCGTTGCAGTTTAGATTTCTACTGTCACGAAAGAATCTTTACGGTTGTGGGCTGAGGAGCCTGGCTGACGTGTTGAATAAGTATTCTGAACAGCGCTACCCTATAATATATATATATATATATATATATATAAGGAAATAGATCATAGAAGCCATCCCAAACCAACCTTAGACTTTTCATGTATGGGGCATCCTTTGGCGTATAAATATAGGGCCTCCCAAGGGGTATAGGCATCCAATCCAACATATTGTTTGAGTTCCAAATGAAAGTTTGTATAGGCTTTTTCCAGACTCATTGAGAAAGAGTTCGAGGTGAAAGGGCGAAGTGAGAGGAGGAAGGAAGGCCTCTGGTTGGCCAAGCCTACCCCCCCCCAATGTCAGTTGACCTAGGCTATTCCTAGGCGTCTCACACTCAACTTTGACGTGGTGCTTTGTTTTGACTATTCAATATCGCCTGTTCAAAAGTTCATGAGTATCATCGAGTAACTCCCCGTTCTTCTTATGTACTTATGATAAATCCTGAGTTTGATCAATGAATTTGCCTTTGTGCTATAAGTTCTTTGTTTATACATGATCTATGATCTATGCCTTTGCAATGCTTCATCGTTTACATATGCTAGGAGTGCCATAAGATATCCACATGTCCTTTAGATGATCTTTTTACCTTGATTGATTGATAGGATCCCCCATGCTTATGTTTCGGGTTTGCTAGTTCATTGATTACCCTGACTTATGTGACAAGTGGTTGGAGGAAAAGGTTCGAACAAGTTTGTGACATTCATGATAATGTTTATCCTATGTTTCATGTTAGATCTAGGCTCAGGGGGAATCTAAGTTCATATGAAGTTTGACTCATATCTCTTGCTTATCCTTTGGCTATAGAAATCCTTATTTGATCTTATTCTTGGTTGTTCTTGATCTTAATCTAGTTCATGCTCTAATCTAGTTGTCAATATAGTTATCTTAGTACATATAATCACCCTTATCTCTGTAGATCTATTAGAGCTAGTCAGTAATTGGTCAATCCTTGATTAATAGTAGATTAAATGTAGTTTTCCATGAATTGACAAAACCCTTCATACTCATCTTGGGGAAAGGTTACACCGAAATTGTCGCTTGCAGTATAGGGTTTGGTGTGCTTAAATGCCATCAACAGTGATCTTGATGGATTTCGACTTGTACAAGGGTCCAGACCTCACTCCCCTATAAATGTATAAGGGCACGACCGATTGATCATCACCCAATAGATCAAATTTTCTATTTTACTTTACTTTCATGTTATCTCTATTTCTTAAGCCCTAATTCTCCTCTCAAACCATAATTGCTTCCTCTTCTTGGGTGGACTGCCAGCCCTAGAACAACCCTAGAGTTCATCCTCCCTGACGGGGTCCCTCTCAGGGGGTTGGATCTAGGTTCTACCTGAGCTCCTGTCCATCACTTGACTATCTAGTGACCAACATCATACTGTCTGGCATTGCCAGGCTGACCCCAAGGTGCTTTTCTCACCATGTGCAAGCCCTTGGGTTTGTCTAGTATTTGGCGCTAATATGTGCCAACAATAACTTTTACAATAGTTGGAAAACTGTAACAATCCATAAAGTGAAATCTTGTGCTTGAAAAAATACAGGTACATAGAGCAAAGTGAAAAAGAACACTAACATGTGGGACCGCAATAAGAAGTGGGACCAGCCGTCGCCATGGTCCATCGGCCGTTACCACGTGGGCCTCTTTTAGTCCAGAGGTATGTGTTGTCACGGTATCTCCCTATGACTATGCACACTCCGGTACTCTACTTTTTCTACTATAAAAGAAATAGTATGTTCTCGTGATCAAGATTCTATCATAAAGACTAGAATCCTCATCGTGGTACAGAATATTTTATACTATATCAACTACTATGTGGAAAGAGTTTGAGTCTATCCCTGGGGACGGAGAAGGCGACCTAGAGGGGTTGAATAGGTCAAGCCTAAAAAAATTCTGGACCTCAAAAACCTCCTCTTCTCAAAATGTGGAAGACCACATAGCAAAGAGAAGCTACTAAACCTAGGACATGATGAGGAAAGCCATACGGAAGCACTCTTTCAAACACGATGGGAAATAGTGCAAAACGAGCCAACTTTCTCCTAAGAGTAGTACGCACCAGATGGTTTGGCGTGTACAAACTGCGAGTGCTAGCAGGGGCCAGGCATAACACATTGAATGGTCCAGTGGTCAAGCACCAGACGGTCTGACGGTACCACTAGATAGTCCGACGCACATCATCGGATGATCTAGGTAGTGGGAGTGCTGAGACCACCTATAATGCACTGGACTGTCCGATGCCACTACCGAACGGTTCGATGTGCACAAACCCTGCAAAAGTGGCCAAGCCTCGGATTCTCTGCCCACTCGCGGTCACACTCACTGGACGGTCTGGTGGGCACACTACCGGACGGTCTGGTGTGTACAAAATGTGCAGCCTAAGTCTAGGAAGAGGAAAACTGCCCGCGAATCCACAAAACTTGATCCAAAACTTGCACCAAAGATCTCAAAACCTCACAGAACTTTGTGTGGATCTTGCCTGACGAGGTGAAGAATAAGGGCAAGAATGAAGATGTTAGGGCTGCTCATGGATACAAGGATTTGGCAAAGGAAAAGCACAATCCACCATGTCCTAATAGTCTAAAACAACACCAAAAGAAGGATTTAACCTTGGCAAAAACTCAAACACAACAAAAGCCAAAGGTTAAGATCAAGAACCAAACAAAGAAAGAGAAAGAAGCACACACAATAGCTGGACAAAATCATAACTATTAGATGGCACAAAGGGTCTCAAGATCTCATATTACAAGATGCATTTCATGCCCAAGCTACCTCTCTCTCATACCCTCTTCTTGTGTAGGCTAGATCTCTCTAGAACTCACTCAACTTGAAGCTCTTTCTTGGTGGTAAAAATTGGTGCTTAACTAAGCCTAAGCAAACCCTAAAACCAGACAAGAGAAGAGTAACGACAGCCCCCTCTCTTATTTATATTATAGGAGTCTATACCAAGCAGTTTTGCAAACTGCCCCCTAGGATACAAACACGTACAATAAAAATGCCCTGAGAGCCAAGAAAAGACGCTGACCCAGATGGATGAACACGATGGAGTCCTTGATCTTCTTCACGTCGAAGCAATCTGGTGATGTCCTCCACGTGTCCAATAGCCCGTCCCTTTGCATAACTTCCGGTTTTCGCAAAACTAGCAACCAGCCCTTGGTTTTGATGCTTGAACCAGGAAACGATCTTGAGCCACGGTTTTCATGATGGAACTGAGAAATGATCTTGGTCGGTGACAATGGAACTGAGAAACAATAATGGGCTTAGATCTCCAAGATAGTGTGGTTTTAAGACCCACCGAGCCTTCACTTCGACTACAAGTCCATACAAAGCCAGGCACAGACCCATGCACCCCCTGGGCCACCTACTAGTCCATCGGCAGGGTTTTGTCACACCGAAGCACCGCCTCTCAGTGCACTCAAGAGGACTTTCCTCCAAGTATCTCTTAAGAGGTGGCTACTTGTCCATCAGCAAGGCTTTGATGGTTGACAAGCGCTCATCACAGCCAGGACTGACTAACCAGACTTAGTGCATCGAGTCCCTCAATCTCCCCCTTGATGAATGCCTTTTCAACACCCTCACCAACCACCTGAAATCAAAGACAAAGAAAACAAAAGCGCAAAAAGAACAACAAAAGACAAAAAAGAAATAAAATCCACTCAAGTGCCCAAAAGCCAAGCGAGGCAGAAATGGGGAATTGCTCAACATAGCCAATCAAGAAAGCATGACTCCTCAAGAAAGACGCATGGCTCAACACAGTCATGCTAGAAGCAAAGGACCAGCTCCTCTAGAAAGAGGTAAAACCTCAACACAGCTAGCCAAGAGAGCATGCTAAAACTATAACCCCCTACATTGCATTACAGCCCATCTCACAATGCAACGCTCCCCTTGGGTGGTGGTGCTCCCCCTTGGCAAATGATATCTCCCCTTGAGTCCCATGGTTGGTGATTCCGCTCAACGCTTCCCCTTGTTGACAATGCACACATCAAGTCCCCTAGGAAAAATGTTGTGCAAATGCAACAAGGTGTACCAAAGAGCTCATGACGAATGAAAAACTAGTAATCACAAGTTCTAGCATACAGAGCGTATGAGGGCAGCGGGGCATACAACAAGCTCAAATGAATCTATCTCATGTATCAAGAGCAAGCATGAGATTTCAGGTTTAGTTAAAAGAAAGCAACACCAACATGAATAGCATCTAGCTGGTACACCAACACAAACTGGTAGTAATGAGGCCATGACCGCTCACTAAAGTTACAACTGGTACTATGCATCAGTTTTGGTTGTAATAATGCCCACAATTTAAAAACAACTTTATCTCAGAAAAAAGAACAAATTTAACACATTTTCACACAAATTTGAACTCAACTTCACATATATAATACCACCATATATATAATTCCATAAAGTGCATACATAATTATACAATACCAATTTTTCATAAAGATTCTAATTATTTTCTACTCCTCACTGAGGGATAGGGACTCCAATGGCCCTGCCTAGTCCACCTTGTTCTCGATGTTGGTGGAGTTGGCAGCAATGTTGCCAGGGACACCAGCGGTGGCTGGCGGTGTCACGACAGTGAGTTTGGCGGGCGATGGCCCGGCGAAGGCGACGGTTGCAGAGGAGCTCTACGGCGTGCGACACAGCATGGTGTTAAAGTAGGGTTAGAGTTGGATACAAACTCTAGATAGAATGTATCTAGATCAATAGGACTCGTCTTGTACTCCAAGTCTACCATATGTACACCATATACATAGTGCCAAAGGGCTGCTATAATCACTAGATGGAAACACAGAGAAACAATAAATTCAATATTTTCAATACATGGAGCTTGAACTGAGGAGGCGAGGGTTCATCTCCATCACACAGCTGAGGTAGGGCTTGAGGGCAGGGAGCCTCTCCATTGTAGATGGAGAGGAGGTGAGAAGACATAACAGAGCAAGTGGGCGACAGTGGCAAGGTAAATAGGAGATGGTGGGAGCCAAAGGGTCATGCACACCATTTCCGAGGAAGCATTATTACCGGTTCATAACATCAACCGGCATTACTCTCAGCTCAGATTAATACCGGTTGGTGTCTTCAACCCGTAATAATGTGGAGACAATATTACCGTTAGTAATGTGGACACAACTACTGGCTACAAACCTAGTAGTAACTAAGCTAGGGGAAACATGCCCCTTTCTCCAGCAGTGTTACCTTTCTCACATCAATAGCTGCAAAAAAAAAAGAACCAAATGCAGCCAAAAGTACTGTAATTTTCAAGCGCTGTAAGTAACAATTCTCTTTTTTTCTTACAGAGAACGGACCTCTTGTATTAGGGAAAATGTTGGTAAACGAAAGGATTTGGAGCATGACACATGCTTGCGTTGTGAAGACACACTTAAAACTTTAGTCATCTCTCATTTTTCTGCTGTGTAGTAGTGACAAGTGAGAGTTAGCTCTTGGAACTTTGTAAACTACTAATATGAAACTGTCTTTATTTTCAGAGGAAGACTTCGAAACGCACTGATACAGTGATACCCAAGCCGAGGAGTTGGCTGCTGCCCTATGGAATTCGATGACTAGTCACTAACTGGCAAGATGTTGATTCTTGTTGGATTTGGAGTGAGAACCTGTGGATCTGAGTGGCTACTCTAAGCTGCATAAGTATAAACCGACAATGGTGATGATTTTATCTTGTCCACATGTACAAATGTATCTTTTTGTCCACTCATAGAAATACTCTTTTTTAGTCCAACACGTGCTAGTGACCAGTGTGGGTAAGACGAAGAATCGAGGATGACCCTTGAGACTTGTGACAGTCTAAACTCCTTTTCCCCAGCGGTGGTCTTATTTAATTGGTCTTCGTATAATCATCAACCATCTCCAGACATGTAGACATCAGTACATCACTGCAGTACTATGGTACAGTATAGCAGATACGTAGATACATAGGAGAGGACGAAGGAGTTTAGCAACTCGGTCAGCAGTCCATATGGTTGTCTACAACTTAGTGCTATGATAGTCCTCCTCATGGTTTTGTTTTCCTCTAGAGACAGTTTAGTGTTCATGTTCACATCGAGTTCTGACGAGTTAACACGTGCGCAGTACATGTGGCTCACTAGCCTTTGTTCACATATTTTGATCCCTTTTTTGCGAAATACGTCGTTACTCGCCGACATACAGATTGTGCATGCTGTTAATCTATATTTCTTCGTGATGTAGATGGTTTTACTTTTCGTTCGCCGCCAAGGAAGAAGATTTATTGTGCCTTACTTTTCCCTGCCACTATTCTCTTACACTCCAAGAAGATTCATTAAGTGTAAATACAAACCGACAAGGGTGATGATTTTTTCTCGTCTGCATCAAATGTAATTTCTTTGTCCGCTGTAGAAATAATCTCAGTGTAACACAGCGCAGTAAATAGTTTGGTTGAGACAAAGATTACATTTACAGTACTGTACCTGGCAAGCCCCTCTTTAGGATCCTTGGCGCCCTAGCCTTCATTGTGAATGCCCTGTTTGGATCCGGGAGCTAAAATTTAGCCGCGTTACATCGGATGTTTGGACGCTAATTAAAAGTATTAAATATAGTTTAATTATAAAACTAATTACATAGATAAAGACTGAACAACGAGACGGATTTATTAAGCCTAACTAATGTATGATTAGCAAATGTGATGCTACCGTAACCATTCGTTAATCATGGATTAATTAGGCTTAATAAATTCGTCTCGGCGTTTAGTCCTCGTAATTAGTTTTATAGTTAGATCATATTTAATACTTCTAACTAGCATCTAAACATCCGATGTGATGTGGGCTAAAATTTAACCTCTGGATCTAAACACCCCTAAGTAAGATCAGTGCATAGATTTCACGAGAAGATTGCATTTTAATGGGGACCTTAGTTTTGCAAGTCTTGTACACATGCTCGTGCGTGACCAGTTGTGACCGTCTAGACTCATTTTGCCTTGTGGCAGTCTTATTTAATTTGGATTCCTATATACAACTATCAATCATCTCCGTATGTGCAGGCAGCACTGTGGTCCGGTAGAAGATAATACCCCTCTATCTCAAATTGTAAGGGGTTGTAGAACTCTTTTTATTTATCTATATTCATATGAATATTGATGAATCACACGTATTGAATATATATATATATATAGAAGAATAAATGGATTTAGTAGATACCTGAAACCCCTTGCGATTTGGTACGGAGTGGGTACGTGGTAGAGCACCAAGGAGTACAGCAACTCGGCCAACGGTCGTCCATATATGTGTCTACAACTTTGTGATACAATAGTCCTCCTCATGTTTTTGCCCTCTAGAGACAGTTCAGCGTTCATGTTCACAATCGACTTACGAGAAGTTAACGTGCTGCACACATAGCTGAGTACCTGTTCACGTATTTTGATTTTTTTTCTTTTTTGCGAATTTTTCGTTACTCATCGACATCCAGATTGTGCATATAACGAATCTATCTTTCTTCATGATGTAAATGGTTCTACTTTTCGTTGGCAAGAAAGATTCAGAGAGTGTTCGTTTTCTGGCGGCAACTTTGCCGCAATGCAGTTGAAAAAGAAAAGCAAAGTTTCTGGACCATAAATTTCTCGAATCGCAGAGGTAATCCCGCCCCTGTTGCGGCAGTGCTCCCTCCGAAACGGACACTCTCTCATTGTGCCTTCAGTTTCTGTTTTATGCCACTGTTCTATAACTGTAGCCTCCAAGAGCTATGGACTTAAGCGCGTGGATATCCATATCCTTGATGGCGGCCACTGTTAGATACTGTATTTCGTGTCCTATACATGAGTTGAATTTGTTGGGCTCCTAGTTTCCTCTCCAACTCCCTCACACGCTCACGAACAGCGGCCGTCGCTCACACGCTCGCACGTGGCGCCGAACTGAGGAAGATGAACAGTAGTGTTTCCGGCGATGAACGCCGCGGCCGACGTATGGCCTGTATCTTGGCTTTGATTAACACTATGCTTGGCACGTTACAATGAGAAGGTACCCGGGTACTTAAACACACACACTAACAGCCGCTGTGGAACCACGACCTCTATGTCCGACGCCCACGCCATGCATGATCCGCTTCCACCGGCCTCAACGTCCAAGTGCTCCAACGTTCTCCTGGCCGTTCTCCCACGCAGGTGCCACACCATGCAGCTGACCTCGCCTACCTTCACGCCTTGTCTAGACTCGATCAAGCATGCACACACGACTAGCTAATCACCTAAACGTCCGCCCGTCGCACGCACGCGACACACCGGCCGGACCCAACTCGACGCGAACGCCACGGACTTGACGAACTCGACTCACGACTCAGACTTGCACTCCGTGCGCACCCACCGTGCTGCGTCGCTGCGCACACGCGAGCTCCGGCGCCGGCATACACGCACGCCCGTGCACTGCACCCATGGCGCGCGCACACAGTCCGCGCCATCAGAATTCATATGATCGAGCTGGGTCATTGGTTGAGTAAATTCGTGTGCCAGCATCGCAGCCCACGAATTTAACATGGACATGCCACATGGCAGCAAAACACTGGCTCAATTAAATTTGCAATCTCATAACTCGGCGGATGGAGGCCCAGTGGCATGCTGCCTCGTCGCCTGTTGACGTTAAATTCATAAATTAGGTCACGGCCCACGAATTTGATGAAAAAATTCAAAAAGACGGTTGCACGTAAAATTCGTGAACTAGGTCACACCCCCGAGTTTAATGTAAAATTTTAAAATTTAGGCAACAACTACATTCTTGGGTCAAGTTACCGGTCGCAATTCTCATCAATTTAATTAAGTTTATGGATCCTTCACCAATGCGGGTGTGTAAGTGTGTCTATGCATGTGTGTGTCAGAGGAGACTGTCACAGGCAGGTTAAAGGGACTTAACTTTCGTCGGCCAAATATAGCCCGGCAAAAGTTAAATAATCCGACTAAAATTATTTTGTCCGGCCAGAACCCTAGTTTCCTAATTTTCATTGGCTTCTTGTTGGCTCATGAAAATATAAAGGCAGGCGGCAGATCGGAATCCTAGCACATGGTGTAATTTCCATTGGCTTCCGATAGCCGAAAAAAGTAAAGAGCCAGTGACGGATCCAAAATCCCTAATTTGTGCGCGGAAGGAGCCAATGATTGTTATCTAATTTCATCAGCTAGCTCACATGCGCATGAAAATGAAGCCTACGGTAACCTAGGTTTTGGCTAATAACTTTCTTCAGTCACCTCTGGCTGACAAAAGATATTTAACCATTGTGGGTTTTTTATGCTAATAAAATTTGTGGCCATCGAAAATCATATAGATTCTTGTATTGTGAATACATCCATCGGTTTCTACTATTGGTAAGTAATGCAACATTGATAGACCGATAACCAATGCCCCAAGTGTAGCCATGCTATAATCACGTACCGGTGGACTTTTTAAATTAAAGAAGGAATTGTGAAAACAAATGTACGAAGGTTCCGCACCACTATCCCTATCATCATTTCTCCATCACCTATTGCCACCTTTGTGACAAACGAATGCACGAGCTTGGAATCACTGTACACAACTGGTACGTCCGTACAGCTGGTCCACGTAGGTGTCTAGAACTTTAAACTTTGTGCTACAATAGTCCGCATGGTTTTTCCCCTCAAGAGACAGTTTAGTGTTCATGTTCACGATCGAGCTGCGACGAGTCAACACACAATGCATGCAGCTCACTAGCTTAGTTCACGTACCTTTATCTTTTTTTTTTCAAAAGACATCAATTAGTGTCGACATCTGGACTGTGCGTACAACGAATTTATCTTTCTTCATGATATAAATGGTTTTACCTTTCATCGACACAGGAAGATTCATTGTTAGATATTCCGTGTCTCGTGCAAGAGTTGGGTGTCCACATGATCGAGCTGGGCCACGGGTCGATTAAAAGTCATTAACGTTCCTTGTCCAAGCATAGACAGGTCGAATAAAAGTCATTAACTTTCCTTGTCCAAGCATAGGCTGACCAAAGTTGACCAAGCCCATGAAAATTATTGCGTCCAGAAGCCTAGCTTCCTAACTTTCATCGGCTTCACGAAATATACGAGCCGGAGCTAGAGTAATTTCATCGGCTTCCATTGGCCGATGAAAATTACTGATTTCATCGGCTTCCATTGGCCGATGAAAATTACTGATGCATCGACGTATTGGAATCCTAATCCTAGCATCTTTCGTCGCACAGGGTGTAATTTTCGTTGGCTTCCACTAGCCAATGAAAAGTAAGGAGGAGGAGGCGGATCGAAAAAACCCTAGTTCATGAGCTACTTTTGTCGGTCGGGGAAGGAGCCGACAATAGCTATGTAATCCCGTCGACTAGTTCACACACCGATAAAAATTAAGCCTACGGTAACCTAGCTCTTGGCTAACTGTCGTCAGCCACCTGTGGCCAACGGAAGATATTTAACTACTGTGGGTGTTTTAACTATTTCGTCAAAAGGCTTATTTTCATCAATCCATAGCCAATGAAAATAAAACGATGAAAATTGGGCTAACTTTCACCGGCCGGCGACGAAAATTATGCCAACTTTCATCAGCCACTGAAGAAAGTTAATAATTTTCATCAACCATGGATGGATGACGAAAATAAATAGGCGACGACAATAGTTTTCGTTGGTTTTGGTGACCGACGACAATTGTGTGTGATAATTTCTGTCAACCTCATTCAAACCAACAAAAACATAGTTAATTTTCGTTAGTTTTAACTTGCCGGCGAAAATTATGTTTTTTAATAAAAAAGTCATAAAAATAAACATAAAACATAAAATCACAAGAAAAATATACAACATATAGCCACATACAGTAGTTTGTATAATAACACCCACACATACGGGCTAAAATAGTCTTCGTAAAGGACACTAAACCGCCGTGGCCTATGAGAAAAAGGAAAAAAACAATCGTGGGCATATCAGGGAGTATAATAGTGTCTCTACCGGAAGTAAAAGCATATGCATGTCCAACTGAAAACAAGACCATATTTAAGTTGGATCAGCAGAATGTTTGACAAGGTTCATGAAAAAATAGAGAAAAAACAGACAGACATGTACCGCAGTTGATTCTAAAACAAAATCAGTTCAGGGACCCGAAGTTGGTCAGGTGAGGGGGCAGGTTTCGAGTTGCACCCACGGGTTCCCCACGGGGCCCGAACTAGATGAACAACCCAATACTAGTGAAGCACAACAAGCAACAAGGCCCAATAATCTAACAACCCTAGGTATATGATCAAACTCCTAAGCCCCAGCCTCCAACTCCAATGCCCGGCAGGCGGCCAAATGCCCGCCTCCGACGACCACCACTTCTCAGGTCGTGCTGGCGCCTCCTCAACTCCGGCCATCCTCCGTGCCTCTGTCGACTGTGTCCGGCCAGCGCCCCCCGCCGCTCCGCGCCTCCGCCCATCACCATCTCGAGTTCGAGCCTTCGCCATCGGCTGGCCGATGCACACCCCATCTCCATCCCTGCCCCTCTCCTCTTGGAGTCTTAGGCTCGCGCACGTAACCCGCTTCCCCGCCGACCGCTGTCCCCCGTCCCCGCCGAATTGAGCCGACCCACTCCATCAGGTGCTAGGTTCCCCGTCGGGTTTCGGGTCCCCGGTGGGTTTGGGGGCGGAGGCAGATTTCCACCTGCCACAGGGTTTGGGGCGGGGCAGATTTTTGGCCATGGGTTTCGGGGTGGGTGCGCGGAAGCTCCACCCGCCTCGATCCCACCCTAGTGCCATCCCTAGCAGGCCCGCAGCTGGCATGATAATGTTGTGGGGTGGACCTCCTTCGCACGCGGGCCTACTCGCCCACTCAGATGAGGCCATAGCTATGAGAGATGAAGTTGGGGTGAGGGAGTATGATTTCTGACTTATGCATAAATTAATATGACTTATGCATTATTTAATCAGAGATGTCATATGATTGAAGTAATTTTATGTATCTTTTAGGAGTATTTTTGCTAAGTTTATTTATATTTTGAACCATTAGTTTTATGAGTATTATTTTTAACATATTACATGACTTATCCATTTTTTAATCTGTAAGTTTAGGTGTAATTAGAAATCTAATGGTTCATAAGTTTGTTATTTTAGAACAAGTTGCAAGCCTGAGTTTTAAGTATAAAAATTTGATTGTTTATTTCCAACATGTTCTCTAAATTAGTCCATGTTTGTCATAGGCCTATTAGACATTGTGTTTTCTATATTAAACTACCTCCAATTTTGTTTGACGTCCATCAGCTCAAAGTTGAACTGAAGAGCAACAATGAAATATGAATGGAGGTAGAGAGGTTTTTTTTAGGACCAAAAAGGCTTCAGTCGTCCATCCCGACGTGTTTCAATAGACATGAGCGTGGCACTTAGGGCTTGTTTCGATGGAACCCTAGAGAAAGTTTGCCTCACCTGCAAACGTTCCTGGAACCAGCCTGGACCATGTTTGGTTGCTACCCTGGTTCTTTGCCTAGTCCAGGCAACGGCTCCTCACCCAGGCATCCAAAATCGATCGACTGGCTACAGGCAATGCTGCCTGGTGAAGAATCTTCTTTAATTACTGCAAGTCCTCAACCAAACAACACATGCCATCATTGGCTGACCAGGCAAAATGCAGCACGTTAGCAGGCAACTTCCAGGCAGCTGATTTCGCCAGGCAACAAACCTAGGGTTCCATCCAAACATGCCCTTATACACTGTCATTAGAACCTCTACACTTAGTTTGACAAACAATATTATTTTATGTTTAATCTTGTTTTCCATGAGAGATGTTGGTCGCATAAAACCACTAGAAAACAAACAAGGAAAAGTGTAAATTGCGCCCCAAGTCGCTAAACCTATTCCACAGTACCATCCAAGTCCATCAATTCCCAAAGTGATCATCTAGGTCCGTTTACTTTTCAAGGTGATCATCTAGGCCCTTCAACTTTACATTCTTAATTCACTGGGGGTCCAAATGTGGACCTTGATTTATACTAGAAAGAATTGCTTGAAAAGTTAAAGGACCTAGATGATCACTTTGAGACTTCATGGGCCTTGATGGTACCGCGAGATAAGTTTAGCAACCTGGCATGCAATGCACTTGAAGGATGGACAGGGTGAACTACAACTATGTAACAAAACCTATGCAAGAAAAAACTAACTATGTACAGTAAGGATTTGCTAAGTGTTGCTAACTCTATAGTGGCCAAGTCTTGCAACATTGTTCTACCTGGAAACTAACCTATCAAGTGTGGCAGAACTGCCCAGATTAACCCGGATTTAGTGCTTAATCACCAGATCCGGACTAACCTCGGTAGTCCTTCAGGATGTAGGCATCCTGACCCGGCCTTCCCATCCGGATCGAGCTTGCTTTTTTGGGGCGACTCTCGAAGGAGTCCACATGTTACAACATACACAGCCACATTTATTACATAGAGTTGAAATATTACACACAGAGTTCAGTATTTATTACATCCAAACTGGTAAGTTATTCAGCCCTTTACCATAAGTTAACATAGGCCACAAGTTTTTCTCCAAAAGACATATTCTACCGTTCAAGGCGTAGGGAAGCTTGCTTCAGAAGAAGGGAGGAGTAAGGTAAGGATCCCATTCAAACCAAATATACTCTGCTCCTGAAAAAAGAGTAGGCACGAAGCCTGAGCACTAATTACTCAGCAAGACTTACCCGACCACTGGGTCGAAACCCGACTCTCTAGCCTATAGCCGGGGTGGTTAGGTCAACTCACACTGCGGCAGGCCTAATATTAAATCCTTAGCTTTTAGAACTGTGTTACTTTTTAGTTATTACCTGACCAGACTAAGTTATACTTATTCTACTAATAAACAAAAGCAAACACTTGACCAAATCATTCTTTATCAACAGGATCGATTTTTCTTACTACGATGTTGGCCGCGATCAGGCAGCTTACAATCGGCAAGCCACAGACGATTCGAATCGATTTTTTTCCACCTCTCGAGAGGGATACTCAGACACCCATTATATGTGTGTACACTGACCTCACATATGACAACCCAACATCCAATGCCACCTAGCCGGAACCATCCTCACCGAACCCGAGTGTCAGTCCTTCGACACCCGACCAACCTCATACTTCCAGTTGGTCTCGTCTAGTTTCGCGCTTAGGTACAACTGGACGAGAGGTTTACCGGAGCCCGTTAAGGACGGCAAGTGAATGAGGCGCGTTCAGCCCAACCAGGCCACACATCGGACGGCCTTATGCGACACAGGCAGGATCAGGGTCCATAGCAATAATCATAACATGCAAAGTACGAAAGCGAAACTGATCCCACCGCATGCCTGTCAAATTATTAACATCCTTCTCATTCTTGACCAATTAACTTTAGTAAAAGATTTCCGTTCTAAGCCTATGTCATCTAAGCCATCTACTGCGTATAGGATTTTCATGCTGGATCCCGATTAACCATGCTCTAGGGTTTCAATCAATTCCTAACTCTAATGCACAAGCATAACTCTGATTTAATTTAAGGACTCAAAGAAAAATGGGTAAATGCACCGGGGCTTGCCTTGGGTCACGGGGTCTGCCGCCGTCGGTGACTCGGAGTCTCCTCCTGCTGGTGCCAAGGACGTCTCGGCCACACCGGATTCCGGAGCTTCCGCTGCGGTGGAAGACTCTTCAACTGGAAGTGGCGGGACCAACATGCCTATGTTGATGACATGCAGGAGTTTAAAAGTATGAGGATGATCAACCTGTTGAAAAAATAAAATGTACAATTTTCTAAAGAAAAAGGGTGGTTGGGGTTAAACATCTGGATTTTCGGGGCATAGTTGATTGTCCTAGGGCTCAAATGAATTATATTTTGTTTTTAAATATTTTTAAATATTTTTAAAAGCTTAAATGAATTTTCTAGAAATTTTTGAATAATTCAAATGTGTTTTAGAATTAATTCTATATTTTTAATACATTTTTATGAATTTTTCTGCATTTTTAAATAAAAGCTAACTTTTTAAAATTATATAAACTTTAATTTAATTTCTTTTTAGAAATACCAAAATATTTATATGAATTTATAAATAATTCTATTAATTAATATAAACAGATTAATATTAAACTAAAATTAAATAACTAAATTGAATTAAGAAAGAAAATAAAATAGAAAAGTAAATTGGAAATTCGGCCCAGCCCACGAAAAAAAAGACAAAACAAAAAGTCCTAATTTCCCCCTCCAAAAATCCGCCTGGGCTCCTTTCTCTCTGGCCCAGCCCACTAAGTGGGCCGGCGGCCCTTTTTCCTGGTGCGGCCCAACTCCCTCCCCTTTTCAGCTCGGCCCATCGGCCGAGCGGGCGGGCAGGCCGGCCTGCCGGCCGGACGGCCCAGCTGGGCTGGTGGCCCAGCGAACCGGCGTCGCCCGGCCGCCCGGCGCGCCGGGCAGGCGCGACGCGCTGTGCGCGTCGCCCTCGCCGACAGCGCCGGCGACCATCGCGCGCGGCGGAGGCCAGGCCTCGCCGGCGGTGGCCTCGTGCACGGCGTGCACTTCTTTCCCTTTCCCCTTCCTTTCCCCCTCTTTCCTCTCTCTCGCTGTCACACGCCGTCCGCCTTGGAATGGGCAGCCATGGCGTTCGCCCGCGCCACGGCAGCGAGGCTGCCCCACGGCGGTGGCAGGGGTCACCGGGGCCAACACTCCCCCGCGCGACGTGCGTGCAGGTGTTGCGCACCCGATGCGCCTGCTAGCCGGGGCTTCAGGAAACCGGAGGTGTGGGGACGGGAGGAAGGGGCGCGGCGCTCACCTCGGAGACGCCGGCGTAGCGAGGGTGAGGCGCGGCGCGGGGTAGCGGTGAGCGGAGCAGCGGGGTGGCGCGGTAGAGGAACGGCGGGGTGGCGCAGAGCGGAGTGGTGGTCGGCGCGGCAGCGGCGCGGCGGTCGGCGCGGGGGCGCGGGCGCGGGCGTGGAGCGGCGAGCAGAGTGCTCTCCCCTGCTCGGCGGGGCGGAGAAGAACCCGCCTCCCCCACGGGTCCCACCTGTCAGCGCCGCCTGACAGGGGGCGCGGGTGGCAAGGGGGCAGGCCGCCACGCGGGCCGCCGCCCCCGGCTGGGCTTTGCCCAGCGGCCGCGTGGCCGCGGGCTGGCCAGCCGGCTCGCGGGAAAGTTTTCCCTTTTTCTTTTTTTTACTTTTACCATTTTCCTTTTTAACCCTAGATTTTGACCCTTTTTGACAGGGATCCAAATACAAAAGTGAAAGGGCTTAATTTAAACTACCCTTTTCATATTTTTGCCCCTGGAAAACTCCAAATTTTTGAAAAGGCCTCAAATTTGAATTTGAATCAAATTTTCAAAAGAGAAATATGACAGTATGCATGCACTTAAAGAGTCTTAGATACGGAGTATCACAGCCCTCCCCCCTTAAGAAAATCTCGTCCCGAGATTTAAAAATAACCGGAAGGTAAGAAGGAAACATTTTGAGACGAGGAAAGAACTTACTGGCTTGGCCCTTCTGAAACTGCTGCCAGAAATCTGGATATTCTTCTTGTAGGAGTTGCTCAGGCTCCCATGTAGCCTCTTCCGATGTATGATGTCGCCATTGCACCTTGTAAAACTTGATTGCCCGTCTGCGGGTAGCCCTCTCCTTAACATCCAAAATCTTAATTGGGTACTCTTTGTATGCCAGATTGTGTTCCACTTGTAGTTCTGTATGATCCACTTCTTCTGAAGGTATCCTCAGGCATTTCTTAAGCTGAGAAACATGAAATACATTGTGGACTGCCGTCAATTGAGGGGGTAGTTCGATTCGGTAAGCCACTGGACCGCACCTCTCGATAATTGGAAAAGGTCCAATATACCGAGGGGCTAACTTGCCGGTGACACCGAATCGATGAACTCCCTTCATCGGGGATACTTTAAGGTATACAAAATCCCCTACTTCAAATACCAATGGTCTTCTTCATTTGTCTGCATAGTTTTGTTGGCGAGCTTGCGCAGCTTTCAACTTAGCTTGGATAAACCGGACTTGCTTCTCGGCAGTCATTACCAACTCAGGGCCAAAAGTTACTCTTTCTGCTGGTTCCGAC
The DNA here is from genome assembly GCA_030272315.1 of Paspalum vaginatum. Lineage (NCBI taxonomy): Eukaryota > Viridiplantae > Streptophyta > Magnoliopsida > Poales > Poaceae > Paspalum > Paspalum vaginatum. Next base: position 49,415,749 of record CM059016.1, read on the forward strand.
CAATTCAAAGGGGTTCGGCATCGCCGTCCATAAAGGGCCTCAAAAGGAGCCATTTCCAAACTCTTTTGATAACTGTTATAATAAGTGAACTCTGCTAAAGGTAAACAGGACTCCCAATCTGAACCATAAGTCAAGGCACATGCTCGTAGCATATCCTCCAAGATCTGATTAATTCTCTCCACCTAGCCACTGGTTTGAGGATGGTAGGCTGAGCTATGAATAAGAGTAGTACCTAAAGCTGCTTGTAATTGTTCCCAAAAGCGGGCAACAAACTACGGACCGCGATCGGAAACAATAGTCTTAGGCACCCCATGTAACGCTACTATGCGTTGCAGGTATAACTCTGCCAGTTGTGGAACTGAATTTTGTACACTCACAGGAATAAAGTGGGCCGTTTCTGTTAACCGGTCCACGATCACCCAAATGGAATCCTTCTTTTTGCGAGTTTTAGGTAAACCCACAATGAAATCCATGTGGATATCTTCCCACTTCCAACCTGGAACTAGCAAAGGTTGCAAAGGTCCCGCGGGTTGTAAGTGATCCGCCTTTATTCTCTGGCATACATCGCATTCCGACACATATCTTCCTATTTCTCTTTTCATTCGGGTCCACCAGAAACGTTGCCTTAAATCTTGATACATCTTGGTACTGCCCGGGTGAATAGTGTAACGAGAGGTATGAGCCTCTTCCATAATCTTCCTTCTAAGATCTGTGTATTTGGGCACTACTAGACGATTTTTAAACCAGAGTATATCCCCTTCTTTAACCTCAAAAGGTAACTCTTCGCCTTCAGCAAGCCTTCGTTTTAAATGTTGGACCCCTTTGTCCACCTTCTAGGCTTGAATCACTTGGTCCTTAAGAGTGGGTTCCAATTGAAGAGCCATCATTGCTCCAGGTTGTATCATTTCTAAATTCATCTTTTCCATTTGCTCACAAAGAGATTCTGTGGAAGGAGATAAAGTGAGACAATGGCAATGAGCCTTAGGACTCAGAGCGTCCGCAACCACATTGGCCTTTCCAGGATGATAATGGATTTCCAAATCATAATACTTGATCAACTCCAACCAGCAGCGTTGCCGCATATTCAACTCGCTTTGAGTAAAGATATACTTTAAACTCTTATGATCCGTATAGATATGACAAGTGTTCCCTAGCAGGTAGTGGCGCCAAATTTTTAAGGCATAAACCACAGCTGCTAGTTCCAGATCATGGGTGGGGTAGTTTTCTTCATTCTTCTTCAGCTGGCGGGATGCATAAGCTATGACTTTTCTTTCTTGCATTAATACACATCCCAATCCAATGCCCGAAGCGTCACAATATACTTCAAAAGGTTTGGTGACGTCCAGCTGGATCAATACCGGGGTAGAAGTAAGTAATTTCTTTAAGCTTTAGAAAGCCTGATCACACTCGGGTCCCCAGACAAACTTCACATTTTTCTGTAACAGTTTGGTCATTGGTTTGGCTATTCTGGAGAAGTCCTGAATGAATCGACGGTAATAGCCAACCAAGCCTAGAAAACTTCTAACTTCAGTAACAGTACTTGGGGTTTTCCAGTTTAAAACTTCTTCTATCTTCTCGGGGTCTACTTCTATCTCATCGGCAGAAAGGATATGGCCCAAGGAGATTTTATTTAGCCAAAAGGCACATTTGCTGAACTTGGAATATAGCTTATGTTCCCGCAACCGGGATAACACCACACGCAAATGGTGTTCATGTTCTTCCTTGGACTTAGAGTAGATCAGAATGTCATCGATAAAGACCACTACAAACTTATCCAACTCCGGCATAAAGATGGAGTTCATCAGGTACATGGAGTATGCCGGGGCATTGGTTAGCCCAAAGGACATTACTAGATACTCATAGAGACCATATCTGGTAGAGAAAGCAGTTTTGGGTATATCTTCCTTTTTTACCTTAATCTGGTGATACCCTGATCTAAGATCGATCTTTGAGAAGATCTTGGCTCCCAATAGCTGCTCAAACAACACATCAATTCGAGGGAGGGGATATTTGTTCTTAATGGTCACCGCATTGAGGGGGTAGTAATCCACACACATTCTCAGAGATTTGTCCCTCTTTTTCTCTACAAAAAGAGCTGGGCAACCCCAAGGAGAAGTACTGGGACGGATAAAACCCTTTTCAAGAAGGTCTTCGAGCTGTACTTTCATTTCAGCCATCTCCCTCGGAGCTATCTTATAAGGTTTCCGGTAAATAGGAGCCGTGCCTGGGACTAGCTCTATGGAAAACTCAATTTCCCTATCTGGTGGTAGTCCCGGAAGATCTTCGGGAAACACATCTGGAAATTCACACACCACTGGAATAGATGCTAACTTAGGGCTGACAACCGTATTTACTATTGGCATCTCTTTTTCTATTCGGGGAAGCGAAACTTGCACCGGGGTATTATCGGGGGAAATAACCCGTATGGTGCGGGCAGTGATATCCATAATTGCTCGATGAGCATTCATCCAGTTCATCCCCAGGATGATGGGTATACCGCGCCCTGGTAGCACGATAGGTTGGATTTTGAAAGGTTTTCCACCCAATTCCAATTGCAAATCCCTAACCACTTGGTTAGTTAGAAATTGCTGACTGGGAGCCATGATGAGGTACCCTTGTTTAACGTGGGATATAGAAAAACCCCGACGATATGCATATGCATGACTGACAAAGGTATGCGATGCTCCCGTGTCAAATAAAACTTGAGTAGGCAGATCATTGATTAAGAACGTACCAGTCATGACTGTTTCTCCCTCCGGCAACTCTTCCATCTGCATATAGTGTACCTTGCCCACTTTCAGGGTAGGGCCCTTCTTCTTAAAGGTATATTGGAGATTTCCACCGTAGGTTGGGGCAGATGGGCGGAACCCTTGACCTTGACGAGGATATGGGCAGTCCTTCGCGAAATGGTTAGGACGTCCACAATTATAACAGGTGTTGCCCGGCATTGAAGCACGAGGGGCAGGGGGACCAAGTGCCCGAGGACGAGGGGGCTGTGACTGTGGCCACATAATCCATTGTCGTGGGGGCTGATTCGGCTGTGGAGCTGACCGAACCATCCATGAGGGACGAGGAGTGGGGAAGGCATACCTGGGCGGTTGGTATACCACCCGTGGCCGACTGCTCGCTCCCTCGGTAGCTCTCTTACGTTTCTTCTCTTCTCCATACACCCGGAGCCTTTCTTCCAATTGGATAGCGTCATTCACCATCTGATGAAAACTGGGGTAGGACATATTCATCTTCGCCCTCATGTGAGGAGACAAGCCTCGTGAAAAATACATCCTTTTGGATTCATCCCCAGTAATCAAGGTAGGAGCATACTGAGCTAGATGGTTGAAAGCTTGAATATACTCCAGGACTGTTTTGTTACCTTGTTGCAGGCTCAAGAATTCCTGCATTTTCATTTCCACTAGACCTTTGGGGATATGATGGTCCTCGAAAGCCTTGCGGAATTCTTGCCAGGTAAGTTGTTGGTTGGGTTGCAAGGAAGCTTGGTAGGTTGCCCACCACGTTCCAGCGGGTCCTTGTAATTTCCGAGCAGTAAACATAACCTTTTGTTGATCTGAAAGATTTGGCAGAAGTTCAAACATACCCTCTATGGTCCGTACCCAATGCTTGGCATCCATTGGATCTGGTGCAGACTGAAAGGTCGGTGGATGGAGAGCTTCAAAGTCCAAGAAAGTCACTCCAGCCTCCCGCCCACGGCGCGGGTTATCTTGCATTAAGTGATGCTGAGTGAGTTGGCTTTGAGCTAAGAGCTCAATTAAACGATCATGGCGGTCCAAGACATCTGCCATGGTGGGATGAGCTGGGGGTGGTGGAGGAATTTCACCGAAATGATCGCCAGACATCTGCGGAGCATAGAAGTTGAGACGACCGTAAGCTTACCATTACGCTTAACAGTTGAGAAGAGTCAGGTACACAAGATCTAACATTCCTTTATTGAAAAACAAAGACACCACAACATATATACACATAACATCTTACATAACGATTTCAACCACACTTAGTTAAAACTATTTTACCGCCATACCGTCCCCACTAGCTCACTCAAACAACAACTCACACTGGCAACTATTTTACAAAAAAATTTACAAAATTTACAACTTCAAACGTCCCAAACACCGGACCCAATTCATCCCTCATGTGCCGCTCTGGCCCACTGAATTTTCGTCCGCATCCGAACCATACCCTATACCAGCAGCAGGGGCAGGTGGTCCAACGGAACCGGAAACAATCCCTAAGGATCCCTGAGTAGCACCTGACCCCTTAGGAACTAACTCCATGGGCTCCTCCTCTGAAGAACTCTCTTCTAGCTCTGTCTGAAGCTGATCATTTTGCATCTGCAGTACAATCACCTGCTCATTAAGGTCATCTATGATGGTGTGGTCGAGTTCGATATGTGTGGTTTGATCCTGGATGGTTAGGTTAGCAGTGTGCAACTGATCTCTTAAGTCTCTCATGGTGCGTTGGTCCTCGTATTGACGAACACCCAAACTGATGATCTCAGAAGAATCCCTATGCTGTTGTTCTAACATCTGCTCGTTCTGTGCCCTTAGTCCCAAGAAACCCTCTCTGATACTCTCATAGGTTTGGTGGCGCTGATCATAAAGATCCGCCAAATGGGAAGTATAGTGGACTTGCTCACGCATTTGGCGCCTTCGCAGGTCTCGTGCACTACGATTCAGATTCTCCAATCTCCTTTCCCACTCAGGTTGAGATTGGTCATCGGGAGGAAGAAACATAACTTCAGACCCTTCCAAATCACCCAGACGCCTCGTACAGAGCCCAGTTAGAGCCCTGTAAGCTGCATCGAAAAAAGAAGCCTCTCCAGGGGTTATCCCACTACCCTCAACTTCCCATACTTCCTCCTCCAGAAACCTAGGGTGTTGAGGCATACGCACTTTCACCCTTGTCTCACCCATGAGACCCAGATCAGCATGATGAACAATGTAACGGGGGCAACTAAGATAACCCAACCCTTGAAGACGGTGGTGGAGAGTCATAGCTAAGGGATAGTTTTCTGGACACTCCTGGTGCCAACAACCCCTGGCATCCTCGTAAGGGACGAAAGTGTGCGGTATCTGGACCAGAACAACAAAAACTTTTGTTAATAATAAATTATTTTGAATTGATCTACTTGTTCCTAAGGACAGAAAAATAACTCTAATGCAATTATGATGCATGACAAGTTTTAAGACCAGACCTTTTAATGTTCTCTACACGCTCATCTTAAAGAAGATGGTTTCATTAGTTCATACCTTGAAATAAACCCTTGAGCGGGGCTTACTTAATCTAAATTGAAAAATAGTTTTTAAAATAGTAACCCACCCCTCAAGCTCAGCTCTGATACCAGCTGTGGCAGAACTACCCAGATTAACCCGGATTTAGTGCTTAATCACCAGATCCGGACTAACCTCGGTAGTCCTTCAGGATGTAGGCATCCTGACCAGGCCTTCCCATCCGGATCGAGCTTGCTTTTTTGGGGCGACTCTCGAAGGAGTCCACAGGTTACAACATACACAGCCACATTTTTTACATAGAGTTGAAATATTACACACAGAGTTCGGTATTTATTACATCCAGACTGGTAAGTTATTCAGCCCTTTACCAGAAGTTAACATAGGCCACAAGTTTTTCTCCAAAAGACATATTCTACCGTTCAAGGCGTAGGGAAGCTTGCTTCAGAAGAAGGGAGAAGTAAGGTAAGGATCCCATTCAAACCAAGTATACTCTGCTCCTGAAAAAAGAGTAGGCACGAAGCCTGAGCACTAATTACTCAGCAAGACTTACCCGACCACTGGGTCGAAACCCGACTCTCTAGCCTATAGCCGGGGTGGTTAGGTCAACTCACACTGCGGCAGGCCTAATATTAAATCCTTAGCTTTTAGAACTGTGTTACTTTTTAGTTATTACCTGACCAGACTAATTTATACTTATTCTACTAATAAACAAAAGCAAACACTTGACCAAATCATTCTTTGTCAACAAGATCGATTTTTCTTACTACGATGTTGGTCGCGATCAGGCAGCTTACAACCGGGAAGCCACAGATGATTCGAATCGATTTTTTCCACCTCTCGAGAGGGATACTCAGACACCCGTCATATGTGTGTACACTGACCTCACATATGACAACCCAACATCCAATGCCATCTAGCCGGAACCATCCTCACCGAACCCGGGTGTCAGTCGTTCGACACCCGCCCAACCTCCTACTTCCAGTTGGTCTCGTCTAGTTCCGCGCTTAGGTACAACTGGACGAGAGGTTTACCGGAGCCCGTTAAGGATGGCAAGTGAATGAGGCGCGTTCGGCCCAACCAGGCCACACATCGGACGGCCCTATGCGACACAGGCAGGATCAGGGTCCATAGCAATAATCATAACATGCAAAGTACGAAAGCGAAATTGATCCCGCCGCATGCCTGTTAAATTATTAACATCCTTCTCATTCTTGACCAATTAACTTTAGTAAAAGATTTCCGTTCTAAGCTTATGTCATCTAAGCCATCTACTACGTATAGGATTTTCATGCTGGATCCCGATTAACCATGCTCTAGGGTTTCAATCAATTCCTAACTCTAATGCACAAGCATAACTCTGATTTAATTTAAGGACTCAAAGAAAAATGGGTAAATGCACCGGGGCTTGCCTTGGGTCACGTGGTCTGTCTCCGTCGGTGACTCGGAGTCTCTTCCTACTGGTGCGAAGGACGTCTCGGCCACACCGGCTTCCGGAGCTTCCGCTGCGGTGGAAGACTCTTCAACTGGAAGTGGCGGGACCAACGTACCAAGGTTGATGACATGCAGGAGTTTAAAAGTATGAGGATGATCAACCTGTTGAAAAAGTAAAATGTACAATTTTCTAAAGAAAAAGGGTGGTTGGGGTTAAACATCTGGATTTTCGGGACGTAGTTGATTGTCCTAGGGCTCAAATGAATTATATTTTATTTTTAAATAATTTTAAAAGCTTAAATGAATTTTCTAGAAATTTTTTAATACTTCAAATGTGTTTTAGAATTAATTCTATATTTTTAATACATTTTTATGAATTTTTCTGCATTTTTAAATAAAAGCTAACTTTTTTAAATTATATAAACTTTAATTTAATTTCTTTTTAGAAATACCAAAATATTTATATGAATTAATAAATAATTCTATTAATTAATATAAGCAGATTAATATTAAACTAAAATTAAATAACTAAATTGAATTAAGAAAGAAAATAAAATAGAAAAGTAAATTGGAAATTCGGCCCAGCCCACGAAAAAAAAGACAAAACAAAAAGTCCTAATTTCCCTCTCCAAAAATCCGCCTGGGCTCCTTTCTCTGTGACCCAGCCCAACTCCCTCCTCTTTTCAGCTCGGCCCATCGACCGAGCGGGCTGGCAGGCCGGCCTGCCGGGCGAACGGCCCAGCTGGGCTGGCGGCCCGGCGGACCGGCCTCGCCCGGCCGCCCGGCGCGCCGAGCAGGCGCGACGCGCTTTGCGCGTCCGCCTCGCCGGCAGCGCCGGCGCCCATCCGGCACGGCGGAGGCCGAAAGGCCTCGCCGGTGGCGGCCTCGGGCGCGGCGTGCACTTCTTTCCCTTTCCCCTTCCTTTCCCCCTCTTTCCTCTCTCTCGCTGTCACACGCCGGCCGCGATGCGCCACCTAGCCGGGGCTTTGGGAAACCGGAGGGGTGGGGACGGAAGGAAGGGGCGCGGCGCTCACCTCGGCGACGCCGGCGGAGCGAGGGTGAGGCGCGGCGCGGGGTAGCGGTGAGCGGAGCCGCGGGGTGGCGCGGCAGAGGAGCGGTGGGGTGGCGTGGAGCGGAGCGGTGGTCGGTGCAGCAGCGGCGCGGCGGTCGGCGCGGGGGCGTGGGCGTGGGGGGAAGCGGCGAGCAGAGTGCTCCCCCTGCTCGGCGGGGCGGAGAAGAACCCGCCTCCCCCGCGGGTCCCACCTGTCAGCGCCGCCTGACAGGGGGAGCAGGTGGCGAGGGGGCTGGCCGCCACGCGGGCCACAGCCCCCGGCTGGGCTTCGCTCAGCGGGCGCGTGGCCGCGGGCTGGCCAGCCGGCTCGCGGGGGTGTTTTCCCTTTTTCTTTTTCTTTTTCTTTTTACTTTTATCATTTTGATTTTTAACCCTAGATTTTGACCCTTTTTGACTGGGGTCCAAATGCAAAAGTGAAAGGGCTTAATTTAAACTACCCTTTCATATTTTTGCCCCTAGAAAACTCCAAATTTTTGAAAAGGCCTCAAATTTGAATTTGAATCAAATTTTCAAAAGAGAAATACGACAGTATGCATGCACTTAAAGAGTCTTAGATACGGAGTATCACATCAAGCTAGTCTAGGAATGTAAGCACACAATTGCAAGGAAGTAAATGCTGAAGCTAAGAGATGGGTAAAGTGAATGCAAACTCCTGTTGATGATGGCAACGATGATTTATTTGAGAGGGCATAGTCATCACCATGAGGCATTGATGTGATGAAGAGGATGATTTACGTGAGGTAGGCTTGCAGGATTGTTGATCTTCTGACAATCTTCATCACTTGAAACATCAACCCTCTCATCAATGGTTGTGAGCGCCTTGTGCCTCTCTATTCTTTCTTTTTACTTCTTCTTGAGATTGTGCCTCTTCTTGTTCTCCTTGGCAACGTGTGAACATGAGTCCATAAAGACCCTTCTCACTACATCCATAACAATCACTCTTTCTTACCTTTTTCCTTTGGAGATTGTAGTCAATTTCCTCAGTGGTGATTGTGATGCCCTTGTAGTTGAGCTTCTTCAATGCTTTGTCCATCCTCTTGATCAACATGGCAACTTCTTCATCATCAGATCTTCTTCTTCTTCACTTGAACTTGAGCTTACTTCTTTCTTGCTCTTACCCTTCTCCTTCATCTTCTTTTCACCATGAATGGTTGTTGACGGCATTTAAGCACGCCAAACCTTATGCTGCAAGCGACAGTATCGATTGTAGCCATTCCACATGATGAGTATTAAGGGTTTGTCAATCTATGGAAAACTATGTTTAAACTACTATTAATCAATTAATAATTAGCTCTAATAGATCTAACAAGCTAAATATGAAAGGGATAATCTATCACAAACTAGTTCTACAACTAGACTATAGCATCAACTAGATCAAAGTTAAGAACTAAGCAAGAACAAGCAAGATTGAGATAGATAATACGACTAAGGGATTAGCAAGAGATATGAGACAAACTTATTATAAAATAAGAACCACCTTGAGCATAGATCTAACGTGAAACCTATAATAAACATGATCATGAATGTCATAAACTCGCTCGAACCTTTCCCTCCAACCACTTGTCACATAAGTCAAGGTAATCGACGAACTAGAAAGTCTAAACCATATCTAAGCATGAGCAGATTCAATGAACCAATCAAGGTAAAAAGATCTACTAAAAGACATGTGGAATATTCAGCCCAGCCGGGCACATGTAGAGATGAAGTATTGCAAAGACATGGATCAAAGATCATGTATGAACAAAGAACTCATAGCCAAAAGACAATTTCAATGATCGAACTAAGGGTTTATCATAGCAAAATAAGAACAGAGAGTTTACTTGAGATTTTTCATGAACTTGAAGCACATAGTTTTCGATTTCGACGAGATGAAGAACATATCAAAAGATGAACTTGAGGCTCCTTGGGAAGCCCTTGGGTCGGCTGGCTTGACCCCCTTGGGGTCGGCTGACACTAGGGCCTCCTGCCTCCTCTCACTTTGCCCTTTCGCCGAGAACTCCTTCTCGACAAAACATACAAAGTTAGACCCCTATCCCTAGCTTTGGAGCTAAATTTGCTGTGAATTGGATCAATGATCTCTCCCCCTTATGAGGCCCTGGTTTTATACCCCGGAGGGTACCCTATACATGAAAACTAATAGGTCAGTTTGAGATGGCTTTTATGATCAATTTCCATGTATATACTTATCTCATGAAGGTTCCTAGGCTGTCCGTAAAGAACCTTGCTTGGAGATGAAGCTAAAGCCTTTGTCTTTCCTGAAATCCAACTTTCTTTATTCAGCACCTTTAGTATTTTGACCATAACTTCCTCTTTTAGAGTCTGAATAATGCAAACTTGGACTCTAAATTGTAGAGCTTGAAGCGATATACAACTTTGGTATTCACACTTTCTTCATTGAACTTCGTTAAGGTCTTTGAATTGGCCCCACAAGTTGCTGTTGTACTGAAATCTGAGAGTATCTCGAGATTTAATTGGAACTTGGATTAATCTTGTGATAAACCTTCCTTATCTTCATCTTCCTTGTATCCAAGCAATCCTTGGCTTCCAGAACCTTCTCAACTAATAGACTTCGGCCTTCTTTTGGGCTTCAATTGCTCTTCTTTTATTAATCAAGACACCTCCCTAGACTTGTAACTTTGATCCTTCTATGAGTAGCCTTCATAATTATTTCAATTATTCCTCAATTTCCTGCAATATTTAATAAAGTGAGAAAAAAAAGGCATACTTGAATATGGGGTTAATCGTTAGTAAAAATGACTTCATCATATGATTAATCTCTGAAAATGCAAGAAATCATGTCAATATAGAGCATAAATATCGTCGTTATCTTGCGCCAACAATGGTGAGGGCAAGTGACTTAGATGAAGAGGTGTCTTGGTCAATCTTGTGGTAGTGCTCAAATACGATGATCTTGCCCAGAATATTGGTGGGCGTCACGGTACTCAAATCTTGAGTAAGGAGATAGGTTATGATGCTTGCATATTTGTCCCTTGGAAGCACTTCGACGATCTTCCTTGAGATGTCGGCATCGCTTAGCTTGATTTCACCTATGGAATTGAGCTCATTGACAATAACATTTAAGCGTGATTACATGTCATTAGCCAATTCATTAGGAAGCATAGTAAAGCAATCAAGTTTGCTTCTAACCAAGCAAAGCTTTTGCCCCTTGACATCACTAGTACTGTCATGGAGTACTTGAAGGGTTTGCAAATCTCATGAGCGCTCGAGAGGCTATATACTCTACTGAATACATTAATGCTCAAAGACCCAAACAAAGCATTGAGAGCAATGGAATTGAACTGAATTTCTTTCTCATCGACTTTAGTCGGGTCTACTGGCCGAGAGAGGGATTTCTTCCTTCCTTCGTCACTCTCCAAACATCCAACCCTATGGCCTCCAGATAACTAGCCATTCTACCACACCAATAGGGATAGTTCGTGCCATCAAAGTGAGGAACGCTACCGGTACTCATCGTCCCACTCTAGGACGTCTCAAGTACTCAATCCGGCGGTGAAGCCAAAAGTCTAAATATGAGTTGTGAGCTCTAATGACAATGAAATAGACTTGATTGAGTGGCTTGACTCTGATACCAATTGAAGGTTGGACGGACGCCTAAGAGGGGAGTGAATTAGACTTTCTAAAACTGAGGCTATCTAAAAACTACAACTAGTGAACAAAATCTATGCAAGATAAAACTAACTATGTGCACCAAAGTTTTTCTAAGTGTTGTTAACTCTACCGTGGCCAAGTCATGCAACCTATTTTCACCTAGAAACTAACCTATCAAGTTAGTCTAGGAATGTAAGCACACAATTGCAAGAAAGTAAATACGAAAGCTAAAGACATGGGTAGAGTGAATGCAAACTTCCATTGACGATGGCGACTATGGCACAAGTTGGAGACATAAAGATTTTTTACTGAGGTATCGGGAAGACTCACAATTCTCCCCCTAGTCCTCGTTTGGTGCCCTTCATAAGGCTTTGCTCTCGTGAAGTCCTCACAAGGACTCCGGCCTCAATCTTCACAAGGAAGGATGTTGGCAAAGTGACCCATGCAACGCCTTGCTCTTGCATAGTCCTCGCAAGGGTAAAGGATGGCTTGGTCACTTGCGAGATGGTCAAGCGACCCGGTCGGGTAACTCCAGACATCTCCGGTATACACCCACCCGGGCCCTTCTTTCGCGCAGCCCTTACAAGGACTACGGCCTCGCCCTCACAAGGGTAGAGGATGGACAAGGCCATTGGAGTCTTCCGCGGGCCTTCTCACGGACGCTCTCCGCCGTCTCCACTAGGCGAGCTTTTGGACAAAATGCCAAGGACCTCCCTCGCTCTCACAAGTAAGGTGGCAGCGAGCGACGCGACAGCTTCCTCGGCCGGTGGGGCGATCCGCGGTGGATGCAACGGGGATGGGGCACTGACAACCGGTGCCTTACCTCCGTGCAGGGTCGAGGATAGGGAGGTGATTGGGGAGGCATCGCACCGCGCCGCGTCAGGACCGGGGAGGCGGTCGCGTTGGATCCAGCCGGGGAGGCGGTCGCGCCGCGTTGGGGCCCGGGACGCGGCCACGCTGAGTCAAGGCCGGGGAGGCACCGCCACGCGTTGGGGCTGGGAAGGCGGTCGCGCCAGATCCGACCGGGAAGCGGCCGTGCCGAGTCGGGGCCGGGGAGGCACCGCCGCACCAAGTCGGGGTCAGGGAGGCAGCCGCGCAGAGGCGGGGCTAGGGAGGTGCCGCCACACGTCGGGGCTGGGGAGGCACCACGCCGAGTCAGGGCTAGGGAGGCGCCACCACGCATCGAGGCTGGGGAGGTGCCGCGCCAGGTCAAGGCCCCGGAGGCAGCTGGAGGCGGGGATGGAGAGGCAGCGTGTATGAGAGCGTGCTTGTGTTAGGGTTGAAGCGAGTGAATATATTATGGTATGGGCCGTATAATTTCGTGGGCTGCCCTGAAAAGCCCACGAAAATACTATAATTTCGTGGGCCTCACAGGCCGACGAAAATAGGTGCCAGATTTTGAATTCTCAGGGCGGGAATTATTTCGTCGGCCGTGTCCGAGGCCGACGAAATTACACGTAATTTCGCGGGCTTAATCTAAGACCGACGAAATTAAGTATATTTTCGTCAGTTTCCGACGCCGACGAATTTAACCCTCATAATTTCGTGGGCCGACCCATGAAATTAGTTCGGCCCATGAAAAAATACAATTTTCTTGTAGTCTGGTGGTGCAAAATTCCGACCCGCTGATCGGTCATGTCGTGCATCACGCTTGTGTCTTGATGGAGTCTAGGGTATTCTCTTGTGCTCTTTAAGCTCTCTTTTGAGGTCTTGGTACCCTAAGTCCATCTCTTGCCCCTGGGGACTTAAACAAAAAATACTTGCACATACATTAGTTCTAAATGGTACACGTTGTCACTCCAACCACTAAAATCACATTAGGGAACTAAACACGAGGCTTATTGCTCATTTTCCTTACAACACTCAATAAAAAACGTTGCTACTTTCCAAACACAGATCAAATATATATGATTTTTTAGGACTTCTAATGTGCAACGTGCAATGTAATTTAAATGTTAAGCTACATGATCATTTTTCATCAATGTATTTCAAAGAAAAAAATAAAGTAGTTCTTTTTTATCCACATGCGAGACGATTTTTTTACTAGTCTACCCTATAAAAAACGATTTTTATAAATACACTTTTTCACTCAATTTTTTTATACCTAGATTTGTACCCACCTTTGATTGTCTTGTATCCGTTAGATCTAACCGCCTGTTTAATTCCATTGGGTCGACAAACAATGCTAGGAATACCAATCTCTATGTTGTTACTCGGACTGGGCGTAGGATGCTGTGAAAAAACAACTACGCGTGATGTTTACCTTACGCGTTTTTGCCAAGTTTGGCTGTTTTTTTACACCGAAGCGTTTGCCATACCCGCCCATATCCTCTTCCTTTTGTCGCTTCGGTAGACTCTTCGTGGGCTCGTGTTGTTAATCTCATCGCCAACGCACGAGGAAATCACCCAACGAAGCCCAAGAAAATACCGTACAAAAATCACCGTGCGACGGCCCAAGAGTAGATAAAACAGTCGAGGCAGATAGAGATAGATTGGTAGACAAATAATACCATATTGCCCAACAATATCTAACTATGACTGCTTATATATGTCATACACATGCACTGGAACACAACGTTGAAAGGAAAAACTGATTGGAGAAAAAACATTGGCCAAATATCTCAAATCGGGGAAAACATTGAGGACCCAGCTTTGGATAGCAAATCCAAGGCGGCTAGGAGGAAGAGAGGGGGAACTTGCGGAAGGAAGCTACAGTACGCTGCGCTGGGCAGGGTTGCGCCAAGCGCGGCCGCTGCCCGCTGCGCCTTGCGCGGGTGTGGTGCACTGGCGGCATGGCGACGCGGAAGCCGCTGACGGAGCAAGCAGTCAGTGGTCGCGGACTGTGCCAGCTCTCCGATGGATGGATAAGCCGGACTGTCTTTATCCGTTCACATCTTTTTTTTTCTTAATTTGACCAATGAATCGGAGAGGATGGCCGTTCACATCTGTTTTTTTCTTGACCGATAAAATGAATACGTCTAGTACAAATATTCCCAGGATATTTGAAAATAACAATTGATTTACTAAAGTGGTTCTAGATATGAAAAGAAAATCCACAACTCAATTTTGGGTTATATGACAAATTAAACAAGCGCATTCAATGGAAATATCATACTCCCTCCGTCCAAAAAAAATGAAATACTGCCTTTGTCCTAAGTCAAACCATACTAACTTTGACCAAATTTATATCAAAATATATTAAAACTTATGCTACCAAATTAGTATCGTTAGATTCTTGTTGCAATATATTTTCATATAATATATATTTGATACTATAAATATTGTTACATTTCTATATAAATTCGGTCAAACTTACAATAATTTGACTTAGGACAAAGCTAAAATTTCATTCTTTCGTTTCATTCTTTCGTGGACGGAGGGAGTAGAACGGATGGGAAGTAGTGAGCTCTGGGAGAAAAAGAGAGAAGAGTATGATCTAAGATCCATGACTATAAAAGCTATATCTATACTATGAAGAACGAGGTAGTAAAAAGCATTTTTTATCTTAAGAGATATAGATCCATCTAGATTCATAGATCAACCGTGTTCCCACAACAAAACAACAAGGCCCACCAAAAAACACCAGCAAGTTCCTGCCGTGCAAATTGTCGGGCGCTAAGCTTCCTCCCAATAGTTTTTTCACCAATTTGGATTCATACCCGCCTGTGCCTAGATCTTGCCCGCCATCACGCCAAAGCGTGAAGATTCAGCCCATTTGGTTCTGTCACAGCCCAACAAACACCAAATACATTCATTATGGTACAACTTATTTTTGTTCCCAAAACATGAATCCAGATATGGACAAACATGGTCATAAACATTACTCGTGTTTTCATTCTCGTCAAAGAATATGCACAAGATCAGACAACAGAAATTCGCTCAACTCCACTGTCGGCGCCGGTCGCTTGGCCCCAGCACGCCAGGAGTGGTGGCGAGGTGGGAGGAGAAGGCCGGTACGGATCCGACCCGCCGTGAGCCAGAGCTAGACCGGAGGCGCGACTGAGTGGCCCGCTGCCGCGAACAGGTGAGGAAGGGGAGGCGTGTCATGGCGGATCATCTACCGTTTAGCTACAGTGTCGTTTTTTACTAAATGGTCATATAGACGATCCGTTGTACTTGATCTTGTGCCACTTTTTCCTGTTACGTTTCTGACAAAAATTTACTCCTAATGAATTAACAAATATTGTTTGCTTTTGAATATAAAAATACATTGTAGTTGTTGCCTCATGGCGAATTTTTTTATTTAAAGTAACGCAATTCATTAATCGTGTGGCTTAATAAGTGGATTAATTAGTCTAATTTAATTGTTCAATTCCACAAACCTTATTCATATTATTTCTCTTTATTAATCAGCTCATAAGCTTTTTTGGACAAAATAGCTCAAAATCAAAGTACCTTAACTTTTAGAAAAGTCAAAATAGCTCATAATTCAAGTACCTTAACTTAAAAAAAACAATTACCAAAAATGAATAATGCATCTTTGCCACGCGTGAGACGCACGTGCATTTTGACTAGTAGAAGAAAAGCAATACTTGAGGTGACGGAGTCACAGTTTGACAAGCACCCGGCCAGCACGCATATCTATATTTTACATATAGACAAGCCTGAAACCTTTTATTTTTCCATATACAAGCTAGCACATGAACGGAAGGACCACTGTATAGCCCTGGTAATGGGCTGTTACAATCAAGGGCTTTACGGGCCTTCAAACTCATGGGGTGGAAAATACGAATCTTCTATGGGCACTAAATAAAAAGAGCGGATAGGATCGGGCTATATGTTTTAATGGGCTATCTGGTACACATGACCCAAAATAATCCATGGATCGAAGGAACGGCCGAGCCCACGGATTTTAGACTCGGGCTCATGTTCTCTCCTCGAGTCCCCATTCTCTCCCCAAACCTAGCCCGTGCTTCCGACCTCCAGTGCGCCCGGGTGGTGGCGTGGCCGCGCGGGACGAGGGTGAGGCGGCGCGGGCGGCGGCGTGGCCGCACGCGATGAGGGCTAGCTAGGCGACGTGTGCGGCAGCGCGGCCGGTCGCGAGGCGGGGCAGCGCGGATGACCTCGTCGGCAGTGCTGCATGGCCAGCGGCCTAAGACGGGGCGGCGCGGCCATGCACCCAGGCTCCGGCGCGGGACGAGGGCAGGCGACGCGGGCGGTAAGGTTTGATATGTAGCTTTCTTCATCCATAGTGCTGATGCAAGGAAGAAAGGCCATGTTTCTTGATCCGTAGCTTCCTTCGTTCGAAGTAGTGATGTAGCCTTGTGTGGAAGAAAGGTCATGTTTTATTGATCTGCAGTTATAGTTTCGTGATATGATTGAATGCTTTGATTAATTTCAGTAATTTTATGCATCGATCTTCTATTAGTTAGCGAACAATTGCTTCATTTTTGCTGCAAAAATTTTGCTCTACTTGTCGTTGTGATGATCTCTTCTTGAATGTTCCTTGTGGTGTCCTTCCTGTTTTTGGGATGTTATTGTTGGCATTGTTGCATGTACCTGCCTCTTTTTGGGATGTTAGTATTAGTGCTAAATCAGATTAGATAGGCACCACCATTGGTAGATTATACAGTATCATGATCCTTTATACAGTATCATGGTCCTTTATACAGTATCATGGCCCTGTAGGTTTTTTTTTTTAATTTAGCTTACACTAGCTGCTTTGGTACTATTCTTATATTCATTCTTGCTGTTTTGCTGAATGATCTTACAACCCAATCAGTGCTATGGATAGAGTCTCGTCAGTTGCAGAAATGGAGGAGGAAAATCTTGATGCAATGTCAACAGAGCAGTCAAGCCGATCGGCAAAAAGAAGGGCAAAAGTCTAGGAGTATGTTGATACAGAGCTAGTAGATGGAAAAGAGAAGGCAGTTTGTAAGCTCTGCGAGACCCATTTATCTTTCGTGGCAGGTCAAGGCACAACTCACTTGAATAGGCATATTGCATCCTATTGCCGTGAAATTCCCCCGGAGGACAGGGAGAGGTTCTTAGCAACCATGAAGACAAAGCCTAATGATGGAGACCAACATGTCTTTGATCCTGCAGTCTTTCGAGGCCTGATAGCCAAGTACTTCATTAGTGCAGAAATTGCATTTCGGAAGGCCGAAGATCCTTGTTGGAAAGAGATGATCAACTACTGCCAGCCGTCCTTTAGAATAGTTGGTCGGCAGAGTGTACGTGGGGACTGTCTTCTATTGTATGAAGAGGAGAAGCTTATCTTGATTGACAAGATTGCAAAGCAGAAATCGCATGTCAGTTTGACAGCTGATTTGTGGTCCTCTAATCAGAATCTAGGATACCTTGGTGTTACGGCACATTTCATTGATGAGGAGTTTGAGCTGCAGAAGAAGATCATAGCTTTCAAGCAAGTTTCCTACCCGCATAACTCATTTGCCGTGCAAGATGGATTCACATCTTGTTTGCTGGAGTGGGAATTAATTGACAAGATCTTCACCTTGACATTGGACAATGCAAGTGTCAACAATAGAGCAATGTCAGATATGCGAGATGCTTTAGGTTCTCAAATGTTCTTTAGAGGTGAACCCTTCCATGTGAGGTGTGGTGCTCACGTGCTAAACATTATGGTTCAGTCAGGATTGAAGGTCATCCCAAATGCAGTTGGCAGGATTAGGGATATTATCAAAGTTGTCATATCTACATCCTCCCGCTTGCAGAGTTTGTGCTACCAGTGGGCTAGGATCCGCTCCTAACCTCAGCTCAGCCCTTTTTACTTTAGAAAATACCCCGATCCTATCCGATCCGTAGCATAGCAATTAAATCCAATCCAAATCCACACAAACAGCAGCTCCAATCCTAATCCTGTTCGGATCCGTGGGCTGACCCACCGCTGATCCGTGGGTCATCTCACAGCTAGCTGTCCATTGCAGCCGATTAAGCTAGGCACAGCCCGCGGGCAGCCGGATTGCCTGCCGCTGCTGTCTTAAAAAAGTAAGATTATACAACATCTAATACATCTCAAAGGCTTGCAAAAAATACTAGTCGCAAATATATTTCTTTATTACAACAATATTAGTAAATTGTATTGAAATGGCACACTAGAACTTGCAACTGAAATACACCAGAACTTCCTGAATCTAAGGGTGCTTCATGATGATGCAGACCAAGGTCATGTGGCCATGTAAATTTGTCCAAAAGCAGGTCCCTGTCAAGAGAAAAAGAAGATGAGGCATTCCCAGGAAGAACTCCAAAATAAACTCCTACAGTCTGTAGCCCAAACAAACAGTTCACCGTACTAAAAATAATTGCAGAATTACTCCTACAGAAGCCCAAAACAAGCACACACTACCAACAAAACACAGTCACTTTACTCGTAGCAATATATTTTTATACCCCAACCGGAGTACTAATCTCCAATCTGAACATAGGAAGGAAAAAGGTAATGGAAAAAACTGAAGATACCTGAATCAAGACCTACTCATCATCTAAATCTTCTGAATCAAACATCCTCTTTCCAGTCATTGGTTCACCTAATTGCAAAAGGTAAATATTAGACAACCACAGAATAGGAGTAAATAAGCAAAAATCTAACTTTTTGTATGAGAATGTACCTTCCTCTTCATCATTGAACCCAATTAGCCAATCCTTAGCACAAACTAACGCTTCAAGAGTTTCTGGAGAGAGTGATGTCCGATTTTTTCCAAGAATCCTTCCAGCTGCACTAAAAGCTGATTCTGAGGAGACCGTGCTCACAGGAATACCAAGAAAGTCTCTAGCCATCAAGGACAAGGTTGGATAGGCATCTGCATTCTTCTTCCACCAAAGCTAGCACATTTGCTGCCCTGATGGTGAACAAATGAAAGTATCCTCGCTTGTATCTTGCACCTCAACTAAGACACTTTGACACCTCACAACTTTTTCATACTCCAAGTAATACCTCCTCATATACTGTTTCAGCTCTCTCATCTTCACGTCAGCATTTTCTCCAATAGTGTAAAAGTAGAACTTGATAAAGTCTATTTTTTAAGTCGGATCTAGCACTGCCGCTATGAGTTTGTGCTACCAGTGGGCTGGGATCCGCTCCTAACCCCAGCCCACTGTAAGTGCCACTGTAGCATATCACGTCGTCCACTTTGTTTATGCACTACCAGTAGCGGGAGGAATGCGAGTCACGGGGTGCAGGATGAGGCTTGTTTTCTTGCCTGCAACAAGTCCAGGCGCCTCGCTTACATCAACATCCCGGGGCCCTATCCCATGAGGCAGCTTCCAGTCAAAGTGGTACAGCAGACTCGCCAGTGCAAGCTCAATGTTGCCCACCCCGAGGTTCGTCCCGGGGCAACTCCGGCGCCCGGATCCAAACGGGAGGTACTCGAAGCTGTTTCCTTTGTAGTCAATGTCGCTGTGGCCTTGGAATCGCTCTGGCCTGAACTCCTCGGCATCCTCCCAGTACCTGGGGTCCCTGCCGATCGCCCAGCCGTTGACGAACACCACCGTGTCCTTGGGGATATCGTAACCCATCACCTGGCATGCCTCGCGGCTCTTCCGGGGCAGGAGAGGGATCGGCGGGTGCAGCCTGAGGGTTTCCTTGATCACCAGCTTGAGGTAGGCGAGGCCCTCGAGGCCGTCTTCGGTTATGGCGATCCTCCTCCCCTTGAAGGCTTCCCGCACCTCGGCCTGCGCTCTCGCCATCGCTGCCGGGGACCGGACTAGCTCTGTCATGCACCAGTTCAGCGTGGTGGATGAGGTCTCGCTGCCCGCAGCAAACATGTCCTAGAAGAAGAAACAACATCGTCATCAGGTAATTAGTATAATGTACAGTGAAGAAGGAACACACAACACACCCCGGCCGGCCGCCGGACGACCATCGATCAGCAAGAGAGAGCACGCGACTCACGAACATCACTGCGACCACGGTGTCGTTGGTGAGCGGGATCGAAGTGCTGCGCTCCTTCTGGACCCTCAGCAGGACACCAACGAAGCTCTCGGTCGCCTCCTCTTCGCCGCGGTCCATGGCTTCAGCTTTCTCTCGTATGATCTGCTCGAGGATGCACTGGATCCTGTTGCGGCACGCGAGCACGGTACGCGGCCCCGTGCTGAGCGCCTGCATGAGCCTCGACGACGGGAAGAGGTCAGCGACGCTCAGAGTCGAGGTGTGCCGGATGGCCGTGTTGAGGGCGTCGAGGTACTCGTCCTGGTACTTGCACCGGCTGCCGATGGACTCCCTCATGAAGGCGTCGTTGATGAACACGGAGATCATCTTGGTGAGGTCGACGGCGGCGCGTGTGCTAGCCGACACAGCGAGCTTCTCAAGGAACCGGGCCACCTCCTCCTCGCGGATGTGCCGGAACGACCGCACCCGGGCGGCACTGAGCAACTCCAGCACGCAGATCTTGCGGAGCTGGCGCCACCTCTCGCCGTAGGGTGCCGCGGCGATGTCGTTGCCGTCGAAGGTGAGCGCGCCGCGGGTGGCCGTCAAGAACCGGTCTGCAAACAAGACGTCTTGGGTCTTCATGACCTCTTGTGCGCCCTCCGAAGATGTCACCACCATCATCCTCACCTCTCCGAACCGGAGCAGCATCAGCGGTCCATGTTTCTGCGCCAGCTCCCGCATTGAGCGGTAGATGGTGGGCCTTGCGACTAGGTGGTGTAAGCTGCCGACCACCGGCAGCGTCCACGGCCCCGGCGGCAGTTTAAGCTTGGGTTTGCTGCTGACCAGCAGAGGCTTGAGCTTGGAGAGCACGACGAGAAGCACGGACACGAACAAGGCGAGGAGCGCCTTGCCTGTCCCTTCTTCCATTGTGGCTAGTTAATTAATTATTGTAGCTGGTCGTTGCTAGCTAGATCGAGTTCTGTATCTATGTCCCCAAGTTAGCTATGCTGGGCTCGGCACGATATATTTATACATGCATTTTTTAGGCAGTACCAAGAAGTCAAAACACATGCATTTTACCAAGAGAAGAAACCTCGTTCTTGATGATGATTTTTGAGGCAGCCTACATACATGTAAAAGTTTTCAATGGTTGGGAGTGTTACGTTCATCATAAAAAAAATCAATGATAGAAAAAACAGGAAGGCTACAGCGAAAAAAAACAGGAAGTTTTCCATTGTTGGGAGTGTTGTGAGCAGGTATATGCATGATCCCAGGACCGAGAATTTATACGTTGTTTATCATATACTATGATATTTGAAAAAATAACCTGGAAAGGGATTTATGTTCAAGAGCCATGGTCATCTAAATGTAGAAGGTTATTGCAATGATGATTGGGCAAGCTGTCTTGATGATAGGAGATCAACTTCATGCTATTGTGTTTTTGCTGGACGAAACATAATATCTTGGAGAAGCAAAAAGCGATCAACTTTGTCTCGCTCAACTGTTGAAGTAGAGTATAGAGCTATGTCACTTGCAGTAAGCGAGATGTTATGGGTGAGGACACTGCTATTGCAGTTAAATGTGCTACAGAAACGCCCTTTGTAGCTTTGGTGTGATAACTAGTCAGCTCGTAACATAGCTAATTATCTAGTTCGACATGATGCGAACAAAAAACATATGAAGATAGATCGCTTGCTTCTTCATTAAAGAAAAGATAGATGATGTTACGGTACAAATGAGTCATGTAAATTCAGGAGGCCAAATATAGCACACTGTTTAACTAAGGGTTTAGGAGCAAAAGAAAGTAATATGGGCATATAGCATGTAGTAAGATGGGAATGATAGATCTCTATGATCCATCTTGAGGAGTGTTGGGCAATATGAGTGTGTTCATGTTTGAGTCCAGCTGGGCCTAGCCCATGTACTGCATATATGTATAGTCTGCTCTTCAGTAATGACATAGAACTCTAGAGGATTCAACAACTCTCTACACAAAAACAAAAAGGAAAATCCTTTCTCTTTTTCCTCCGCTCCTTCAGGCCTGGCTCACCCGCAGCCCACTCCCTCCCTCTCTCGCGGCCCGCTCACCCCATCTCTCTCCCTCTCCTTGTGGCCCACCTTTCTCCCCGGCCTGCTCACCCGAGCGGCTTAGTTGTTCTGCGGCCCACCTCCCCTCCTCCCTCTCTTCTTCCTTCCCTTCTTCCTCTTCTCAATGCTGAGTTTTCCGAGCCTGAACTTGTGCGTAAAGTCTACACCTCTCATTAGAGTTTGAAATCTATTCGAATAGTCAGTATCCATTAGAATAGACTAGTTATGTCATGGTTGTAGCAACTAGTTGGTTTTGTTTTCGTAAAGACAAATGTGATTTCGTTTAAAAGGTCTGGCATGTGATGGTGTGGGCGTTGAAGTTTAGTGGCAAGTTTTGAAAAAAAAATATTTGTGAAAACAGGTAGGTTGTGCCATGAGCTACAGGGACAGTCAGGTCCAATAGCAGTTTGAAAAGTTTGGGAAAATTTCAAATATCCCTTCACAGGAAAAATGGTGCTTTTGTAAAATAAAAGTATTTCCAAATCAACCCTGCATAAAAGCTCTTTTTTTTTTTTTGCAAAATGTCCAAAGCTCCATTTTCCTAATGCATATAATATATAGTCAATCCCCCAATCCCTTGGTAGGTGGACTACTGTTGTACTTTTGTAAAATAAAAGTATTTCCAAATCAACCCTGCATAAAAGCTCTTTTTTTTTTTGCAAAATGTCCAAAGCTCCATTTTCCTAATGCATATAATATATAGTCAATCCCCCAATCCCTTGGTAGGTGGACTACTGTTGTAGCATGTTAGTACCCACCCTTGTTTTGTTGTTGTTTTTCAGATAAGGAGTTCGTCAACAAGGTCATGTAAGGGTTTATGCCTACTTCCTAGCCCTATTGTGGCAGTTGGACCATTGCTATGTCTCCACTGCCTATATTGCACTACCTACTGTTGTGTTGCATGTCGTGGAACAACTGGTAGAGTTGATCTCCCTGGTTTTTAGGTCTGTCTCGTTTGAGCGAATCTATACTTATCTAATGAATAATCGTGATTGCTAGCCTCTTGGGACTAGTAATAGGCACATTCAAGTCCCGTGAGACGGGTTCTATTGCTGCTATTATGAAGATGATGACTTAGTGACTCTGCCCCAAGTCGTTTAAGGCTCGATCCGCAGTTCCCTTGTTGATTGGCACACTCTACCAAAGACGTTTATCCAGGACAGGAGATAGGCAATATCCTAAGACACATTCATGTCCACTACTAGGTGGAGGTTGGCTCGGGGGGGGGGGGTGTTTGTGACTCACGATTGGTAGATTATGATAGCGGAAGGCCTATGTGGGGGCTCAACCATGGATTAGACAAGCGATTAACAAGGGCAATTGCAGTTCGGACAATCATCTTGAAAACTTCTGTTGTTGCAGAGGCTTGTGCACCATCGAATGGATGTGTTGGCCCATATGAATATGTAGTTGGATCCCAATTCTTTCCCAAACACACCATCCATAGCTCAGTTGGGCATCGTTCTTGTAATTAGGTCTATAGAATCTGTCTGAACCAACACCAAGCGGTCCACACATAAGAAATATCTTGACTTAATCTTCGGGCTTAACGTATCCTTTCAGCAGAACCATCACGGGTGCAGATGTTGAACGGAAGTCACATTCGTAGTGCATTCTCCTGCTTTTCTCTTCTTCTTGTTACATGATTGTCGTCTTAGTCTTCACATGCTTCTTGATATCAGGGCATAGGTCAAATGGTTACGTCAAGTCCCACGACATCAGGGCACAACTTACATCCCTCTTTTCTAATGTGTACAGCTTGCAACAAGATTTTAGTAGATAAATTGATAGAATTTGAAACACACGGCATGTGAAAGTCATAGGAAATTTATTATTGCTTCATGGGTGAGGCACGAGTCACTACCGGAGAATGGGCAATCCATCACCTACATCTATCCGGGTGCAAAATAGAACTGGAACTATTAGAAGAATCAATCCCGGTTCGAAATGTGGTGCCCCATGGAGAGGCTTTAGTCCCATTTGGTGACCAACTGGGTGACCAACCGGGACTAAAGGCGACCCTTTAGTCTTGGTTCGGCCTTTCAGGCACTTACAATAAAAAAAAGTATCATCATGTAGTTAGATGTGGCACTGAGTTGTAGTGGTTGGATAAATCTCGCGTGATGTTATAGGTCTTGTGTTCAAACCCCAATAGAAACATACTTTTTCAGCTTCCTATAACCGGGACTAAAAGCCGAGAGTATTAGTCCCGCTTCCAGTCCCGGTTGGGAATCCGGGGCTGAAGGGGGTTTTCCATCCGGGACTAATGGACTATTCTCCAGTAGTGAGTTGTACACAACCAATAATAATTATGTAAATTGATTTAATATCTTTGTACCTTTGCAGTAGATTTTAATTAATACTATTTGCGTTTTCTTAATTTTTAGGATGTCATCCAGAAAGTATGCATTCCGGCAGTGAGAAAAGGAAGAGGAGCCATGAACAGATTTATTATTAGTAATTTACGAATCCAGAACGGATGCATCCGGCAGTGAGAAAAGGAAAAGGAGCCATGAACAGATTTATTATTAATAATTTATGAATTTATAGAAAAATACATATTTTAGATGGTCGTTTAAATAATAGGCAAAATGCACGTGCAGATGCACATGACTAAAAACAAATTGTTTAATCCAGTTTGCATGCTCTGTAATCAGGAGTTAAGAGTCCAGTTTGTGTGCTTTGTGATCAGGAGCTGAAGTATGCTCTTCACCTCTGCTTTAGAAGTATGGAAGTCTCGCTGGAGCATCGAAGCTTCGTGATCGTCAAATCTACGGAGCAAACCAAAAAGCCGCATAGAACCATCTCCGGTTGACCGATGTACACCACCTAGAATATTTAGAATGAATGAAATCGGATGTACATCGCCTAAAGTATTTAGAAGGAATGAAATCAGCGCATTTTCGACAGCAATCAAGGGTCTGTTTGGAACCAAAATTTTTTAAAACCGTAGTTTTAGAATACCATGGTATATTTTGGTTGTGACAAAGATACCACAGTTTTCACATACCGCAGTAAATTTGCAGTTTTTCCTAAAACCACGAAGCGTTTGGCTGCATGGTTTCATGCTCTACCACGCCCTCTCTCCCCACGCCAATGAGCGGTTAGCACGAGCCCACCTCACGCCGGCTGCGGTAGGATGCGGGGCGCGGTGGCGGCCGTGGTCGCTATGGAGGGCGGAGGGAGAGAGGCAGGCGCGCGACCGGCCGGAGAGGAACCGCGCAGGAGAAGGGGGCGCGATGGCCGCGGTGGGACGCGGCGGCGGCCAAGGTCACCGTGAGGGAGGCAGGCGCGCGATCGGCCAGAGCGGAGCAGCGGCGGCAGTCAGGGGTGTAAATGGTATGGATATTATC
The DNA here is from genome assembly GCA_030272315.1 of Paspalum vaginatum. NCBI lineage: Eukaryota > Viridiplantae > Streptophyta > Magnoliopsida > Poales > Poaceae > Paspalum > Paspalum vaginatum. The sequence goes on from CM059016.1 coordinate 49,441,372, forward strand.
CGTCCGTATTCGAGTTCCGATCCGTTTAGAAGGGTTAGATCCGATCCGTATTCGAGTCCGGACATTTAGTATCCGATCCGTATCCGTATCCGAGTAGTCAAAGTTGGATAAATATGATGTCGATAAAGGTGTTATCCGACACATTTGATCAATATCTGTATCCGATCCGAATCCGAAGAAAAAATATGAAAACAAATACGGTATCAGCTATATCCGTCCGTATTCGATCCGATACACCCCTAGCGGCGGTCGGGGTCGCCGTGGAGGGAGGGAGGGAGGTAGGCAGGCGCGCAACCGGTCGGGGAGGCGGTCGGAGCGGATCCGTGCGGGAGAAGCGGCGTGGCGGCCGGAGCAGAGCCGCGCGGTGCTGCGTGGCCGGCGCGGGAGACCAGGCGGCGCCCCGACGTGGAGCAGGTGGCCCGCGCGGGCGGCGTCGCCCCAACGTGGAGGAGGCGGCCTCGCGGGCGCAGATGCGGCAGCGCCCCGACCATTGAGGAGATGGCCGTCGTGGGAGGCAGAGGAAGGGCGCGGTGGCCAGTGCGAGAGATGGCGGGCGTGATGGGAGGAAAGGCGCTACCGCGCCAGGGGGGAGAAAGGACCGATCTCTCACGTCCATCCAGGTGAAAAGTTCGGTTGTGAGTGGAGTATCCAAAACAAAAAAAAATACTACAGTATTGGCTAAACCATAGTATTAAAAACTCTATTTTTATAGTGAAGAACCAAACATGTTTTGGTCTAAAATACCACAGTATTACCAAATACTATAGTATTGCATAGAAACTATGGAAATACTGCACTGCCAAACAGGCCCAAGTCTTTTGTTTCTTTAATTTTGAAACATGGTACCATCAGCTGTTAGTACTCTCATTTTATTTCATGTATATTAGGAACGTATTTAAGTGAACGTATCATCACCTGTTAATCCGTTGTGAGTTGGGACATAAAAGAATAAAAATATATAAAAAAATTTACCTGTCTTATCTTCACGGCGCCCAGAAGACTCCAGACCGCTCCAGCCTTATCTTCTCGTACATTTGTCAACGCATCTCCCTCGTGGCGGCGACTTGGGTGCAATCAAGGCTGTGGTGCAAGCGTGCAATTGTTTATCGTCGTGCGTCCCATCAGCGACCAACGGTGGCTTTGTTTCTTGCAAAAGAGCCCCCCACGTGAGGTCCTTAGCCCGCTAGATATTACGATGAAAAACCCCCCTGCTCCATATTTCTCTTGGGCAAAGAAGTGCTCCCGAGATATTCGTTTGGCTTCCACCGCGCTCGCCCGCATCTTCTCCGGCGCCGCCGCCTGGATGGACAGCAGCCACTGCCGGGAGGGAACCACGGCGCCGGCGGCCATGCGTGTACCTCCTCCTCCGTGGTCCGTGCTGGGGATCCCACCGCCGGCCCCTGCGGGAACCCCCACCGCTGTCGCCTCTGCAGGGGGCCACCGCCATGCAACTCCTATGCGGCGTCCCAGCAAGCGACCCCTGCGCCACGAGCGCCTAGCGCCACTGCCGGAGCCCTTGCTGGCTTGCAGGCACTTCATGCACCGGCTGCTTTGAAGAATAGTTGACATTAATTCCCATATTGTTTGGATGTTGTTGTGGGTAGGCCACGGATGTAATGAAAAATTTGGCAAAAATGTTGAAACGGATTTAATAACCAATTTAGCCATGGCATGGCTCCTGTGTCCGGCGGCGGCGACGAAGGTGCCTTGGATCGTAGGCTGGAGGTGACCAGCGCGGCTAGAGTGCACCTGGCGGCGGCGGCGGATCGATGTGCCTAGGCGGCGGCGCTGTATCCCGATGGCAGTGCCAGCAGAAACTGACTTGCATGCATCCAGCGTCCTGCCTCTGCGTGGGGTTGTTTTTGGCATTTTTTTTTTTTTTTGCAAGCTTATGAGTCAGATGAAAGGAGGCCTGCGGGACCAATTTGCTTATTTCTCAGGCACCGCACGATGCTCATCAAACGTCCCAGGTGCCGCGCTTGCACGATTGCACAAAAGCCATGCTTGCACCCCAGTCGGAGCCCTCTCTCGTCTTCTCTAGGCAGTTCCCCTCCTGTGCCGCTCGCCTGCTCCACCACACACACCCGCATCTTCTCCGGCGGCTCCCTCTGCACCAACCGCGCGTCCCACACACATCCGCACAACGGCTCCTCCCACTACCTCTGATCCTCCCCCTCCTCCGCAGCCGCGCCGGGATGTCTACCCTCTTCCTCCATGCCGGCCATCCAACAATGAAGATCCACCGTCGCCGGTGGCCATGCCAGGCCCCTCTCAGTCCGTTCCGTTGCCGATTTTTTCAGATCGAGATCCAGCAGCTTGTTTGTTGTCATGCCGATTCTTGGTTCCTGCTGCACATGCATTTTCTTGAACCGGCTTCTGGGTCTTACGTTCTTGATACAATGCATATTTGTACATGATTATTCGCAACCAATGTGACGATTTGGGATTATAATTCGAAAATCTATGTTTTTATTTATTTATATTGATATCTGGTGATGTATATATATTAGGGCCTTGTGGATCTGGGCCGCCATGGACTTGCCCAAGGAGGAGAGGATAGAGGAAGGGAAAACAAGAACCCGAAAACTACACGAGAACGGGCGATGGGTACGAAGGTTTCTCGGTGAAAAAAAATAGATCATACGGCAGAAACGCGTAATATTACTTACATAAAGTAACACGGTCTCACATGTCACATGCTTAATCGTATCTAAGAAGGAAAGGAGCACGGAGAGAAAAAAAAACCAAGGTTTGTGGGTCCAGCGCCGCTAGATCCAAAACAGAAGAGATCCAATAGGTGGGTATAACTTCGGGTAGATGAGAATTATGTGTAAAATAGATTAAGAAAAACTCGCTCTTTTATAGAGCAGATTCACACACGGGCAGTCCTAAGATTTTAGGGCCAAACAAAAAACTAAAACGGGTCCTTTCTAATAATAACTGTTAACATCCACGTACAGCATGCATGCGTACAGTATACGAGTCCACGGAGACGCAGCACGTGTGCAGAAACTAAACCAAGTGTCGTAGTCGTCGACAAATTTTCAGAGAGATGTGTGGACTTATATTTCTTCGTGCGTGGCTCTACTTTCCCAGGACAATTTGTGTGAAAAAATCTCGTCGACAGATTTTTTGAGAGGGATCTGCGGACTTCGATTTCTTCGTGTGTGGCTCTACTATCCCAATGCAGCCAGTATAATTGGGATCCTGACCCTCCATCGGGCCAGGATTGCTTTCGTTTGTGGAGAGTGCTACTGCTGAGCGGCGAAAAATTGCCTACCTACAAACTATATCACGAAAAATTAACGGTGTAAATAAAAACCATGAATTTTGTAACCGAATTACCTCCTCCACCATTGTTAAAACATAACCCAAAATATTCCTCCGGATTACGGTTCTGTTTGGGATGGCCTCAGAATTTTTTTGGAATTTCTGGAGTTGGTTAATTGGAGCTTCAGAAAATTGTGGAGCTAGAGCTTTGACCATATAAAGAGTATTTAGAAGAGTTATTTTCTTTATTGACTATACTTAAAATATATTTTTAAGTAAATCTGATTTTTTAACTATTTGGATTTAGTTTATAAACTTCAGCTCAAGCATGGAGCTGAAATCTAGAGCGGTGCCAAACAGGCCAGCGTATGGGTATGGCATTAAAAATATCCCAAACTAGTTCTATATAAATGCATGATGATGTGTGTCGACCTCATGTATATATGAATGGGGTAAGTGATGATCATATTGATTTATATAGCAAGCATATAGCTCAAGCTATGAATTCAGTTCACCGCATATCAGTTATTCAAGCTGGTGAGACTCAACGAGGAAAAAATAAAAACAAGGATAAGTACATGTGGGTGAGTATTGTGTAAGATTATGAACGAACGAGCAGTGAGAGGCAGAGCAAAGTTAAGTAATATATTTATTGATTCTGTGGATGAATCTAATTAATTTACATATGAATTTATAACAGTTTTTAAGAAAAACATTACTAGCTTTACAGAACGTCAAGCCACTTGTTCATGGCAGACACTTGTTGAAACGTCAAGCCACGATGATTCGACCTATGCTGGACCGTCTTTAACTTCCACGCCCACACTGTGACTATAAATTTGTCGATCCACCTCTGGCATCCAGGCATATACATACAGGCTGATATATATCAAGCGAAGATCGAACATATGCAAAAAATTATCAAGGAGTAGGTAATTAAGGTAGACACGTACACAATGGACAAGGCGGTCCTCGCCGTGGGCGTGCTGCTGATCGTCGTCCTCTCCAAGCTCAAATCTCTGCTGGTCGCGAAGCCGAAGCTTAACCTACCCCCGGGCCCATGGGCTCTGCCGTGGATCGGCAGCATCCACCACGTCGTCATGAGCAGCCCATTGATCTACCGGGCGATGCGCGATCTCGCGCGCAAGCACGGGCCGCTCATGATGCTGCATCTGGGCGAGGTGCGGACGCTGGTGGTGTCGTCGCCAGAGGCGGCGCAGGAGATCATGAAGACGCACGACGTCACCTTCGCCGACCGCCACATGAACGCCACCGTCGGTGTGCTCACCTTCAACGGCACCGACCTGGTGTTCGGGTCCTACGGCGAGCGGTGGCGCCAGCTCCGCAAGGTCGTCGTGCTGGAGCTGCTCAGCGTCGCGCGCGTGCAGTCGTTCCGGCGCATCCGCGAGGACGAGACGGCGCGGCTCGTGCAGAAGCTCGCCGCGTCCGCCCGCGCCGGCGCCACCGTCAACCTGTCCAAGATGATCTCCATGTTCGTCAACGACACCTTCGTGAGGGAGTCCATCGGCAGCCGGTGCAAGTACCAGGACGAGTACCTGGATGCCTTCCACACCGCGGTCCGGCAGACCTCGGCGCTGACCCTGGCTGACCTGTTCCCGTCGTCAAGGCTGATGCAGATTCTTGGCACGGCGCCACGCAAGGCGCTCGAGTGCCGCAACAGGATCACGCGCATCCTCAACCAGATCATCAGCGAGACGATGGAAGCCATGGACAAGCAGGGCGACCAGACGGCCCAGCAGGTCGAGGGCTTACTCGGTGTCCTGCTCAGGATCCAGAAAGAGGCCAGCATGCCCATCCCACTCACAAACGACACCATCGTGGCGCTCATGTTCGTAAGTGCAGTGCTGCCGATTATTACTAAATTCCGATTGCGTCCAACAATATAGTTCAATCGGTGGTGCTGAACTTGATCGATCGGTTAATTGCTTCTTCTGATATATATGTGTGTAGGACTTGTTTGGCGCGGGCAGCGACACCTCGTCGACAACTTTGACATGGATCATGACGGAGCTCATCCGGAACCCGGCTGTGATGGCCAAAGCACAAGCCGAGGTCCGGGACGCCTTCAAGGGGAAGACAGCAATCACCGAGGACGACCTCGCCACGGCAGATGTCCGCTACCTTAAGCTTGTGATCAAGGAAGCTTTGAGGCTGCACTGCCCGGTGCCGCTGCTGCTCCCACGTCGTTGCCGTGAGACGTGCCAGGTCATGGGCTACGACATTCCCAAGGGCACATCCGTGCTCATCAACGTGTGGGCGATTTGCAGGGACCCTAAGTATTGGGAAGACGCCGAGCAATTCAAGCCGGAGAGGTTCGAGAAGAGTAACCTGGACTACAAAGGTACAAACTTTGAGTTCCTCCCGTTCGGATCCGGGCGCCGTATGTGCCCAGGCGCAAACCTCGGAGTGGCCAACATCGAGCTTGCACTGGCGAGCCTTCTGTACCACTTCGATTGGAAGCTACCCAGTGGAGTGGAGCCTAAGGATGTCGATGTTTGGGAGGCTCTAGGACTGATCGCAAGCAAGAAACAAGACCTCATCTTGCACCCAGTTACCCGCTTTGCTCCAGCCAATGCGTAGTAAATGAAATGAATTGAAAGGGCCAGCCTAATATTACGGATCATGGCTCCTCCCTGAATTGCAGCGGTTAATGACTCAAGGGAATCAAATAAACCTATAGATCAAGTGCATACATGTGTGGCAAATTGGGAGGTTGGCTAATGCTTATGTCAGGGCCTGATTAGACTACAACACTACCCTAATTTGAACATCATCTTGTGGTATATCAGTTCTGACATTGTCTTGTTGTATCCATATAGTTTTCTCAGCATCTTCTCATGCCCATCATGATTTAATAGCTAGCAATAGCTTAGCAACCATATTTGATCACACGATATCTCGATCTGCCTTAATTGTTGTCTTTGTAACTAGAGTCTCTCTTTCTCTGTTATATTGGTTTCTCCTTTGGGCTGGCTCCCATTATCAGAGTATGTATGTGGTTTTCATAAACACAAGAGTACGTAAATAAAATAAATGTAATAAGATGCGACACTACCTATCTAACAGATGCCCAAATGCATGTTTGGTTCCATTAACAAATATGTATACGTGTGTGAAACTACTACTCTATAAACAGATACGCACAACATACTGATCATAATCATAAACATGAACGTGAAATGTTGAGATTTAGGATTATACCCTGCAGAGGGGTCCATACTCAAGGCATTGGTTGCTCCATTATTCCCATGAGTTAACATCGTGAGTTGCTCGAAGTAGCCAATCATAATCGATGCATGAAGATGTTCACAGTGCAGTCTAACGAACCAGACAATATCGATTCCACGAACGAGCCTATGTGGATCCATGAACAAGCTGATCATGAACAAGCCGATGCCGATTCCACGAATGAGCCGACGTCGATCAAGCAATCGTGTTATGCGCTCCCCAAAAACATGATAGGCCGCCTATCCCGAGTAGGATCTTTTTAGCGACGATGGTTTCGGAGGCCTGGTTACTCTGTCTATTGTGCGTGCAAGAGGCAGAGATGAAGACACAAGGAACTAGCACGACAGGAAGGTTATGCGCACGACTTCCTAAGAGGTAGTATCTTATAGTTACGTAGGGAGAAAGCTGGAAGGACATCATCACTTGTCGTAAGAATAATTACAACTTTCACAAAAATGGTTGTAATGGCTATTAACCAAATGACCATTATTAGTAACCTCAACCATCAAAGTAGTCTTTACTAGTAACTGACTATTAACAACCTTTATTCCACTTTATTCTCCACCAAATAAATGAGCTTTTAGCCCAAATATTCTAACAATCCCCACCAAAAATCCAAGGCTCATGAAAATTGCTCCCATCTTCACAGTTGTTTGATATACCAGTGTTTTCATGGAGACTGTTAAGTTGAACATCCATCTAGAACGGAGGGTACTGTGGTGCCCCCGGCATCTCGAAAGCCCTGACACACGATTACATGAACGCTAATGGTGAATTAGGATTTAATTATGATTAGAGAGTGATGAGGATTGGTGGAGAAATCACTAAGTCAAAATTATTCTATCCAAAATAGAGAGTCGCACGTTACTTGGTTGAGTAGTTAGACATTCATACATTTTCATGCGAGACATCAAATACAAAAGTTTTAGTTCAAGATGTTTCCTTCAAAGATGCTATTTTGACCATTTTCAAAAGCAGATGTTAAGGGGCCCGAAAGTTCAAACCAAACCCAGATAGCCAACACTCAAGAAATGTTGCTAGGTGTAGGGTCGACACTCTTTCCTAAATTTCATTCTGAAATTACTTTTGATTTGATCATACAACTTCAAAATCTTTCTTTCTATGAAATGAAATTAAACTCATCACTTTTCAAATGCACTAGGCCTTGATCTCGTTGGACTTCATTCGATACCCCAAAGCTTGAAATCAAGAAAGACTCCACATAAATTGAAACTGCAGTTTTACCAAACCTTTGAATACAAATGTGCTTGTAGTTCAAAATGTAACATGATCTAGCCTAAGCTTTCTATAGAAAACTTGTAGACAATATCATGCTTTACAACTTTGGTATTTTGTGTGATTACATGCATAAAGGTTTGCATGGTGTTTTAGGTCATTTTCTGTCTTCTAGTGAAATATGTCAAACTAAGCCTGAGTGGAAAATTCAAATTTTGAGCAACCAGAAGACATGATCATGCAAAACTTTGTATATGAAAGTTGTAGGTGTTGAAATTGTGAACAACAATGGTATAGAAAAGTTTTCATGAAAATGCACCTAAAATGGACTTTTATAATTTCTAAGCTGAGGGTTTCAGTTGGTCAAACTGGGGTCACAGCTTTTGAATTCAAATTTCTCCTAAAATTTGAATATAACATAGTGACACAAATTAAAACAAAGTTGTAGACCATGAAGTGTAAATCATTTCTTGTATTATGAGTTTTCCATAATTTGGCCTTATTTTTACTCAAAAATGCGATATTCAGACAAGGGGCTTGGCAGTCAACCATCACTTTTCCATTTTTCGAATTTCCTTTTCCTCGCTGTGTGTATGACGTGTGGGACCCACCCGTCAGGACCTCGGATCCGGACTTGAGCGACGTCAGCCGTGGGTCCCACCGCTTCACAATTTCGTGCACCCGGCCCATAGACCACTCTCCCTCCTCTTAATCCCGGACCCACCTGTCATTGACTCCGGTCCATGGACCCGATCCACCGCGCTTGCAGCTCCTTCTTCATCCTCTCTCCTCCCTCCACCCCGCGCGGGCATGCTCCACGCCGCGCGCCTCTGTGCCTTTGCCCAGAGGAAGAAGGAAGAAGAAGGTGAAATAGCTAATAACCCCGTGAGGTTTTGTTTATTTCCGTTCAAGCCCAACCCGCTGTTCACTCCGTCTAGGATTACTTGCATGCAGGCCCCTGGAGACTACGATTAATTCTGATTTAGTCCTCGCCAGTTGATTTTCTATTTAAATGCATTCTTTTAAGCAGCAAACTTTGAAAATTCACTATAAATTGAATAAAAATCAGAAAAATGCAAACTTTGTTGCAATATGTTTCATTTTATCAGATATACAGAATGCATAAGATGTGGATGTGTGAAATGACCATCTTGCCCCTGATTTTGTGCATGCATGTTAAAAATGAATAAATGATAAAAGATGAGTAAACAACCCCCAAAAATTATGAAAGTTGGACTGAGTACTACTTATATCAAGTATTGCCACATAAATTTTTGGTAGCCCTAGTTAGTACCAGCAAATGACAGATCTACCCCTTGGAGTTACTTTTAGAAAATTATTGAATAATAAAATCCATGCTTTATGTTATGTGCTCGAATAAATCCCTAATGATTATATTGTACTCATTTAGACCATTATAGTCAAGAAATAAAGTTTCTTTGGTGTTAGTTGTTGTTTACTAGGTGATATGAAAAAGGGAACTTCTATAGTGATTAAACCGTGAAATAGAGAAGTGTCACCTAATTCACTCCAAAAGCTCCACCAAAGTTTAGGTAGCTGTGATGCTCCGTAAGTACGATGGTATGAATTGGGAATGCTAACGTGTGATTGGATGTGAACTCGTGATTTCTTGTGTGCTTTAGTAGTTACAGTTCATTGGTAGGGTCACCATAAAGCCCACACCTTCGACATAAGCATTTTAGCTCCATATTAAATAACTAAGCAACTAGTGCTAGGAGTGATGTTTAAACTAGCAGCCCTTTTCAGGTATAAATATATGCTTGTCCAGTGCTTTGCTTGCCTAAAGGGCAAATCAAATTGACACTTGAACATATGATGGGACTACATGTTGCTCTAGGAACAATTGATTGTATGAGTGAACGTTTGCTCCTTATTCACAAAAGTACTTTGGTTTAAATGATTTATCAATCACCTTTCTGCCTGTCCCTAAGATGATTGTTCAAACGTGCGCTTGACATTCATGCCTTTCACTTATAAGCATCATGCATAGCATTCATAGAGTAACGCTTAATGCAGATACGTGATCAAGAAGCAAGTGCGTGAAGCTACATCGAGCAGCGGTGTCCAAAAGAACAACTAAGGCCCAAATACCACCTAGAGGCCCCTGAAGTGGTATTTGGAAGGAGGAGTTGTCCAAGTGATCAAGGGGTTGCCTGGGCAAAGCCTCACAACCCGGCAAACTAACCTAGATTAGTTTGTTGGTTTTGATAAGAATAAGCAAAGGTAGGCAGGACCATGATTTCTCCCAGCTAATATGATAATTGATGGTTTCCTTACGCATCTGCATTAGGAGTTGATTGAAAACAATTGCATTAGATCTCCTGGCCGCCCTGGCCCTAGCACCTATATCTAGAGTTCGTAGGACGAGTTGCCTAGAATTGCTAGGTACGAGTAGACACGAGTGAAAGGAGTCACTCGTCGCGTAGGTGGTTTCAAAAATCACAAAACTTTTACCATCGAAGAATGAATATTATACTCATGACTTAAATGGAGACCGGGCGGAGAATAATTTTATTATGTGGTGTGCGTTTGGCTCCGCCCGAGTCGTTTAAGGCCCGTCCGTTGTTCGCCCATTGGTCGGCATAACATTGCTAGAATGCTTATCCGGGAAATAGGACCGGTAAAGTCTTTCCTGGGCTCGTCCGAAGCACAGAGACACGTTCCTACCCGCTGGTTGAGAGGAAGGTGGCCCGGGGGAGCTTGGTACTCATGACGAGGAGACCGAGATGTCGGCAGGCTCACAACCCGGGGGCTAGGCGGGAGTGAATCAAACTTGGGACGAGACAGGTTAAGATTGGGGCTATATGTGGGAACGCGATGGCTAGTAAGCATATACCCCTGGCATGATAGTTATTCCCAGGAATTAAAATCGATTCGAATCGCTGATGCCCACCAGGTGTGGGAATGCTGATAATGCACACGGGCAATGTAGTAACTACTTGAATATATTATACATGTTACTCATGTTTTCAAATACTACATGTTTGTATTGTATTGCTTACATTTCTGCAAGTTATTATTATGGAGTTATATGCAAAAGATGAATCTTGATACTCTATATTGATATACCACTGTTTAAAATCAATGGCTAAGGATCCACATGCTAGTAAGCAAGCTTTGCGTCAGCCGTAAGCCAATCCATTAAGTCCTACTGAGTAATTAGTACTCAGGGTTTGCCCCCACCTTTTGAGAACAGGTACCGGCAACATCTGGACAAGTGCTTGAAGAAGGGTAGTACCGGTGGGCTCGGTGCTGCTCGCCTCGATCATCGTTGCATGAAGACTACTAAAGTGTTTTGTTTCCGCGGTGAGATGTTTTCGAATTCGCTTTCGCTATCTGATTCAAACTTGCCTATTGTATGGCATTATGTTGAAACCTATATCTTTATTTCGAACTGGTTTGTAAAATAAGTTTATATATGCTATATTCAACTGCCGAGATGATGTATCTGTTGTGGCTCCATTGTGGGCTGGATGTGTATGATGTTGGTCCCTCTGGGAAAAGGTAATATCGGGAGCCGAATGACTCTCGACGGACGACCGGGTTTAGTTCGGCCTAATCACACTGCAAGCCATAGGTGGCAGGTGTGCTTAGCTCGGATTAAATCGGCGGTTCCGCCACAGCTGGTATCAGAGCCGATCATACACAGACAACAGACATATCATCCAGTTTTGATTTGCAAACCTATTTTCGAAAATCCTTTTCGAAGTATTTGAAAGATGAGAGTATCGGTATGCCCATATTAAGGATGTTAGTGTAATACCAGGTGACATCGCTAACATTCTGACATAGATAGAACTCATATGCATATTTGGCGCTTTGGGAAGCAACATTTCGGCCATAGCCATCCCTAGTACTGGCGGAGCGCTATTGGGATTTGTGGACTATTGCGAACCCTGCATTCATGCTGATAGGGCAGAACTCTTTAAGGGGGGTGGACCCGGGCACCGAGGGCGTGTTAGGAGTGACAGGGGGCAGCACGCGTGTGACCCGCTCCTTCGCCCGCATGGTGGACACGCGTCACCCCTGCGTTGGTAGGACGAGCACGCTGCCGCATGCCATCCCCCATCATGGCGTCACGCAGCAGGCGGGGGCGACCTGTCATGTCCACATCACATCCCCGTCGCCTCTGCGGTTCAGACGACAGAAAGCGACAATCACGACACTCTGCCACCGGGGTCAGTCGAAGAGCAGCAAGACCTGGACGACCCTCGACCAATGAAGGTCGAACCCACGTGGTCAGTCGGGGGTCAGCACTCGCCATGGTAGGGGTCCACTTGTCATTCCCTTGTGATGTAGTACCCCCTCCTTTCTTTCTCTCCCTCCCCTTGTAACTGCTCGAGGGCTCCCTCCTCTAGCTATATAAGGAGGAGGAGGCCACCATGAGAGGGGGGACAAGACGAGAGAGAACACGCATGCACGAGGAGCCCATGGCTCTCACCTTGAAACACCAAGAACAAGCAATACAACTCAACACACCATAGTGGACATAGGAATTCATCCCGAACCACTCTAAATCCTTGCGTCTCTCTTGTAGACATCACATCCATGAGCCTCCAAGGCTTAGCCATCGGGACGGCAGTCCGTGAAGCCCCTTAAGCCTACTACAAATCTATTGCCATGGTAGAAAACCATGACAGTTGGCGCGCCAGGTAGAGGGATTTGTGTGCTGTGAATCGCTCTTCGATGGCTCCAACTTCCTACGACGGCACCATCGCATCAGGGACCAAGCTCTCCTTCGGGAGCCTAGACTTCGGGCCTCACCGTAAGGCAAGCTACAACTCGTTGCCAGCACCGCCCAGCCAAAGGACGCGGCTACTGCCGCCCTGGATGACCCTTTCCAGGGCCTTACGCTGGCGGGCGGGATGCCGTACGGCATCACCAATGTGGCCGCCACCTTTCAACCCTCTTTGCGAGCAACCTTCACACCTGGCAACTCTGCAACGCGAGCCGCGAACATGACCCAGGCCATCCCGGACCTTGAAGACGATGCCCTCGTTCGGCAGATCCGAGCCCGTATGGGGCCTGCCCCTCCCATGGGGAGGTTCATCTGACACTTCGGGAACTCACCAATGTTTTTACACAACACGCGGGGACCAGTACCGCGGACCTAGATGAGCTAGCCAGGGAGCTCAATGGGGCATCCTCCCTATGTCCTTCCACGACCTAATGGAGGATGAATCCAGCACATCCTCCGAACATGATGGTGTCACGAGCACGCCAACCCTGTGAGTCTGCAATGTGGTCCTAGATCCAACAAGTGGGAGCACGCCACCGCGCAGCCAGGAAGGAACCAACAAACCCCCAAGCAGCAAGAAGAGTACTAGCGCGCCCACGTCGAGCGGGCGCAGCGGTGGCACGAGGAACTCGAGGCGAAGAAGGCGGCTGATGACACGGCCCACCTCGAGGAGCTCTGGCGGCAGCTGGAGATTCGACGCACCACCCTAGGGGATTCAGTGACAATAGAATCGGTGCTGACAACGGCCCGCATTTCTTCCCCACAGCAAGCTAGAACATCGCGGTTGCCGCCTTGATGATGTGCACCATGCCTAAGCCTTAGGACCCTCAATCTAGGGTGCGGTACAATGCACTCCGCAGGCTCATCGAGCACACTGCCACGCAGCAGTCTCACGAGGAGCCACATCCATCGACCTCCACGTCAAGGGACAACTCCTGCGCGTTCGCATGTGACCCACCACCTCGAGGTCAGGTTGACCCAGAGGTAATCCTGTATGGGGAAGGCCGCAGCCCAATGCTGCAACCTCAAGCTTCACATGTCTTGGTCCACCAGCAACTGGGAGATATACGTGACGCCCGCACAATCCTCAGCGCTCGACACACGGACAACGACTAGGCTGAGTAGGCCAAGGGCGGTGGGGGCGCCTGTGGAAATAGCGAACTTCACGATGGTCGCGGACAATGAGCTTTCGGCTCGGAGATCCACAATGCGGAATTCCCCAGGCATTTTTGACTGCCCAGCAACATCGCCAAGTACGATGGGTCCACGGACAAATCAATGTGGCTTGAGGATTACCGCCTCGCATGCCGCATGGGGGTAGCGGACAATGATATGCTCATTATCCAATACCTTCCCATTTACCTTGCTAAGTCTGTGTGAGCTTAGCTCAAGTACCTCCCAGAGGGGTGCATCCAAGGATGGCACGACTTGGAATGAATCTTTGTGAGTAATTTCTAGGGAACGTGTAAACGCCCTGGAAACTCCTGGGATCTCAGGAGCTACAAGTAGCAACCTGGAGAAACTCTCCAGGACTACATCCACCGCTTCTTCAAGAAGTGCAATGAGCTTCCCAACATCAGTGACGCTGACATTGTGGGATCCTTCATATACGGAACCAACGACAAGGCGCTAGTCCACAAGCCGGGATGCTCCAAGCCCAAAACTAATGGCAAACTGATGGAGATTGCTGGCGACCATGCCTTTGGCACGGAGGCAGTGGGAGCCATCTTCAACGACCGAGGAAAGGGGCCTCAGAGGTCCAGTAACCATAACGAAGAGCTGGGTCTATCGCGAGATCGTGAGGAAGAGAAGCAGCACCGAGACAATCGGTGACATGATAGCTGCCCCTATCGCAGAGCAAGCGAGGAGGTTGCGGCCGCTAACCGCCCGCCGTGACAGAATAAGCCACCTCGTGCTTTGCACGAGCAGGGGAACTGGCTGCCCTGACCGAGGGGTGAATGCTTCAAGAAGCTTATGGATGATCCGTGCCTACACCACAGCTACCTCGTGTAGCACAAGTTCACCGACTGCAAGGTCATCAAACATTTCCTCGCGCGACAGCAGCAGGAAGCCCTGGCGGGGGACGCGACACCCGCCTTTGCTGCGGAACCCGATGGCCAGTTCCCCAAGATGGAGGGATGCTTGTTGATCTTTGGTGGACTGACCTTCTACGCCGGAAGACGGCAGCTGAAACTTGATCAATAGGAGGTCAAACTCGCGGGGCGGCCGTCACCCCGCGCTACCTCTACTGGTTAGAAACCCCGATCACTTTTGATCGCGCCGACTACCCAGACTATGTGCCATGACCAGGGCGGTATCCACTTGTGGTCGACCCGATCATAAAGAACAAGCACCTCGCGTGTGTCCTCATGGACGTAGGCAGGGATCTAAACCTACTATATGTTGACACAGCGACACCTTCGAGGCTCTGGGTCTCCCTCGGTCCGACATCAAGCCGGTTAGATCTCCATTCCATGGGGTCATCCTGGGCGTCCAAGCCTACCCCTTAGGGCAGATTGACCTGTCGATCACCTTCGGGAGCCCGAATAATTTCCGCATGGAGACACTCACTTTAAAAGTCATTGACTTCACCAGCACGTATCACGCCATCTAGGGTCGCCCATGCTATGACAAGTTCATGGCAGTCCCAAACTACACACACCTAAAGATGAAAATGCCAAGCTAGAAGGGCGTCATCATCATAGGGGTAGGATTCCAAGCAGCTTATAGCTGCGAATGGGACAACTGCAATTCAGCCGCCCAGGCTGAGGCAACGGAAGACCTGAAAAAGATCTGAGAATGCATCTCGGAGACTTCCCTAGAGACGTCACAGACCGGGGCAGGGTCTTTCAACGTCAACCCATCTGACCCCAGCAAGACGGTACGTATCGGTGCCGCGCTCTCCATCATGAAGCCAAGTGCGCTCGTCAACTTCCTTCGAGCCAATCGAGACACGTTCGCATGGAAACCGGCGGACATGCCGGGCATCCCATGGGAAGTCGCCGAGCACTCCCTAAACATTAGACTGTCCATAAAGCCAGTCGCCTAACGCCTACGCAGGTTTGATGAGCAAAAGCGCGAGGCCATCGGTGTGGAGATAGGCAAGCTCCTCGCCACAGGGTTTATCAAGGAGGTCCGCCACCCGGAGTGGCTGGCAAACCCTATACTCGTTAAAAAGAAAAATGGGCAATGGAGAATGTGTGTGGACTACATGAGCCTGAATAAGGCCTATCCCAAGGATCAATTCCCTCTCCCTAGGATAGACCAGGTGGTCGATTCAACCGTGTGGTGCGAATCCCTGTCTTTCCTAGATGCGTACTCTAGGTACCACTAGATTGTGATGAAAGAATCCAACCATATCGTGACATCTTTCATCACTCTGTTTGGCTCGTTCTGCTACACAAGCATGCCATTCGGTCTGAAAAACGCCGGAGCTACCTATCAACGATGCATGCAGGCATGCTTCCATGAGCAAATAGGGTGCAACATCGAAGCCTACGTCGATGACGTCGTCGTCCAAACTCGAATGGCCGATGACCTAGTAGCCGACCTTGAAGAGACCTTCATGAACCTCAGACGGTTCAGGATCAAGCTCAACCCCGAAAAGTGTTTTTTATTGGTCCCAAAAGGGAAACTCCTCGGTTTCGTTGTCTTAGAGTGAGGTATCGAGCTGAACTAGGACAAAATCTCTACCATCCTCAGAATGGGACCCATCCACAACGTCAAAGGTGTCCAGAGGTTGGCCGGATGCCTGGCTGCCCTCAACAGGTTTGTATCACGGCTCGGGGAGCGAGGGATGCCCCTTTACAAGATATTGAAGAAATCCAACCACTTCAAGTAGACGCCCGAGGCGTAGGAAGCATTGGACCAACTAAAGACCTTCCTCAACTCACCACCAATCCTCGTCGCCTCGATGCCTGAGGAGCCACTCCTCCTCTATGTCCCGGCCACCACACAAGTGGTCAGCGCCATCCTCATCGTCGAGCGACCTGAGAAAGGCCATGCCCTCAAGGTACAGTGGCCGGTCTACTTTGTCAGCGAAGTACTAACTAACTCAAAGATGAGGTTCCCGCAAGTCTAGAAGCTGATGTACACAATCCTAATGGCAAAGCGCAAGCTGACCCATTATTTTGACCAGCACCATATCACCATGGTAAGCGCCACCCCTCTAGACGAAATCTTTGGCAACCGTGATGCCTCCGGGCGCATCATGAAATGAGCAATCGAGCTCAACTGCCTCAACATATCCTACATCCCTTGGACTGCAATAAAGTCCCAAGCGTTAGTGGACTTCATCGCAGAGTGGACCGACGCACAAGAGACACGGTAGATAAAGGACCCGAAATACTGGACCATGTGTTTTGATGGATCTTACACTATAATGGGGTCTGGGGCGGGGGTCATTATGACGTCCCCACTTGGGAACAAGTGCAGCTCCTTGTGTGTTCTTGCTTCCCCCCTCTCTTGATTGGTTTTTGATCTTATTTCCTTGGTCTTTTGATGTGTTTGTGCTTGACCAAGCCCGAGATCTTTCTATTGCCAGTGTTCTGGACTGCTAGGACATAGAGAGATTGTGGTTTTGGTGTGCCAAATATCAGTACCACGAGCAGCCCCACGATTTTAGTTCTTGCCTTGTGGACATCACTTTGTGGATGAGTCAAATCCATGGAGGAAATCTTGGGGAATTGCCTTGATCTGTTCAGAATAGCTTCTTCATGGCCTAGACAAAGTCCTTGTGAAATTTGGTGAAGTTTGGAGTCCATTTGGTCGAGATTTGGATCGATTCTTGAGGATTCGCGGGCTGTTTTCTCTTCTTGGGATGCCCTGTTTCAAACCACCGGACCGTCCAGTGGAGAGGCACCAGACCGTCCAGTGCTTAGGGTTTTTCTTGGGTGGAGTCTATGAGGCTCGGCCTGAAAGGGCCTTTTGCGAGAATAGGACCGTCTGGTGGTGGTGCACTGGACCGCCTGGTGGTGCTCGAGCAGAGGGATCAACCCGCAACCCAGAACGTCTAGTGGCTTACCAGATCATTCAGTGCCTAGCCACCGGACCATCCGATGGGTCACCGTTGGACCATCCGGTCCTTTGCCGGCTGTTCTAGACTTGTTTTGCATCGTTTTTTATCGGCGTTTGAGCGAGTGCTTTCATGTGCTTCTACATGGCTTTCCTCCAAGTGTTCTAGGGTTGGTAGCTTATCATAGCTATGCAACTTTGCACATCAAAGAAGAGAGGGGTTTGGGGTTGCGAGTTTTTAGGTGTCGACCTATTCACCCCCCTCCTCTAGGTCACTTTTATGTCCTCAATTGGTATCAGAGCTAAGTCAGGGTCTTCGATAACTTAACCGGTTCTAGATCCACAGAGAGACGACCATGGATTTGTCCGTTGGCAAGATCCTGGGGTTCTATGGCTCAGATTTCACGTTCTAGAAGCAGCACATGTCTGCATTCCTTTAGAGCCAACATTCATCCATCTGGGATATTTGTCAGGATGCTGGCTATCAAGTGGTAGAGAACCGTGTTACCCAACAACAGCAATGGGAACACAAAGCAAACAACGAGGAAAGGAACTTTGTGCTACTGCCTTGTGCCGCCCTTAGTTCAATACAGTTGTGCACTTGAAGATGGCACATCAGATCTGGAAAATCCTCAGTAACTTCCATGAGGGGACTAGTCAGGTCAAGGCTAGGTTGTTTGAGGTGCATAAGAGAGACTATGAGAACTTCTCCCAGCAACCTGGTGAGAGCATCGATGGAATGTTGAGTCGTTTTCAATCGATTGTGAACAAGATCCGTGCGAATGCAAGAAATGGGGTGTTGCCTTACGATGACCTTGAGCAAGCTTGCAAGCTTCTCTATGCTCTGGATTGGAGTATTTGGTAATTGAAGAAAGAGACTATAGTCGAGACAGCTGGCTATGAGACCCTTTCCACAGACGAGCTTTATAGCAAGTTGAAGGCTTCGGAGGTTGACTCTTAGGCATATGCCAAGATGAGTGGAACAACTCCCAAAAGCCTAGCTCTTATGTTTGGCCCCAGCTGTGGTGGTGCTGCTAACCCTAACCCTTCTGTTGGCTTTGCTTTGTCTCTGATTTTAGCTACAGAGGAGGAGCTTCCAAGATGAGAAGATGTGCCTGTTGTCCAACAAGTTCCAACACCTCTACTCCAATTGGATGAGCCATAGAAGAGGTGACAAGCTCCAGTGCTACGAGTGTGGGAAGACGGACCACTTCATCACTGACTACCTCTAGAGGAGAGCTCAGGAGAAGTACTCCACCGGCAAGCATAAGGGTGAGTAAACCTCTGACAAGAAGAAGGGCAAGTACAAGGGCGATAAGAAGAAGCAGTCGTTCTTCAACAAGAAGGAGTTTGTCAAGCAGTACCAGAAGCAGGCCCAAGATCTCGACCGTGCTTTCCTCACCAACCTCAGTGACTGTGATGGCAGCACCAGCGACTTCAGCTCCAACAGTGATGATGTTATGATGAGAAGAAGATCGTTGGGCACGCTGGACTTTGCTTCTTCGGCGATGAGATCAGCTACTGCACCATGGCGCTTGCAGGAGATCAAGCCGGCTCCACCGACTAGGACACCTACAACAAGTCCAACACTGAGCTTTAGCTATGTGATGATGATGAGGAAGCTATGCTCACTGCTTTGAAGAACCAGGATCACTTGGTTAGAGTAGCTGCTAAGGATCTTAGGCTTGCAAATGCTAAGGTTGCTACTATAGAGGCTGAGCTTGAGACTGTCAAGTCTAAACTTGCATGTACTTTGGATGATATTGCTATGGCTAAACTAGCTTGTGCTGTTGCTGATGAGATAGTATGCAGTGATTGTTAGGTCCTAGCTGTTGAGTTGACTGAATTATGCTCTAAGCATGCTAGTAATGTTGATCCGCTTTTCTCCACTACTGCAACGTTAGAGAAGTTGAAAGCTAGGTCGACTTTGCTTGGTGCTTGTGCTGTTTGTTCCACTCTTAGGAAGGAGTTGGATGAGATTAGGGCTACTTTGAGGAAGGCTGAAAAGACTGCTAGGACTATTAGTGCTGATTGTCCAAAGTGTGATGGCCTTAGAGGTAGGCTTGATGATTTGGCCATTGAGAAGGTCCAGCTAGAAGATGAGAATACCTATCTTAGGATCATTCTCAGTTGGATTTTGGCTAAGGAGCCGTAGCTTGGCATGATTGTTTCCTCTTTCAAGCTGAGTAACAAGTTGGGGGTTCGCTACCACTACACCCAAGCTGATTTTGATCAGTTGTATGGGAAGATAGGTGACTTGAGCGGGATTCCTATTAGTGAGAAGTTCCCTATTACGCATGACAAGCCCTATTTTGAACATGGAAATCCTAAGGATGTTGTGTGGGTAGAGAAGCCAAGGGATCCACCAAAGAAACAAGTCTGGATTCCCAAACTAAACTTTGTTAGGGACCCACTTGACACTCTTCCTGTGAGGAATTTAGTTGACTCACCTCCTAAGAGCTTTAAGCAAGGGCATAAGAGGAATGCTCCTCCCAAGCCCGCTCCTCAGCTTAAGACCCAGAGCCAACCTAAGGGCGCTCCACCCAAGAGGTACATGTGTGACTACTGCCATAGGGAGGGTCACTTGGTGGATTTTTGCTACCGCAGGATAAGAGTTGAGTATAGAGAGGTTGAGTTGAGGAATGAGGACAGATACTACCAGGGTGGTAGGCCTGATGTGGCACCTCGATGTGGGGATAGGCGAGACCGCTGGCCACGTCGTGTAGGTAGAGATAGAGTAGAACATTTTCCTCACAGTGCTCTAGGTGGTGGACGCTTTGCTGGCAGGGCACCGGGTCGTGAGCAGTACGACTTTGGTCCTCCTTGCCGAGGCTTTGAGAGCTATGACAGACCATGCTTTGCTAGATGTGATGATCGACAGTCTCAGTTTGTGCAGGATAGGGCTTTTGGGATGTTTGATTGTGATATTGCTAACCCTTCTCTTGAGCAGATGGCTCGACACTGGTTTGCTTCTTTTCAAACTAACCCCAGTGTCAGACCATATGCTCACAACCACTATTGATGTAGGATGGAGGCCTAGAGAACATATGGCTCATGGATTCCAGTTGTTCGCGCCACATGACTGGCAATCACAAATGGTTCTCCAGTCTCACCCCAGAGAGCTCCAGCTAGCACATGATTTTTGGGGTTAAAGGTACCGGTAAGCTGAAAGGTGTTGGTGTTGTTCCTATTTCTGAGAATTTTGTTCTGAGGGATGTTGCTTTGGTTGGTAACCTTGGTTACAACCTTCTTTCTATTTCACAACTTCTCGATGAAGACTTTGAGGTTCGTTTCAAGAAAGGTTGTTCGTGAGTTTTGGATTCTCGAGAAAATCTTGTTTGCCATGTGTTTCCTTTTGAGAAGGTTTTTTGTGTTGGTTTCTTGAGATCCCCTAGTCCTTCTCACTGTTTGGTGGCTAGTCCCTCCTCTAATTTGTGGAAGTGGCATAGGAGGCTAGGACATTTGAGGATTGCCCAAGTTGAAGAGTGAGTGTGACCTTGTCTGCCATCCTTGTCATCACGGGAAGATGGTTGCTGCTTCTCACACACCTATGAATCAGGTGACGATGGCTCACCCTGGAGAGCTTCTTCATATGGACATAGTTTGTCCGGCTCAGGTGAGGTCTGTTGGTGGGAAGTGGTACGTTCTTGTGATCGTGGACAATTTTTCTCGCTGGTCTTGGGTGCATTTCATGGAATCAAAGGATGAGGTTTTTGAGTTTGTTCATGACATGGTTTTGATGTTGAGAAACGAATCAAATCATGCCATGAGTTCTATACGCAGTGACAATGGCTCAGAATTCAAGAATGATGGTTTCAAAGCCTTGTTGAGATGACTAGGACGATGCTTGATGAGCATAGGGCTCCTAGAAAATTCTGGGATGAGGCGATTAACACTGCGTGCTACGTTTCCAACCGCATTTTTCTCTGAGTTCTTCGTAAGACCTCATATGAGTTTTGGTTTGGGCGGTAGCCAAAAGTGAGTCACCTACGGGTGTTTGGCTATAGGTGTTTTGTGCTCATGCAGGGGAACATCGACAAATTCGAAGCTCGTAGTTCATATGGAGTTTTTCTTGGCTATGCCATGTAATCGCATGCATACCACGTTTGGCTCTTTGACTCCAACAGGATTGTTGAGACTTGTGAAGTTACCTTTGATGAAACCATGCCTTGCTCAACCCCTAGCTTTGAGGTTGCAGGTGATGTTGAGTTAGGTACTACCATCTTCAAGGATGAGGAAGAAGATGAAGGTGTTTCTAGTGGTACCACACCTGCTGCAGCTCTAGAACCTGCTGCTTCACTTTCAAAGGATGACGTGGGAGGTCCAATACCTTCTCCTTCAACTACTTGGGAGCTACCTCCACAAGATCCATCAGTACATGCAGCAGGGCTCGCTGAGGACGCAGGGGAGGTGACCTCTGAGCCACAACTGTCTCGGATGGTCCAGCAGGATCACCCTTCGATGAACATCATTGGTGGACTACATCAGAGATTTACAAGATCCAGGTCCACTTCTCCTGCTGTCTTTGCACACTCTGCTTTTGTTGCTTCTTTTGAGCCCCATGATGTTAGACACACTATGTCTGATCTGAATTGGGTCAATGCCATGCATGAGGAGCTAGAAAATTTTGAGAGGAACCAAGTTTGGGTTTTAGTTGAGCCTCCACCACAATGCAATCCTATAGGTATCATGTTGGTGTTTAAGAACAAGCAGAGAGAGGATGGAGTTGTGGTGAGAAACAAGGCTAGGCTAGTTGCTCAGGGTTATTGCCAGAAAGAGGGGATAGATTATGAACAGACTTTTGCCCCTGTAGCCAGATCAGAAGCCATTCACATTCTTTTAGCTTTGGTAGCTTCGAAAGGGTTCAAGCTGTACAACTGGATGTGAAGAGTGCATTCCTGAATGGGTGTATACAGGAAGAGGTCTATGTGAGGCAGCCCCTAGGTTTTGAGCATCCCAAGTATCCTAACTAAGTGTTCAAGTTGTAGAAGGCTTTGTATGGCCTGAAGCAAGCTCCCCGGGCTTGGTATGAGAGACTTAGGAAATTCCTAGTTGCCCAGGGTTTTGAGATAGGCAGTGTGGACAAGACTCTATTTTTGCTAAAGCATGGCAATGACCCTTTGATCGTTCAGATATATGTGCATGATATCATCTTTGGTGGCACTTCTCATGCACTTGTGAGCAAGTTTTCAAAGCAGATGAGGAAGGAGTTCAAGATGAGCATGATTGGGGAACTTCAGTTCTTCCTAGGGCTCTAGATCAGGTAGACTCCACAAGGTACCTTCGTCCACCAGAGCAAGTACACGAGGGATCTACTCCGGAAGTTCGAGATGGCTGATGCTTTGCCTCAGATGACTCTGATGAGTACATCTACCATGCTAGACAAGGATGAAGATGGCGAGGAGGTTGATCAAAAGGTGTACCGAGGGATGATAATATCGTTGATGTACCTGACTGCCATGAGGCCGGATATATAGTTCGCTATAGGTCTGTGCGCTCATTTTTAGGTGTCTCCAAGGGCGTCACATCGCACCGCTGTGAAGCAGATCCTAAGTTATGTTAAGTTCATCCTGGTGTATGGTTTGTGGTACTCTGCGGATTCGTCGCTTTCCCTCCTCGGCTATTCTGGTGCCGACTTTGCGGGGAGCCGGTTGGATCGCAAGTCAACTTCTGGTATCTACTAGTTCTTGGGTACTTCTTTAGTCTCTTAGTCCTCTCAAAAACCATCTGGTGTAGCCCAATCCACTTGTGAGGCTAAATATGTAGCTGCTGCTAGTTATTGCTCCCAGATTATATGGATGCTTGCTACCCTGAAAGATTGTGACCTAACCTATGGAAGGATACAACATTAGTGTTGCTAAGAATCCAGTGCTCCATTTTAGAACCAAACACATAGATGTGAGATATCACTTTTTGTGAGATAGCTATGAGAAAGGCCTCATTGATGTAGTGCATGTCACGAGTGAGAACCAAGTGGCTGACATCCTAACTAAACCCCTAGACCTAGATGACTTCACCTATTTGTGAGGGGATTTAGGGTTTGCTTTCCCTTTTAGTCAGGGGGAGTTTTGTTAGCTTTTAGGTTTTGTTTCGAGTTTCTCTTGCTTTGGTTTTCCTTTTGCTTCTTTATGCATCTTTGTATCATACTCATGCATTGCATCATGTGCATTTGTTGTATACACTTGCACTTGAGCTCAATTGGAATGACTTGCTAGTTTTTGCTCGTGCTATGATGTACAGTAGTATGCTTGGTCACCGTTGGCTATAGCGCATTTGGATCTATTGTATACTATGTGAGAGCATAGTCAACTTTGTTTTTCCTGAAAATCATAAACTTGATCACCACTTGACTTGGCAACCTAGCATGTGTAGGAAGTTGAATGCTTGTGCTATCTTTCCATGCTTGGTTGTTCTAG
This sequence comes from Paspalum vaginatum, assembly GCA_030272315.1. NCBI lineage: Eukaryota > Viridiplantae > Streptophyta > Magnoliopsida > Poales > Poaceae > Paspalum > Paspalum vaginatum. The sequence continues at coordinate 49,465,315 of CM059016.1, forward strand.
TTGCTTACCTTTGCTAGTTTATGCCTAAGCTTTCATGATACCTTGCCTAATCTGAATTGTGAATTAATTTCCATACATTGGTATCTATTTGAGATGAAATGAAAAGATCCAGGTGGATTTGCTTTGTCTCACTGATTTAGTTTGAGATTGCTCACTTTTGCACTTTGGTGAGAACTTGGATCTGGCTGTGGATGACTAAAACCGTGTCTTAAGCTTCTGATGGTCTTTCTAGGCCTAGGCTTGGCATTGGTTGGTAAGAACTGGCATGACAAGCAAATAACCCCTAGCACATGTTTAGATTTTGCTTGAAATGAAAATGCTAAATCTGAAATTGCAAGTCTCTGAATTGCTTATGGCTTGTTGGATATGCTCAGGTTAGGATAAGCACACCTTGTATGCATTGCTAGCATTTTGTTGTTCATGCCTATCTTCCTAGATGCTATTTAAGTTGGTGATGCTTTCTTTTGAACTAAAACTGAAAATCATGCTTTGCTCTTGACCTGAGTAGATAGGTTCTCTTGAGCTTGTTGCATGCCCCATTGCCCTCACATGCTCTGTATGCTAGAACTTGTATCTGCTAGCTTTCCATCCTTTTTTAGCTCTTTGTTACACTTAGTTGCATTTGCACTACACTTTTCTCATGGGACTTGATGTGTGCATTATCAACAAGGGGAAGAGCGGAGTCACCAATCAAGGGTGAGAGTTGGGAGAGTGCATCATTCCAGGGAAGAGCTTGCATTGTGAGATGGGCTGAAATGCAAGGGGGAGTTGGAGTTTAGCATGCTCTCTTTTGGCCAACTGTGTCGAGCCTTTGCCTCTTTCTGGACAAGCTATTCCTTTGGTTCTAGCATGACTGTGTTGAGCCCTGTCTCTTTCTTGAGGGGTCATGTTTTGTTGATCGGTTGTGTTGAGTAGTTACCCTTGTCTTAGGAGGGCGATCTTTTGGTTTGCTTTTGTTCACTTCTAGTGCTCCCAATTCTGCCTTTCTTTGGCTGTTGGGCACTTGAGTGGATTTTCTTTGTTTTTCTTTCTTTTGTTGTTCTTTGTTATGCTTTTCTTTCTTTGTCTATGATTTCAGGTGATTGGTGAGGGTGTTGATAATGCACCCATCAAGGGGGAGATTGAGGGACTCAAGTGTACCGAGTCCGGTCTTTCGTCTTGGCTGTGATGAGCGCTTGTCAACACCGAAGGCTTGCTGAAGGACGAGCGAGCACCACCTAAGCGTGACCAAGTGGCTACGCCTGAGTGCTACTGTGGCATGACAAAATCCCTGCCAAGCGGACTAGCAGGTGGCTTGGGTTGCGGCCCAAGTTAGGCTCACCCCATAAGAGAGACCTTGGGTGCAGGACTGTGTCGTGAGCCATAAAATCACTCAAGACTGGAGGCCCAACTATCATTTCCTGGTTCGAGCGTCAAAACCAGGGGCTTAGTTGCCAGTATCCCAAAACCAGAGTTACCCCTGAGGGATGAGCTACTAGACACGTTGTAGTGGATAGATATCCCCTGGGTCCTCATGAAGCGTATTCTCTACATGGGCTGTCGGAGGGCCCAATCCAGGAGCTGGTCGACTGACTCAGGCCCGAGGTGCAGAGAAACTTGGCGCATAAGACAAGGACTCTCTAAGAAAGATATGGAACGCAGATTCTATGTGATCTCTTGTAATCTAAACTGTCTAGGAGACATAGAAGGAAACTGACTTGTAACCCAAGCCACGTCGGACTATATAAGGTGGGCTAGGGACCCCTCCCAAACATCTCTCTCAACCTCAGGTAGATCCTCCAATCTCTCTAGCCCTCATACAAACCCAAAGCAATACAAACCACCGCACACAGGACATAGGGTATTACGCATCTCGCGGCCCAAACCTGTCTAAATCGTGTTCTTCCTTGCGTTTTGTGTGACTACGGAGCTACAGTCGATCTAGACGCCATTAAAAGCATCCCGTTGTACAACCCATGGTGCACTGCCGGTACTAAACAACGACACACGTGGAGGACATCAAGTGAAGGCAGAGAAACCAAAGATGTGGAGGACTCCATTGTGGCCGTTCATCTGAGTTGTTGCCGTCTTTTCTAGCCTCCACAGGCATTTTAGTGTAACGAGTCTGTAATATAGGGGGTTAAGTGCAAACTGCCTTAGGGCAATAGAGGTGCAATATAAATAAGAGGTTGGCTGCTCTAAGCCACCTCTCTTGGCTGGTTACACTTGTTTAGAGCTAGGGTTTGAGCTCCATTTTCGTCACCAAGCAAAGAGCAACAAGATTTGTGAGGTTTGAGTGACCAAGTCTCCACTTTTAGAGGGTAGAAAATGGGTGGCTTCTTGGGTGATCGAATCCCCATCTAGTAACCAGAATTTGAGACCCCTTTGGGCCATTAATAGATGGAATTTGTGCAGCTCCTTATGTGTTCTTGCTTCCCCCTCTCTTGATTGGCTTTTGATTTTGAGACCATCATCTTTTGGTGTGTTTGTGCTTGACCAGGCCTGAGATCTTTCTCTTGCTGGTGTTTTGGACTGCTAGGATGTGGAGTGATTGTGGTTTCGGTGTGCCAAATCTCAGTTCCACAAGAAACCCTACGATTTTAGTTCTTGCCTTGTGGACTTCACTTTGGGGATGAGTCAAATCCATGGAGAAAATCTTGGGGCTTTCCCTTGATCTATTGGGAATAGCTTCTCCATGGCCTAGACGAAGTCCTTGTGAAATTTGGTGAAGTTTAGAGTCCATTTGGTCAAAATTTGGATTGATTCTTGAGGATTCGTGGGCTATTTTTCACTCCTCGGGCTGCCCTGTTTAATACTACCGTATTGTCCGATAGAGAGGCACAGAACGTCCGGTGCCTAGGGTTTTGCTTGGGCGAAGTCTACGAGGCTCGTCCTCAAAGGGCCTTTTGCGAACACAGGACCGTCCAGTGGTGGTGCACCGGACCGTCCGGTGGTGCTTGAGCAGAGGGATCAACCATTGCACTAGAACATCTGGTGGCTTACCAGATCGTCCAGTGCCTAGCCACCTCACCGTCCGGTGGGTCACCATCGGACCGTTCGGTGCCTCAGCGTTGGACTGTCTGGTGGCTTCTACCGGCTGTTCTAGACTCTTTTTGCATCATTTTTATCAGCATTTGAGCTTGTGCTTTCATGTGCTTCCGCGTGGCTTTCCTCTGAGTGTCCTAGGGTTGGTAGCTTGTCATAGCTATGTGACTTTGCACATCAGAGAAAAGAGGGTTTTGGGGTTGCAAGTTTTTAGGTGTTGACCTATTCACCCTCCCCCTTTAGGTAGCTTTTTGGTCCTCAGCCTCAACTTCGACGCGACCAACAACATCGCCGAGTATGAGGCCCTGATCAATAGGCTTCGCCTTGCCTCCGAGCTCAGGGCCAAACACCTACACATGCGAGGTGACTCAAATCTCATAGTAGATCAAGTCATGAAGAACGCAACACCTCACGATGAGCGGATGGTGGCCCCCAAAAAAACGCAGCAAGCAGCTGAGTGGGTCGACGACCAGACGACTCTCGCCCTCTTCATCCACCAGACGTGCTGGTCTAAGCTCGTGGCCACTAGCACTGATCCTCTATCTAGGGAGCCAAGGCTTGCACCTCCTCAAGAACCAGAGGATTGGTGGTTCCCATTTAAGAATAATCTTCAAATGGGCTAGATGCCGCTGGATCAAACAAAGGCTCAGTGACTTGCACACAGGGCTAAGACCTTTGTCCTAGTTGGTGAACACCTGCTTAGGAAAAGCCCGACCGGAATTTTTCAGAGGTGTATGTCTAACAACCAAGGCCGAGAGCTCTTGCAAGACATCCATGAGAGAATATGCGGCCATCACGCTGCACCATGATCACCCATCGGAAAGGCCTTTCGCCAGGGATTCTATTAGCCAATGGCAGTGGCCAACGCTGAGCGAATTGTTCACGCTTGCGAAGGATGTCAGTACTATGTGAGGCAGACCCATGTCCCGATGCAAGCGCTCCAAACCATCCCCATCACATGGCTATTTGCCATCTAGGGCTTCGACATGGTCGGCCCCTTTAGAAGGGTACCTGGTGGGTTCACGCACTTGTTTGTCGATGTGGACAAGTTCACCAAATAGATCGAGGGCAAGCCGGTCGCGTCTATGACCTCGATCTAGGCTGTCAACTTCTTCCGACAGATCATTTTTCGCTTCAGCGTTCCAAACTCGATCATCACAGACAACGGGAGCAACTTCACAGGCGAAGCATTCTTGAAGTTCTGTGACAACTTCAACATACGAATCGACTGGGCGGGTATCGCCCACCCACGAACCAACAGCCAGGTCAAGCGTGCCAATGGCATGGTTTTGTAGGGGCTGAAGCCTCACATATTCAATTGGCTCAACAAGTTGACGGGGCGATGGATGGAAGAACTACCTTCCGTGCTATGGTGCCTGCGTACGATGACGTCCTACTCCACCGGGTTCATGCTGTTCTTCCTAGCCTACGTCTCGGAGGCAGTGCAACCCACCGACATCGAATATGGTGCGCCCCGTGTCACAAACTACAACGAGGGGTGAGCCAAGGACCCAAAGCAGGATGCTATTGACCAGCTCGAGGAGGCAAGACACCACACTCCTACGGTTGGCTCGCTATCAACAGGCCCTACAATGCAGCCATGAGCGTCGCGTACTGTGGTGGAACCGCCGATTTAATCCGAGCTAAGCACACCTGCCACCCATGGCTTGCAGTGTGATTAGGCCGAATTAAACCCGGTCGTCCGTCGAGAGTCATTTGACCCCCGATATTACCATTTCCCAGAGGAACCGATATCATACACATCTGACCCACGATGGAGCCACAACAGATACATCATCTCAGGCAGTTGAATATAGCATACATAAACTTATTTTACAAACCAGTTCGAAATAAGATATAGGTTTCAACATAATGCCATACCATAGGCAGGTTTTAATCAGATAGCGGAAGCGAATTCGAAAATATCTCACCGCGGAAACAAAATACTTTAGTAGACTTCATGCAACGATGATCGAGGCGAGCAGCACCGAGCCCACCGGTACTACCCTCCTCCAAGCACTTGTCCAGATGTCGCCGGTACCTGTTCTCAAAAGGTGGGGGCAAACCCTGAGTACTAATTACTCAGTAGGACTTAATGGATTGGCTTACGGCTGACGCAAAGTTTGCTTACTAGCATGTGGATCCTTAGCCATTGATTTTAAACAGTGGTATATCAACATAGAGTATCAAGATTCATCTTTTGCATATAACTCCATAATAATAACTTGCAGAAATGTAAGCAATACAATACAAACATGTAGTATTTGAAAACATGAGTAACAGATATAATATATTCAAGTAGTTACTACGTTGCCCGTGTGCATTATCAGCATTCCCACACCTGGTGGGCATCAGCGATTCGAATCGATTTTAATTCCCGGGAATAACTATCATGCCAGGGGTATATGCTTACTAGCCTTCACGTTCCCACATATAGACCCATCTCCACTTGTTCCATCCCAAGTTCGATTCCAACCCGCCATTCCCTAGGTTTAGCCCCCATGGAGCGATACCACGGCATCCCAGGTCAGCCCTCCCATGAGTCAAGCGCCCCTAGGCCCCATAGTAGGACCAAGTCTTTGTTCTTCGGATGGTTCAAGTAAGACTTTCACCGGTCCCATGTCCCTGTTAAGCACTCTAGCAATGTTATGCCGATCAGCAGGCGAACAGCGAACGGGCCTTACACGACTCCGGCGGAGTCCATTGCAGAACATCATAAACGGTAAATAACTCATAAAATCTCCGCCCGGTCTCCATTTAAATCACAAGCATAAATAACATGTTCACTTTAATAATTTGATATTTTGAAATCACCTATACGACGAGTGACTCCATTTCACTCGTGTCTACTCGCACCTAGCATTTCTAGGCATACTCGTCCTACGAACTCTATTATAGGTGCTAGGGCCAGGGCGGCCAGGAGATCTAATGCAATTGTTTTCAATCAACTCCTAATGCGGATGCGTAATGAAACAATCAATTCTCATATTAGCTGGGAGAAATCATGGTCCTGCCTACCTTTGCTTATTCTTATCAAAACCAACAAACTAAACTATGTTAGTTTGCCAGGTTGTGGGGCTTTGCCCCAGGCAACCCCTTGAATCACGGACAGATTTAATCAGCGACACACCGTCTTCATCTTGATGGAGAAACCAAACTCCTGCTCGAGAGGTTACCGTAGTTTAGCAATCCTATATGCATGATCGAGTGCAAAATGGATGCAACGAATGCTCATGATGCTAGGGAAATATGAAAAACAATGCACCACATGTTAATAAGTTGAAACATGTGACATCTATTTTCCAATATAGTCATTTTAACCCATTCCCCATGTAACTCAAAACAGTAGCAATTAATTTCATAGCAATACTTTCCGGAACCTAAACTTAACCATTAATTACCATGATTTTTCTCGGAATTTATTTCGCACAATAAAGTCACTTTCTCATATTATTCATTTTAACATGCAATTATTTGTCTTTTTCAAAACAGCAACCAAAACTTACATGCAGAACTTGAAACTTCAAAAAATGGAATAAATATGCAACATAGAGCACCTACAAATTTCAGGAGAATATTTGGAGTACTTTTTATGTAGCAAGTATTTCTACTTTTGTAAAATGCACAAAATACATCCATGAGGGTAAAATGGTAAACTGACAGCATCTTCTAGGGTTACCAAAAATCACATAAACCGTAAATAACATTATAAAGCTACCGACCAAGTTTCATGATTTTTGGAGTCCATTTATATCACTTTTGGGATTTGTTTTGTTTTTAACATGCATGCAAGATCTAGGGGCAAAACTGTCTTTTCCCACTCAACCATCATACTCATTATGTAGATCTAGTAATTAGGAACACAATGAAGCTGAGTTTGTATTTTTGTCATTTTTATTCTATTTGTTATGAATTTTCAAAGTTCTCACCTAGGAAAACCAATAAATCGAAAAATCACAACAACCAGGGACCAATTCGCGATTATTTGTAGACATCAGGGCTAGAACGTAAGTCCCGCAACACACAGCGCACAGCACCACAGATCGAATCGTAAAAAGTACCAAAGTGAAGGGTCAGATTGCGAAAACGGCGTCTTCCTCCCTGCTCGTCTTCAACCTCGAGCAGGGAGGACAATGGCGACGGCACGGCCTCAATCTGGCCCTGCGGGGTTCGGGGAGCTCAACTCCGGCCACCAAGAGAGGGAGGAGAGCAAGGGGAACCTTACCCCCTACCTTGGGCGACGGGAAACGGCTCGGAGGAGCTCGGCGACGGTGATGCGCGGGCAAGGAGCTCCGGCGATGAAATACGCGGTGGTGGAGCGATTTCGGCGGCCTAGACTTTAGGGATTCGGTGGAGGAGAGGGAGGGGAAGAGCGGCACGGCTCCAGTGGCTCGCGGGGACGCGCGTAGGGGACGGGGCGCGAGCTCGCCCCGGGCTCTGATGGCGGCGGCGCGCGCAGCGGGGTTCCGAGCAAGGCGAGGCAGGGAATGCACGAGGAGACCGTCGGGGTCTCACTTCGACTCGAAGGAACCCGGTGGGGGCGAGGGCAGGAGCAGGGCGCAGAGCGGGCGACGCGTGGCCGCGGCGTGGCGTGCTGGCGCCCATGGCGCAGCACGAGCAGGCCTCGCCCGCCGCGTGGGCGCATCGCGCGCCGGGTGGAGGGAGGAGAGAGGAGGAAGAAGGAGCTGCAGGCGCGGTAGATCGGGTCCATGGACCAATGGTCAGTGACAGGTGGGTCCGGGCGGAGAAACTGTACCTCGATTTGGTGGACCGGTTTCATGGACGCCGGTCAGCGGGCCCCACGAGCGGAGGTCGACATCCGACCGCAGGCGGGTACCCGACATGTGGGCCCCACATGTCATAGACTCAGGGGATGAAAAGAAAAAGCGAAAAATGAAAAACTCTGTTTGACTGCTGAGACATGTTTTAGAAATTGCGGTTTTTGAACATCCTAAAGGCCGAATTTGACAAAACCCAAAATACAAAGTTCTTCTACTCTTCTAGCTCTACAACTTTGTCAAAAGTCTTGGTACTAGGTTCTATTCAATTTTTGTGAGTTTGAAAGAATTCAAATCTGGAGCTCTAGTTTGACCAACTATTCCTTAAATTTTTAAAATTCTGTTAAGCCAATTTATGGGCATTTTCATAAAGAGTGAGCTATACCAATGTTGCTTACAATCTCATGAACTACAACTTTGGTATTCAAGTTATGGTAAGATTTTGACTTTTGTTTCACAAAATTTTGAATTTACTAATCAGGTCTAAGTTTGGCACAATTCACAGTTTCACATAAAATGACCTAAAACTATGTTCAAACCTTTATGCATGTCATGACACAAAATACCAAAGTTATTCCTCATGAAATTGTCTACAAGTTTGGTATGTAAAGTTTTATAAAATTCACAACAGTATTAAAGTTACAACAGCAAATGCAAATACAGTTTTTTCAGCAAACCGAGTTTAAATACTTCAAATGACCTAACCTATGCATGCTCTCAAGATAAAACGCCCTTGAAATGATGTCATTAAGCTAATGATGTCAGTATAATGCACTGGAGATGCCAGGGGCATCACACGTACGGCCCCGATCCTTCAACATCGGTGACCTTGTCCAATGACAAGTGCAATCTACCAAGGATAGACACAAGCTCTCCCACCCTAGGAGGGACCCTACGGCATCGCACAAGTGCTACAACAAGGTTCCTACATGTTGTGAGACTCCAATGGGAGGGTCCTCGCCAACGCTTTGAATATCGAAAAGTTGAGGAAATTCTATCCTTAACGGGCGCCGTTCGTCGCTAGGCCAAACAATACCACCGGCAACGGACAGCGTGCCCAAAACATGCAAACATAAAGAGCCATGGTGCCCAATGTCCAAACAACCTGCTGCCGAAGCAGTGCACATGCACGCTAGCTAGGTATCTACTAGTGAAGAAAGCGCTCGATGTTGAGGTCTGCGACCGCCTTGTCGCCCCGTAGCACGATTGTCCGCTCCAGCCTGTCGACCTCCTTGTTCGAGGTGTCAGTGGTGTAGCCGCCCAGGACGGCATCCACATCTAGCAGTAGGTAGTGGGAGACCGTGAATGCTAGCATGATCCCAGTATCTGCCATCGCAACTCAACGAAGGCCTAACGCCACGTGGCTAGGAACGGTCGCCAGCCGAGTAGTTAGGGAGCTTGGCCCCGGCGCGGTCAGGAGTAGCCTTCAGGCGAACTCTTGGCCGACTTCATGAAGCTCGGTCAATTCCGTGGCAGACTCGGATAAGGCGGTGACCTATTCCCCGATAGCTTCCTTTAGCCCGACTGCCTCAGCCAACTTCCACTCGGCCACCTCTTTAGCCTCCACTGTTGTTGCGACCTCACAGTGAAGAACCTCCAAGGACCTCTTCGCCGCTTCCTTGGCCTCCATGGCAGTGTTGCGCTCCCCCACTGAGGTGTCCTAGTCGGGCCGTCTCGATGAGCCAACGATGAAGCTTTATGACAAGGAAGACAAGCGTTATGACGCCGACACAAGTACGCGATTGTACTAGGGTGGAGAGAGGCACCTTTGAGCAATACTCTCACCTCGTTGATAGCCTATGCAAGCGCCGCCCACTCCATCGCCAGCTCCTCCATCTCCTAGGTGAGGAGCGTGATCGACCGCTCTGTGCTGCTAAGGCCAATGGCCCCTGCTCCAGAGCCTCCTCAGTCCGCCTGAGCTCCTGCCGCTCTTGCGTGAGCTCCTCCTGAGATGAGGACAACTCACGCTCGACCTCCACCAGGGCAAGAGCCCACTCTAAGGCATGGAGTTTGGAAGCCTGCATGACAAGTAGAGTTACACCGCATGAAGATGACCTAAGGGTCATAGTAGCAGGGGTCGACCCTAGACACTTACCTGCCCAACCGAGCATATGTGGGCAACCATCAGACGGACCGCGTTGAGCTCGTAGTAGACCTCTCCCTACAGCTGGGAGAAATGCGCGAGGATGGCGTTAGAGCCTTCCTCAAAGGTTTGCCAACCCCGATAGATGGCCCTAGACCTCATAGACCATGCTCCTTATGGCCTCCCAACCGCTGCGCTCGGGCTAGTTATCGAAAAGGATTGTGCGCCCCTCATTGTTCGAGTGTCGCACGGGGTACCACACCGTCGCAGGACCCTCGCTCCTCTCTAGGATAGGAAGGCACAGGATGCTAGCAAGGATAGGACCAATGGGAGGACTGGGCACGAGCCCCTTGCAGTCGACAGGGACTTCAGAACCAGACGCAGCCGGTGCCACAGGGAGAAGCAACTCCAGCTCCCCCGCATGACGTTCCACAGCTTTGGCCAGGATCAGCACCAACAGCGCCGACAACCTAGCTGAGTCCCCTTTCCCCACTAGGGAAGGACGGCATCCCAGCTGAGACCTCCACATCCTCCACGGGTTACCTCGACACTGCTTTGATTGGCCGTGTTGCCACCGGGACCTGCGGTGCATGGCTCGCATCCCTAGTTAGGGCATCCCCATTGCGAGGCACATCAGGCAGCGACATCCCTGCGATGAGTGCTGCCTCGAGGCTAACCTCTAGTCTAGTGTCAGGAGGCTGCGCGGCTACCGCACCACTGCCTCCACAGGTGAGCATCGTGACGTCCACATCCAGTCAGGGCCTACTGTATAAAGGTTCTAAGGTCAAATAGTGGACATCACCTATGTTTCTAGGGAAGGCAGGAGTGCGAGAGGATCAACTTGCCGAGCGCCTCCGTGGTGCCACATCCACCAGGAAGAGAACGCGCGATGCCATAGATGCAGAAGACATCTCAAGTTCGGCCCCACCAGTGACCGACATCAACCTGGCTTCCAAAGAGGTATACCCCGAGGGCGTCTTGTCTGAGACATCCTCTCCACGCTCCTTGTGTACCTTGCGCTCGGCACGTTGTCGCTTTCAGTTCGCATTTGATGCCCTTCTTCACGCCACGGCCGCGTCCTCTTGCGCCCGCCACTGGGCCTTGATGTCGCACTCCTCCCCAAGCTTCAGCATGCTCCAAGTGCCACCAAGCCCCTGCGCAAAAAATAGGGTAACAAGACCTAACCAGGACTGGCTGTGAAGGAAGAAACGCGAAGAAACGAGCCGTTCTTACCAAATTGGGAGCGTGTTCAAAGGAGAAGAGGATAGGATGTGTCTCTGTCTCAAGCACCACACCGCCCATCAGGGGGAGCATCCGACAACAGACCCCGGAGTCTAGGAGGACCTTGGCGCCCTCCCGCGTAGGGTCCTCTAGCCCCGCATAAAGGAACATCGGGTGCGCATGAACCATGAGTGGTTGGACGCATCGGCTTATGAATGTCCAGACAACTCTGGGCCCAGTAACACTAGATGCCTTCACCGGCCTCCAATCTGAACTGGACCTTCTTCTTCAACTTGGCCTTCCCACTGATTCTGAACCGTTCCGACACCTTCCCCAAAAGAATGCGCCCCATGAATGCCGGTGCATTGTGGCACTCAACGTAGAGCCAATCATCGTGCCAACTCCCCATGGAAGAAGGGAACGACACCAACGTGTACTCCCCCAGATGGGAGTTGCACAATTGAAAGGTGACCCATCCGATGTCATGGTGGCCTGAGCCTTGGTAACGGCTAGAGTAGAAGTACCTCCACAGGTCCCAGTGGGGATTGATCCCCAAGAAGGCCTCTCAGAAGGTGATGAAGGCGGCGATGAAGAGCACGGTGTTGGGCGTGAGATGATGAATCTCGCACCCATAGAAGAGCAGCATCGCCTGCACAAAGAGGTGCAGCGGGAAGCTCAGCCCGCACTCAAAGAATGAGGCTGGCACCACCACCTCGTGCTCCACCGGCAACACCGTCTCTGCGCTGGGGGTAAGCCGCTAGCCATCCACCAGAAGAAAGCCCCGGTCGACGAGCGAACACGCCTTTGCCTTGGTGAAGGAGCAGGGAGGGAAGGGCACTGATATGGCAGAAGCTGCCGGTCCATCCCCCGCTATTGGAGCCACCGCCGCCACAGCCATAGCGCCGCCTACTGCCACTTCAGTGGCATCGTCACCCATCGCCTCTTCTAATGCTGTCGCAGCCCCAACAACATCAGTCGCCGGCATAGGACCTGCAAAGTTCCCCACCTCTAAATTGGCAGAAGGCACCTTGGTAGCAACCAACGCGGCCATAGTAGCTGCCGCACCCTCGGCCATCGAGGCCGCCTCACCAAACACTGGAAATCACCGTTGGTTGCCATCAGCGAGTGGATCCCCTTTCTTGTTTCTTTTTCGTCTATTGCAAAAGAAGGAAGAATGCGAGGAAGGCGGAATGAGGAGAGCAAGAAAGAAAGAATGTGACCAGACGCGAAACCACTGCCAGAGCAGGGTTTTCCAGCCACAGGGCGACAACAGCTCCAACATCGCATAGCGCGCGATGCGGTCGCGACACGAACGGATGCGACGCTCCAAACACTGCGACGACCGCAAGTGCAATTAAGTCGAGCACAACTCCCTAGGTACCCGAGCACACCAGCCACTCATAAATTCTTTCATTCAGTCATTAATTTTTTTTCTTGACCAAGCGCAGGAGGCCTCAACGGCCAAACCCCCACCTTCGATCGACCCCAATCGGTTGCTCGAGGCTCGGGAGCCCTTACCACCAGATGCGCTACATTCACCAGCCGAGAATTCCTCGATGGCCCATGGCCGCACGAGCGCATGCACAAGGCCGATCAGGCCCAGCCACAGATGAAATTACTTGTGACATGAGTAAGCATCGACAAAAGAACGATGGGCAGTTGGCGTTCCTTAGCCTTCAGATATAATTCCGCAAGCGCACGGTAAACGCGTTGTAGCTCTTTCACCCAAGAGTATTCCAGGGTATCGAATCCACAGAGAATGAGGAGTATAATAACACGTAACACAACCAACCAAACTAGTGAAGCTAGCAATGTAGAGGATAAAAGATAGGGGAGCAGGTTCTCGACAAATGTTAGATCACCTTACTATACTAAGCATGCAAAGAGATATACATGTAATGTAAACATAGACACCAAAGCTGTAGCACCACTGCCAGGCACCAGAGTGCTGATTGCCTCGCCGAGAAAGGCAGGTACTATAGGATAAGGTTATATCGTCAGCGAGTCTATCTGAACATACGGGATTGGAATACTGAGAACACAAAAGCTGTCACCTAATGTGTCTACCAACCAGAGCTGTATGGGATAGCCGACCAACCAAGGTAAACTCTAAGTATGAACACCATCGTGCCACTCAGAGAGTCTACAACTAACTGGTAATGGGCCAGAAAAGCAAGCACTACTATATAGCCAACACTATAAGCATGCACAAGGTTCCCGTAAACAGACAAGTATAAGACTAAGTATGAAAGCAAAGTAAGTATGAAATAACAAAGGGAGAGGACAATGAACTTTACTCAATCCTGGAATTGAATATCCTTCCACTGAGAATACAAGTATGGGAGCAAAGAGAAATCCGGCACCCGCACTCTTCTCCTCACTACTCTCCTTGATACAAGAGGCACTCTCTCTACAAGCTAAGGGATAACTTCACTTTCCCACACTATACACTTCACACCAAGTGCTACTATGCCACTACATTTACACACACACTTCACAAATGAGCTACCAGGGGGTATTTATAGTACCAAGGGAGTGAGGGGGGACTTGTAGGGTCGGTATGGTGGTTACAAGGGCGTGGGCCAGGCCGAGCGGCCTAGTAGGAGGCCGAGTAGCCCTACCCTAGGCCAAGCAGCCTGGAGTGCCCTTGGATCCACCGCCTTACTTCATCCTTCAGTTGATATTGACTCTCCAAGGTGGTTGCAGGTCGGTTGGCGGTTATCCTCGTGTGCTTTTACCTCAACCATTGGATTCTCTTTGTGTTTCTTCCTTAGCCATTGGATGGGACTCCCCTGGATCGCTGACTTAACCAATCCGTGGGCTAGATTGGTGAGGTGGAGGCCTTCCGATGTGTTTGTGCTTCTTCTCTCAGTTGCCACGGTGGATTTGTGTTTGACACGTTGTCTGTTGCATGCAGGTGAAGAATGGTGGCATTCGGAGCCGGAGGCAGGCCAGGCGGCCTGGGTCCTTAGCCCATATCCAGCCTTCCATCTTGGTTCACCATGTTTCACCATGTTTTGTATGTTTTTGCACCGTGACATGTGTTCCTGCAAGACTTTTGTACACAACTCATGAAACCGGTTAATATGTATGAACTTTGCATAAAATCATCCTTGGAACATGAAATGTTGGTGGTCGAAATGGGCTATAATGACCGCCAACATGGGCGTACTTTGAGCAGACCCACATTTTGGGATGACTAACAGTTTGGATCGAGCAGACCAGCCAACTGCTTGACTACGTATCTGACACCGTACCTAACACTCCTATGTGGAGTCCCTTGGTAGGGACGGGTCATAGACCGCTCATGCACCGATGAAAGGCCCGAGTCTGAACTGAGTTGAGTAAGGAAGGGTTCTTAATGAAATGCCCCCAGAGGGTTAGGCACCCATCGAGTGGGATTGTCTACTAGGGCTGACCCATGTGGGGCGGGTCCCCTGGTTTCGCTCGGATTGACCGATTGCAGCTCGGTGGATACGGTGTTCACACCAGCAATGGTAGGCACCAGCATATCCCCTCTCTCAAGGACCCACGGAAACCTGTGGATGGGGGTACACAGTGGGAAATACTGCCTAGCTCGAGGCGAGACAAAAATTTGAAGCCACAAGCCTATGAACTAAGACCCTCGATGTCCGCTCGGTCTCACGAGGGCCAGTCCCCATGACCGATCACCCCTCGACCGATCCCAAGGGATCGCTCAGGGACTCGAGGGGCTGCATCCACCAGACACATTGCGTGCACTGGTCGGATCTATGAGCTAAGACCCTCGACGGCCGCTCGATCGCACGAGGGCTGGTCCCCATGACCAATCACCCCCCGACTGATCCTAAGGGATCGCTCAGGGCTCGGGGGCTGTGTCCACCGGACATGCTGCGTGCACCGGTCGGATCTACGAACTAAGACCCTTGACAGCTGCTCAGTCACACGAGGGCCGGTCCCCATGACCATTCACCCCCGACCGATCCCACAGGATCACTCGAGGCTCGGGGGTTACGTCCACCGGATGCGTTGCACGCACTAGTCGGATCTACGAGCTAAGACCCTTAACGGCCACTTGGTCGCACGAGGACCGGTCCCCATGACTGATCACCTCCCAACCAATCCCAAGGGATCGCTCGGGGGTTGTGTCCACCGGACGCATTGCACGCACCAGTTGGATCTATGAGCTAAGACCCTTGATGGCCACTCGGTCGCATGAGGGCTGATCCCCACAATTGACCACCCACCGACCGATCCCAAGGGATCACTCGAGGGCTCGGGCGTTGCGTCTACCGGACGCGCTGTGCGCACCGGTCAAATCTATGAGCTAAGCCCTTGACAGTCGCTCGATCACACAAAGGCCAGTCCCCACGACCGCTCGCCCCCCGATCGATCCCAAGGGATCGCTCGGGGGCTGCGTCCATCGGACGTGCCATGCGCACCGGTTGACAAACACCAACAAATAGTCAAACACAGCCCGCACGTTACAACTAGGGCCGCAATCGAGCATGTGAAGGCCACAAAACAGTGCTTGTTTTCCATGGCCGCATCCACTGGACGTCCAGCACAAGGAGAAAATTGGGTTCGAAACTCAAATCAAAAACCAAAACAAGGAACCACATGGGTCAACATGCCTCCACATTTTCTTCATTCTGAGAAAATAAGTACATTCATGATACATTTGGATTGAAGAATGCTTAAGAATTACAAGTGCGAGGATAAGGCAGAAAGAAACATTGTGCAACAGCAAAATCCACCCATCCAAGCAGCAGCGAAGCCGTTGGCGTACTAAGCAGACCACTGCAGCCATCGCCTAGTAAGACGACGTCGATGGCTCTACCAGAAAGCGACATTGAAGACGGAGGAGCATCCACAAGCTCTATTTGCTGCCCCCGCCTAACACGGAGTTTGTAGACAGAAGTGTCCAGCCGGAAGGCAATGACGATGGAGCGTGGTATTGACATTGTTCATCGAAGCACGTCCCCTTCGAACGTCCACACTTCCGCGCAAGAGGACGACGGGCGTAGAGGCACGGAGGCATCTATGTATGCAAGGCGACAAGGCATGTACTGACTTATGCCCCCGCCGCATCCCCAGCAGAGAGGACACGAGGACAACATGCATAAAGACGCTGTGGGCTGCGCCCACACCACTTCAACACATACCTCTCGCCGCATGGACGTGCACCGTGCACGTTCGGGAATAATGACAGCCCTGGAGGCAAAGGCCCCAGGCACAGAGTCCTTGGTTGAGGCCACCAGGCACCCATTGTAGGACCACGCCCTATCCTTCCGCCTCCCGGCGTCGTCCATCCCTCCATCTCCACCAGACACCTGCACAGGACTCCCACGCGGGCAAAGGCACACCCGCGTCATCTCAGTGCATGGCCCCAAAGCCGCCGTCTAAAGTGGATAAAGGCGTGCAGGGCCCCCGCACCGTCCCACGCCCCGGATCCGCCCCGACATGGACGCCGCCATCTCCAGGCTATGCTTGTACCGTGCCGTCAACACCAAATGATGTTGTAGCATCAGCGCTAGTGTGATCTTAAACCCTATCTCTTGGAGAGGGCGCACAGAGCCTAGCAATGGCAGACTGGCTGGCTGGCGTCATCGAGAGAACGGGACTGGCAGGCGGTGACACTGGGAGGAGCAGTTGTCGGTGCCCCTTTAAGAGGCACCCGCAACCTAACAGAGGGGAATATCAAGAGACAACAGCAACCCAACTAAGCTTCAAGCAAGGGAGAGACAGGGCAGGGCTACACAGAGGTCAGCTATGGCTGCATGAGTGTTTCTTCCCATGGCGAGGGGTTGTGAGGAAGAAGAAGGCCACCCCCTCGCTATTTATATGCGCCACGAGGAAGATGAAGAAGGCAAGGAGTCGCCCCTAAGGCTACCACAGGGTAACTGCATGCCCTAGGTGGCGCGCGGTGGAAGGGGCGGTGCAGTTAGACGAACCGCTGCATTCCTCAAAAGACAAGAGTAGTTACGCCCCTCACCCACCAGAATTTAAGGGGCGCTAGATGACGAGGCACCTCCGTATCTGCACCCTACGATCCCTAACCATGGGGCAAAAGAGGTCGAAACTCCTCAACCAACCACAAGAAATAACACCTCGGCTGACTCTCCGATTCAACCAGAGGGTCAGAGGCTACTGACGTGTATCCGTACCAGGGGTACCCTCAATGGCCCACATAATTACGATGGGCCGAATTTGGCTAACCAAAGAACCTAGAGCCACGAGCCCCGAGAGCCGACGTCAGGATCACCGCCCCCCGACCCCTGACCGACCAATGGTCGGGGATCATGGGTCACACCGCAACGCAACACGGTGGGAGGAACCGCCCCAACCACTGAATGATGGGCGTTCCTTCCCCACGCCCTTAGTTGTTCTAGATCGGAAGTTAAAAGCCTGGGCAGACCCAGGCACAGAGGGGTGTCAAGAGCGGCAGGGGGACAGCAGGTGCGTAACCCGCTCTCCACCCGCATGGTGGGCACGCGTCGCGCTTGCGCTAGTAGGACGGGCATGTTGCTGCATGCCATCCGCTGTCATGGCACCGCATAGCAGGCGGGGGTGACCTGTCACATCCACATCACATCCCCGTTGACTCAGTAGTTCAGACGACGGGAAGCGACAATCACGGCTCTCCACCACCGGGGTCGGTCGAAGTGCAGCGAGGCCCGAACAACACCCAACCAATGAAGGTTGAACCCCCGCGGTCGGTTGGGGGTCGGCACCTGCCATAGTAGGGGCCACTTGTCATTCCCTTGTAATGTAGTACCCCTTCCTTTCTTTCTCACCCTCTTGTTGTAACTACTCAAGGGCGCCCTCCTCTGGCTATATAAGGAGAAGGTGCCCACCATGAGAGGGGGGACAAGATGAGAGAGGACACACACGCACGAGGAGCCCACAGCTCTCACCTTGTAACACCAAAAACAAGCGATACAACTCAGCACACCATAGTGGACATAGGGATTCATCCCAAGCCACTCTAAATCCTTGTGTCTCTCTTGCAAACATCACATCTGTGAGCCTCCAAGGCTTAGCCATTGGGACAGCACTCCATGAAGCCCCTTAAGCCTAGTACAAAGCTATTGCCATGGTAGAAAACCACAACAAGCTTGTTTCACCATTATACTTCTCGGGATCTTCGATCATATAGAACAGGTTACCACTGTGGTAGACTTTATGTGGGTCTCATGCCCATCTCACGCAATGCACTATCTATCACATTACATGATAGTCTCTTAGTGAAGTGATCTGCCAGATTTTTAGATGTGTGGACAAAGTCCAATGCTATCACTCTAGAGTTTCTCAATTTTTTGACAGATTTCAAATGCCTCTTTATATGCCTTGATGACTTTAGGTTATCCCTAGAACTTTTCACTTTGACTATCACTGTTTGATTAACACAGTTCATAGAAATAGCCGATATATGCTTTTCAAACATCGATAAATCTTTAAGGAGTTCTCGAAGCCACTAGGCCTCAACTGAGGCCCAATACTCTCTAAAGAGCACACTAATGATCATCTCCTAGGTTTGACACAAATCGGCTCATCTTGCTCATAGCAAATAAGCTAAATACATAAACGAACCAATTATCTGGGAGTATTTCAATTGATCCTTTGCTATTCTCCGATTTTTCCTCAATAGCACACTAGGGTCATAAGGCGTAGGAGCAGGTTGATAGTCACTAAACCTAGAGCGACTTAAAACATTTTCCACATAATGGGATTGTACAAGTGTAATCCTACCAATGCCTGCTCTCAATAGCTTGATGTTAAGAATAACATCAACCAAAGATCAGTATGTTGTCAAGAAATAGACACAAGATCACTCCTTCGCCGCCATCATACCAATAGTACACACATTTATCAGCTTTATTCACAACAAAGCCGGCAGATATCAAAGTTTTAACAAATTTTTCATGACATTGCTTAGGTTCTTGTTTCAGGCCATACAATATAGATTTCAATAATTTACAGACCATGCCTTCTTTACCGTTTGCTACAAACCCATCTGGTTGATCCATATAGATCTCCTCATATAACTCTCCATTTAGGAAAGATGTCTTAATGTCCCTCTGAAGAACGAAAAGACCGTGTGAGGCTGCTGAAGTGCCCCACTTCCATAATGGGACTAAAATGTGCTTTATTACCCTAGAGACTAGTAATCACATTCTTACATTAGAGTAGTACAGACCAAAATGGGCATAGCCCAAAGACTAAACAGCGAAACTTAAACGAAGGCCCAAACTTCAACATGACATGGTTGGGAAGCAGGGTGTAGCCCTTACTCGTACACATATATGATGATCTCCTCTTCTCTGAAAAACATCAATAAAGCAAGAGTGAGTATATATGTACTCCGCAAGCCCATGTTCCTCCATAAGGAGTTAGGTTATACCTATCACTATATGCAGGAAGTATCTAGAGCTTAGGTTGTTATGCAAGAAAATATTTTGTATGCAGGGTTCGTTAATTCTTACTTTTAATTAAGAAAACACTTTTCCATAAAAAGATTGCCATTGGGCTTGCTAGTACACCGTGGCTCACGGCATCCCACCGAACACATTTTTCACACCACTACTGGGCCTTGCCCCCGTAGCTCTCGACATCCACTGCCGAACAAAAACCATATTTTCCGTCCATTCCCACATTTTATAAAATATCTAGTTGTCGAAACCAAGTCATAACCCATCCATACCAGTGGACACAGACTATTCAAATAGATTTATACTCTGGCCATAAGGTGTGCTATGAGCCACAAGTTGGACTCAGCAACGATTTACCGTCGTAAAGGTCAGAATTCCAAACTAAGCCTTTGACATTATTTCATTATCTGGTAGTGTCCTGAGAGGATCTAGGAAACACGTCGCTCCAGTGCCCCATGACACTCCTGTGACCCAATCCCTATCCCTTAGCCTCTTTGCCACACCGTCACATCAGGCAAGTGCTAGACTATCCACTCCAGCTTGGCCAAGCCAATGGCTCATTATTGACTGTCATTATTTCACCATTTCGACCACCAATTCCTCGATGAATAAATGGGGTATAGCTAAAGTTCTGTGCATTATTTACCTAACACTAATGAATTTCATGAGTTTTGGTGGTTTTCGGTGTATCACAAGGAGATGCTCAAATTTAATGCAAAAAAATACCAATTGAAGCAAGAGAGAAATCACGTACAAAAGGGCTTGAGATGGATCTACAAATATCATCATTATTAAGTATCTCAAGTGTCCTCAAAGACCAAACCATTTCAAAGAGCTCGTCTAGATAATCAAAATGGAGTTTTAGTTCACTCAATTTGGAGTCTGGATTCAAAAGTTATGGACATCACAAGAATTAACACACTGAGAGGGATGGTCCATGGCCGCTCGGCCATCTCCATGGCTACTCTGCCATTACCCATGGTTGCCCAGCCATCACCTTGGCTTCCTGTCCATGCCATATGGTTCCCCCGACACATAGTTGCACGCAGAAGCTTATCACGTTCAAACAAATGAAGGAAATGTGGGAAACAAAGGAAGAACACCAAGTGGGAGGCAGCTCGCCAAGTTAAATGGTTAGCCGGCCATCTCTCATGGCCCCCTAACCATCCCACATGGCCAGCCGGCCACTCACTTTGGCGCCAAGTCCGGCAGCCAAGAGGCTCAGGGAGCATTTCAGCAGAACATTGATGGCCGCTCGGCCATGCCGTGGTGGCAATCTGACACGTCCTTTGATCTGCATGCAAAGAAACACAATTTGAGTCAAATCCAATCGTGGGAACAAGTATCCAATGAAATGAATGGTCGGAAGGCTATCACATAAAGATTGCAATCCAAGGGAGACAGCATGCAACCAATCTGGAAGAAACACGTGGCCGCCCGGCCATAGACTAGGCCGCTCGGCCATGACTTTTACCCATTTTGCACGTGCACTGACTTTGGCAACCATCACCGACCCTAGGAAAGCATTTTCAGCTAGTGGATCAACAAAGGCGGTGGATCGGATGGCCGCCCAGCCACCGACATGGCCGCACGGCCATCCACATGGTCACTCGGCCAACCGACTTACCTTCCCCACCGACCTTTTCACTCCTATAAGCAGAGGGGCACTCCCCCACTCCAAAGATGTACCATTCCCATGTAAATTCTCTCTCCCTCTCTAGGAGGCGCCCTACGGGTGGTGCCTCCACTCTGAAAGTAGTGTTTGGTTAGGAGTTTGAGGTAGGGCTTCGTCGTTCCGGAGTTGTCTTTAGGAGTTCGGTATGAATTCTTTGTATCTTTACTTTCCTGTAAGACTTGAGCTAATTAATGCATTATCTTTCTTTACTTTTGTGAGCATTTACTTTACTCTTGCTTTTGATATTAATCATGCCTCAACATAGTAATGTCTTTTAGACCATAGTTAGAGTTGCTCTGAGTGGTAATGAATATCTAGTCTGTCATGCTTATAGATTCCTAATATGCTCTTTATAGCATTTGACTATGTGTTTTCTTGATAGCTTTAGTTAGAAGTAGTGCCTGCAAGCGTAGACGTGGTGTCTACAATTGCAGTCACCTTGGTTTCGCAAGTTCTTAGACCCCACGCCATCTTGGGTAGTCGGTGTGCATGTAGACTAGGCGCCCCTGGCTTTGGTAGGTCCTCTTGGTGACAGTGGGAGTATACCCTATGTAGTCCATCCCCGTCGTTCGGGTTGCTTGTAGCCGCATAGCTGGGTCCCTGCGACACTCGCTTTTTTCGTCTGTGTTATCAGCACTCTGGTGCCCAGAAGTTGTTAACAGCCTTAGTGGCGAAGTAAGTATCCTAGACAACTAGATAAGTCATTACCTCAGTCAGAGTAATGTGTTTGGTCTAGCTTAGTCTGTCTGGCTCACCTTAGTATAGAAAGTCCTCATCAGGAATCTGAGCTCTCACCTCGTTGTCCTCCTAGCTTTACTTGCTTTCTAGCCAACAGTGCTCGGCTTTGTATCCCATGGTGCTTGGTGTCAATCGTTCCTAGCTATCAGTTGATGTGAATGAGTAGTAACATTTGGATGAATGATAGTTTGATATCTCTATCTCAATGCTTACTTGTGGATAAATACGATACCTTGGAATACTCCCGGGTGAAGGGCTACAGCGGTCTTCGTGCGCTTGCGGAGTAAAATATGGTAGGCTAAGAACCGCCAACAAGCTTTTCCGGCGCCGTTGTCGGGGAAGTGCCAAGTTAGAATATTACTCTGTTGTTCATCCTTTTGTTGTTGCTCCGTCATTTTATTTGAAAATCCAAAACAAAATTATATAAAAAAAAACCAGTTTCTTCGATGATGATCTATCCATTGTGTAATTCTTGATCATGTGTGGTTCTCAAACCTCTTTTTCATGCTATCCAAAGTCATGGGATGCCTAATCTGTGAGCTGTATTTATATTGCAACATAGCTTGGGCCAGATCCTAATGTGTGCCCAAAGGCTAATTTTCCAAATTAAGCGTGATGATTAGGTTGGAATTAGTCGCTTTCTATCAAATTTGATATAATGTCGAGTTTGGTAGATAAGCTATAGATGATCTTTGGTAGTGATTATTCCATTGTTAGTTCATGAGCCGTGATTCTTGAACTAGCCGGATCTCTCAAGTTTCAATGGAGACACAAAATCTCGGTGATGTTCCAAAAATATAACTTTTTTTAGACCGTAGATTTGAGTAAAAGTTGAAGAAATGGAAGTCATGGTTTAGCAACATGGTTTGTGCTAGGTTTTGATTGAGAATACTCTGCTAGCACTCTATGAACAACAGGCCTGGCGTTTAATACTCTTTACACATTTTGGACCCCTTTATATGTCGTACACTAACCTATTGTAGGAGACATTCATTCCCCACATGAGAGGAAAGGCCCTACGGCCGACACTCTCATGCTCAACCTCTTGCGGGCTATCTAGCCCCTTTTGGGGAAATGACAGCATCATGATATGGATATCAAAGTAAATGGTGGTGGTGAGCAATTGAGAAATCTTGATAATTTCCACACTACAAGAACACACCATACCAGAATAACATTCAAAGGCATATCACATTATGCTATCGTCTGTGCTTACATTTGCAATCTAGTAGGCCACTGGTCTACTGCCCCATGGAAAAGTTGCATGCTCGATGGAGTTGTGGTGTAGATCGCAAAAGAGGCTGGCATAGACGTCTCTCATTGCGAGAGAGCTCCATCCTAAGCACCACAAAGGCAAATACAAATCCTACAAGCATGGTGAGAACATCAATGTTATGATGTGTAGTCGATGCCTGTGTGGCACATAGGCAAATAGCGACTGGTGGCACATGTCATGCACGACAAGTATCAAGCCCAAGAAAAACATGATAGGGAGCAAGTTTGCAATCAGCATTCAATGCAGAAACCAAGCTTGGGGGAGTAAATTGTCTAGCATTTGACAAGCTTTCTACAAAACGACCAGAATTCCAAGCCCATGAACCAACGCTTAAAAGATGGCCGCGACATTTACATGGACCAACCGTGGAGCGAGAACCCGACGTACCTATCAGCAGAGACAGAAAATTTGAGAAGTTCCATTGGGAAATCCCTTCACAACATCTGAGGGTCTCTCGTCACACCATGATTGGAAAACGCGTTCCACTGGAACCAAAATGAAAGTCAAAGCAGAGCAAGACAGAATTCCAAGGTTTGTTTCATGACACCACACGAATCAAGCTTGGGGAAAGATATGCCAAGATAACCATCGCAACGGCACATTAAATTTCTCACCCCCACTTTTGAAATGGCTAGCCGACAAGGGCCGTTTACCGACCGAGGTCGTACGTCGGGGTTCTTCCCCGTTTTTCCTAAAAACACACCCTCCATACCCATAGCCACATTCCCAACATATCCATCAAGTTTAATGTATAGATAATTGAGTGAGCGATCCCTTTCTAAGCGCACTATAACTAATATTGGTTCGGGTGGCTATCCTACCATGTTTCCTTAGTTAGCAGAACATGCAATATCAGGCCAAGGGTTATGGTTGCAAAACTAGGAATTTTATGTATTAAGTGTGGATTCCAGTGGACTTGTCGTTACGTTGTTTTGTTGGCAGACACGACATGTGAAAGGCATGACAAGACTTGATTCATGCACCGGGTTGATCGGTCACTCCGAGAAACGTACGCGCACAAACAAGGAAAACATACAAATCAAGATACAGTAGAAGCTCAACAAGAGTTGGATTCATTCTAGCTAGATAGGTCTTGATTTTGGAAGAATTTAGGCGAAGGAATCATTGGCATTGGAGTCGAAATTATCAAGATATGAATCTTTCGAGATGACAGGAACTGGAAAGACCTTTTTGGGCTGAAAGCGCGCATGTAGCACTTCTCCCAGCTAGTGTACTGGGGTGGCATGGCTTATCCTCGCCTCTCGCGGAAGTAGGGCCTTGTAGGTTGGCCCACTGGCGCGAAGGGAAGAACAGCAGCGCGGTCGGGGTCAACACTGGGCCCACGTGTCGGAGACGCAACGGTGGGGACAGTGTGAGGTGATGTGCTTATGTGTTAGTGACATGAGCTTAATATGGCGTCACAGAGGGTATGCTGGCATCATCCGGCTAGGACCGGTTGGTAGGGCGGAGGCGACGCTAGTCCGTTTTCGGCCTAACCGAGGGTGATGCCAACGAGCCAAGTGAGGCAATGTTGAACGGACCATTTTGATAGTGGCGAAAAATTATGATAAGGGTATGAGTGGATAGAGCTTGATTTCAGAGGAATTTAGGCGCAAGGATCGTCTAAATGAGAGTTGAAACGGAGAAAATATGAAGTATTTAGTGGAGATGGGGTGAAATTATGATAAGGGTATGAGTGGATAGAGACTGATTTAGAAGAATTTAGGCGTAAGAATCACCTAAATAAGAGTTGAAACGGAAAAAATATGAAGTATTTAGCGGAGATGGAGTGAAATTTACACTATAAAAAGCGAGTTTTCTGAAAACATTTTCTACCTACGTTGGATCCCATGTACCCCTCACGTTGGTTCCGTGGTACAATATGGAAAATGTTGGAAAAAGATGAAAAAAACTAAAACTGATAGATGCAAAATGTTTTTGACTTTTTTTCTCACCTGATTCCTACCCGGTACCGACTTTGTATTTTTTACTAACGAGAGAAATTGGGATCCAATTCTCACCTTCCAAAATACTGCCTCGGGTGCGCAGCCCCGCCCCCGGCCTCCTACGCGCGGCCACCGCTTACCCTGCCGGCGCCGCCACCGCCCCGGGCGGCCCCCTCCTGGCGCCGCCACAGTCCGGCGCGGCCAGACGGCGCCCGCGCCCCGTCCTCGTGCGCGTACGGGCGGCCACCGCCCGGCCGGCGCCGCCACAGCCTCCGGCCTCCCGCGCCACCAACGCCCGGCCCCCGGCATCATGCGCGCACCGCCATCCTCGTGCACGCACGGCGCGGCCACCGGCCAGCGCGGCCACAGCCCGCCCCCGGCCTCCTGCGCGCATGGCGCGGGGCGCGGCCACCGCCCGGCGCGGCCGTCGCACGACGCGGCCTGCCGGCGCTAGGCGGCGCTCCACCCCTGTCCTCCTCCGCGCACGGCGCGGTCACCGGTGCCGCACGCCGCCCACACTTGCAGACCTAAGGCAATCCGATTCGGCCTCCTCGAGAAGAACTCCGGCAATGTGCGGATTTCCCTTCCCCTCCACTCCTCGCTCGTGCTTTTTGGTTTTAACCATGTGTGGGATCCCATCGATCTGCGTTTTGATTGGACCTATCTGATGCCAATGTCACTACATACAGAGAGGAGATCCAGCTTCATGAACTGGCTCTGCACTTTCCTGAAGGGACCGAAGCCTGGCGAGCCAAACCGACGGAGGCCCCGGGTGACGGCCGGAGAAGAGGACACGCTTTGGCAACAACCAATTAGACCAAAGGTATTAGTAATCCAGTTCCTCCCTTCTCAATTTATCATGTTTTCTTCAAATGGCTATTTAATATGTTCATAGTGCCGTTTCACAATTCACACAACGTATTTTAGTACAATCTTAGCCCCTTAGCTTTGAACGAGTTGTTGCTTAAGATTTGTTTCTTTGCCTGTTCCAGAATGACCCGCCTAGAAATGACAATGAGGAATTGGACTGTGCAATTGCAGTCTCTTGCACAGGATGTCAAACCCCCAAAAGGTACGTGGAGGAATCCATCTTATGCATTTCATGTCAGAATGGTAATTCTATAAATTGTATCACCCCCGCATCCCGGTCGCTGTTATTTCCTGCACAGAGCGAAACCATAAGGGTGACAGCAATGATGAAGACCTAGCAAGAGCCATACTGGACAACCTCAATATGACTTTACACGCATTACAATCCCTATGCTCCCTCTCAGGCCCAACCTAGAGGGCACAGGTTAGCCGCCCTCGCCATTTGATCCAACACTTCGACACCAATGCACCAAAACAGCTCAATTGTGTCCATGTCCATGTTGCAGGGTATGCGGAGCATGCAAGCTTGAGATAGGACATAGCCATTACTTGAGCTGCATGGGAATTTACTGGCACCCTCAGTGCTTCCGCTGCAGCTCCTGCAAACACCCAATCCGTGAGACTAAGGTAACCATCTTGCATTTCTTTCGTCAAGGAAGTATTTTACAATGCTATCAGAAATGGCCATGGCCCATTCTTATTTCTTCCTGTTTTTTTAGTTCACCTTGCTGGGTACAGAGCCATACCACAAGTTGTGCTACAAGGAGCTGCATCATCTGAAATGTGATGTCTGCCTTCAGTTTGTAAGGCTTCCTATGAAATATAAATGGCCTCTGAAGACTGATGAATTACATATTCATTAGCATTACTATGGTTTGTCGTCGTAAGAAATTCAGTGCTTTTGTGTTTCTGCAGATTCCAACGAACAGGAGTGGCTTGATAGAGTATAGAGCCCATCCATTGTGGGGCCAGAAGTATTGCCCTTTACATGAGCAAGACAGGACTCCATGTTGCTGCAGTTGTGAGAAAATGGAGGTACAAATACGAGAAAATGCAAAGAAAAAGAATTATGTTTAGCCAATGTTGTGTACCATTATTAATCCACATGGAAATGTTTCGCAGTTTGATTAATTCTTTCCTTTCAAACTAGGATATAAGTTAGCTGATCAAAGGCATTTTCTACTGTAAATTCTTTGGTTGTAATTCTGCAACCAAGGAACACAAAGTATGTGTCTTTGGGAGACGGCCGCAGCTTGTGCATGGAATGCCTGGGATCTGCTGTCATGGACACCGGTGAATGCCAACCCCTGTACGGCTGTACCATTCTATCAGAGACTACTATGAGGGAATGAACATGAAACTGGACCAGCAGATACCCATGCTCTTGGGTGAACGGCAAGCGCTTAATGGAGCCATGGAGGGAGAGAGCAAAGTGAGTATTTCTTTTGGATTTTTTTGCAACATGTACAACCTTTGAAAACACTAACGTTCATCACATCTGCATTATCCAGGGTCCACACCTCATGCGTGAAAACAAGGGGCCTATGTCTGTCGGAGGAGTAGACTGTGAGCAATGTAAGTTCAGTATCTCAAGCCATGACAGATGCTAGAATGGTTACGGTGAAATAGCTTTATGTCGTTTTGATGAACTGAAACAAGGCTGCTCAGGCATTGTTCGGTGCAGCAGTGAGGCGTGGCGTAAACGGCGTCGCAGCCACTGCCACCATGCCTCACCCTGCGAAATGAATGGGCCCTCATATTGAAAGCATGGCACCCTTCATGACATATACATAAGCACATATGTGTCTGAAACTATTTGAGCTGATGATGAGCAATGCTCACTGCTGCTAGCTGACATAGTTTTTTGGTGTATTTTGACTTAGGACAAAATTAAGATTTCATTCTTTTGTGGACGGATTCAGTAGTTTCTATTGATTAGTTGCCCTTAAAGCAAAAATACTGACATCTTCGGAGTGCACTGGAAGGTTTGCTCAGTTTCATTCTTTTTCTATTAATTTTACATGATATTATCGTGGAAAAACAATGTGGTTGACAGTTACATTGCAACATTGGAGGTCATGTGCCAAATATTTGCTTGCAACAATACTAATTTATCTTTCTTATGGCATCACTTATTTGTTGTTTATCCATTTCTACTGAAATAAGATGATGTGTTCATTGTGGTTTCAGCCAAGATTGCTTCAGCGGAAATTGGTGTTTCGACTTACAGTTCTCTGTCCAGCAGGAAGTATTTTCTAGAGACATAAGAGAGTACAAGTACTTTCCTTTATTATGAAAATACCACCTATATTTGTTTGTCAAGTACATCAATCTGCTTTGAGCACCATGTAGCACAAGTAGTATATAGCATCCAATTTTTCTAGCATGCACGCCAGTGCTGAAAATCCTGTTTTTATCCAAGTGAAGGCAATTAACGACATCATCTCTCTGCCATTTAGTTTTCCTTTGTGCTAGATTGTGGAAAGGGTGAGGAAGGAAGAAACCTGCAGTAACCACTGAGTTTTAGAGGAGAGGCAAACACACTACCTAGACAAATATGTTTTGTGATTACCTGTTGTGAAGCTCGGACTGTATACTGCTCTTGTAGATGTTTGACCGTCCTCCTTGAGTACTTTGCAATTACCTGTCTGATGTAATGTTATCTCCATTTTGTGTCTCGGTACTTGCCTATTAATATTGATGTGGGAACAAATAATGAAGATCTACTGTAGGATGACTTGTACTATTTAGGATATTGAAGAATGTTGAGGCATATCCATGATAAACTCTAATGGTTAGATAAATTTCTGCCTTTTTATGTGACCTGAATCTTTGAGTGGTCAATTCTCATAAAACATTTTGGTTTGGCAGTGCATCACAAAGATGGATCCAAGCAGACAGAAAGATGGATCCAAGCAGACGGGAACATGGGAATTTGCTAATCAGGGGTTTTCCATTTGCTGATATATCCATGCCACTAGAGAATGAATTCAAAGTTTTCTATGTATTCACTGACCTGTCTAAATCCATTTACCGCCTACCTACCGGTTCTTTATCATTTCTTTATCTGCTGAAAGCTTGCCATAATTTTGGATGGAATAATGTGTACTGGTATTTTCTTACGTACCTTTTTTTGTGTGTGTGAGGGAGCCCATGAGGGCTAGTTGTTTGTATGAACGTAGTCATTATTTGTGACATCAACTGGTAACAGAAGAGCTTTCTGTTGGCATAGAAGAGCTTTCAATATTAATACAATATAACTCTCCTTTGAGTAAAAAGAACATAAGTACAGGTCTGATTTTATCTTTTAATACGTGCGTGCCGTGCGTGCATGTCAACTAGTTATGATAAGGGTATGAGTGGATACCTAAATCAGAGTTGAAACAGAAAAAATATGAAGTATTTAGTGGAGATGGGGTGGTTTTATTCTTTCCGGAAAGTTCAAGGGGTATAACCAGACTTTTAAGTGGGGGACTCATGGAGGGCTGTCCATGGGCTTTGGCCTGGCCGTGGGTGGGCCCACATGGTAGCTTAAGTGGGAGTGGGTGACTGACTCGTGGGCCATAGGGGGTTGAGGGCCTATCTGCCATATGAGGAGGGGGGAACACTCGGGGGGCACCGATTCGAGCGGCCCCTGCTCTGTTCACCGGAATACGTCAGAGCTCACTGGAGGCTCACTGGAGTTCTGGAGTTCGCTGAAGCAAACGTTCCTGACCTTCGTTCGCTTAAGTGGGAGGGGGATGGGTGATAGACTCATGGGTTGTAGGGGGATGAGGGCCTATCTGCCATATGAGAGGAGGGAGGAATGACGGGGGGCATCGGTTTGACCGGCCCTTGCTTTGTTCATCGGAATATGGCAGAGCTCGCCGGAGTTCGCTAAAACGGACGTTCCCGACCTCCGTTCGCGAATCTGAGGCTACCGGCGCGAAGAGGAGACCGAGAAGAATCCGTCCCGAAGGTTTTGGGTGGGCGGAAAGTAGCAGAGGGAGGTCAGCCATGGGCGCCGGCCCCGGATGCTCATGGCCCGAGCATGGAGAACATCGCGGCGACCTTGCTCACGAGCGAGAACAGGGAATGGAGAAATTGGAGGTGGTGGAGGAGCCGTGCAGCGGGATGACTCGGCGACCTCGGCGCCAGGAGGAGGAACTTGTCGGCGTCGTCTCTTTATAGGTCAGTGGGGAGGAGGGTAGCGGAGAAGCCGGAGCGTTGCGATGCGCGATGCCGCACATTGTCGCGGCGCACCCTACTGACCGTCCAGGTGGGGTTGGAGTGTAGGGGGGCTGACGTGATGTCACGACGCGCGTCGCATGAGGTGGTGTGGCGATGGCGCGGTAGGCACTGTGGCGTGGGCCTGCTCGTGTAACACCCAAATTTTAACACCCGAAATTTTCTTCTAAACTCCCTCTAATTCAAAATCAAAACCCTGGTTGTTGCGTGTTTCGAATGCATATTCATGAGCTCAACCAAAATCCCTTGCTATCCCAAATATTTCGAAATATATTTCTCCCTGAAAGCTCCCTCAAAATCTTCCTCAAAATTCCTACACAAAATTCAAAAAATCAGAAAGAAAAAAAAACGAGAAGAAGAGGAGAAAAACACCACCTCGGGCCAAAACCGGCCCAACCCCCATCTTTCCCCCTCTCTTCCCCTCAGCCCACCCCGCCTCGCCCATCTGGGCCTCCAGGCCGAACAGCCCAGCCGACCGCCACCCCCCCCGCCTCACTCCCTGCCAGCGGGCCCGCGCCTCCCCCTCACTGCAGCACGGGCCCCGCAGGCCAGCCGCCCCTTCTTCCTCCTCCGGCGCTTGCCCGCGCCGCACCCGGCCCCAATCCCCGCCGCACCGCGCCCGCGCGTCACACCACCACTTGGACTCCACCGCGCTCGGCCATGCCGCCGCCACCGGGCTCGGCCCCTGCCCGCTCGCCTATAAAGGCCTCACCGAAGCTCCCTCACCGCCACATCTATCGCCGGCCAAATTCCCCACTCCTCGGCCCCCAGGGTTCGATTCCCCTCGCCACCAGCTCCACCCCCCCTCCATGTGCCATCGTCGGCCCTCACTGCCTCTACTCCACCCCCCACCAGAGCTACCGCGCGGACACCTCTCACCGCCGGTGCACACCCCGAGCCCTGCGCCGTGGAGACCCCATCTCCGGCCACCTGCCTGTGCCCCCAACCCCGCCACCGCTTTTGCCTTCCCACCCTGGTGCTCCTGCTTGAGGTCCCGACGCCGGAACCGCCGCCGGTAGGGAGAACCGGCGGTGAGCTCCCCGCGGGCTAACCAGACCCGGCTCGCCCTCCGAACCAAACCGGCGCTGTTTTCCCCCTGGACGCCATCACCCCCTTCCACCACTGATGCGTGGGCCACGCGCCTCACACCGTCGGTCACTGTTCCGCCTCCCTCGGTTGGACTGAGTCGGCCCACTAGGCCGACGCGCCGCGCGCACCTCGCGCGTTGGCCGCGCCAGACAGCGCCGGCCGAAAGCGTCCTCGTCCCAAGTTCTTTCCCCCCGTGGGCCGAGCAGGCCAAACGCGCCCCCGGCCCAGGTTGCCATCCTCGTGGACCAAATCTAGGGAAATTCACCAGAAATAGTCCAAATCTACCCCCTGGAGTTTCCTAAAAGTCTAAATCTACCCCCTAGCCACTATATACCTCATATCTTCTCCGATTAATCTCCGATTTGGGTGGTTCTTTCGCCTAAATTTATCTAAAATAAAGCTCTATCTATCCACACACTCCATAAAGGATCTTTTTCCCTCCAAACATTACCATGCAGCCACCATCCCGCAAATTCCATTTCTGCCTTTGCGTTTCCGTAATGACCGTTACCTTGCACGCCAGCGTGACCATCAACCTACTCCACCCGAACCAGCACCCATGGTAAGCTCCAACCATCCAAATAAACACTAGACCCCCCTACCATTTCCGCCACGCCTAAAATCAATGTTGAGCTCATGTTATACCTCGATTTGTATGTTTTCATTGTTTGAGCACTAGGCCTTACCGGAGAGTCCGTTCGGTCTGCCCCTCGTGGTATACTACGCGATGAACTGCGCCCAATACGTCTAGCAACTGTTATATCAACCGCCTCAACAAAGTGAAAGGCAAGCCCACTGGAATCACCAGTTGATGCATAAATTTTCTATGTTTTGCAAATATAACCCTTGGTCTGTTAATCACATAAAAACTTGCATGTTTTGCTTGCTAAGGTAACCCAGCAAAGTATATAGCCACCTAACCCTATTTTAGATATAGCTCATATATGTGTGATCGCTCATTTAATTATCTATCATAATTTTGATACTATGGATATGGAATATGATGGGTATGGGAGAGTGGTTGTGTGTGTGGTTTTGAAATAAAATGGGGAAGAACGCCGGCAACCGACCTTGTCGGAATACGGCTACGTGCCGAAACAGCCATAAGGGCAGGGTATGAATGGGTAACTTTGCTACCTGCGGTTACCCTTTGTCCCGGGATTCGTGAAGAATACCGGGTAGGTGTATTTCTCGCGCTGTCGAGCATTGAAAAGTTAGAATGGTTCTACCTGAGCTCTCCGTAAGGACTGTTATGATTTTCATTTTGCCTAACTCTTTTAGTACAACCACTTGCTCTGTATGAGGCATTGGCTAGGCCCGAGACAGAGTAGGTAGTCTATTAGCTTCTGTGCTGGCGCACATGGGGCTAGGGGATGGGTGGTGTGCCAACGGGAGTACCGCGTGGTACTGGAGTGGCTCAGATGCCCGAACCCCTAAAGTTCTGCTAGGTGATGAAACAAAGGCAACGGCTTGGTTTGGAATTCGGGCAGTTACGACGGTAACGTGCCGCTGAGTCCAACTTCTGGGAATTAGTACAACCTCTTATCAGAGTAAAACCTATTCGAATAGTCCGTATCCACTGGTATGGATGAGTTATGGCTTGGTTCTTCAGTTAGCAGTTTTCATAAAATAAAATGGAATTGGTTTGTGATTGGATAAAAAATAGTTTTTGGTTCAGCAGTGAATGCTGGATGTATAGAAAATGTGTTGGCTGGAAAGCCATGGGCCACATCGGACTGGAAAGTCCAGTGGCAAACCTTTTTGAGAAAAACTCAGTTTTCAGAAAGATTAAAACTTGTCAACTATCTCAAACCCTGCATACAAATACTTTTCTGCAAAATTATCTTAAGCTCCAGATATATCCTTGCATACAGTGTTAGCCTCCCCAAAATTCCTTTGGAGGAAGGTGGGCTGCTGAGTACGTATGTACTCACCCTTGCTTTGTTGTTGTTTTTCTCAGTGCTGTGGACATATGTTGGTCCAAGAACGAGTAAGGGTTACGACCTACTTCCCAACTGTGGCGTGAGGAGGATGCGTCTACGTTTTATATTCAATTGCTTAGATTTTCAGGGCTGCGCCCCTTGTTGTCCGACCCGTTTAGGGTGGATCTGTATCACTCTGATGTAAGAATGCAATTACCAAACCTTGAGATGATAATAAAGCATATTTTAGTTCCATTATGGAAATTGCAGCGCTACAGGTGGTATCAGAGCCGTAGTTGACCGTAGGACGTAACCCTAAGGTTGGAAAAATGTTTTGAGTCCAAAAATCGATTTGAAAAACACCTCTGCTCCTCATCCTACTCTATTTCAAAAAGTTTTGGCCCTTTCTTACCCCAACGGCCGTCACCAAGGAGTCAAGCTTCTAGTAGAAGAAAGCTGGTAACTTGAGCGACACACCAATAAAGCCAAGATACATGGACGGACGTGATGGATCGATGTCAAAGGAAGCAGTGCCCGCCAAAAGACACATCACCATCACAAGGACACATGGCAAAATCTCAAGATATGGACCACTCTGGTCAAGCACATGACCCGATGAATAGCCAGAAGGCGTGCAACATAAAACAAGGAAATAGTATCCACAGTTAATCCTGCCCCCTTCACCATAAGTGGCTGCTCAGTATGGCACAGTCGACAAGAGACCTATCAATGGCGCCAGGCACTAAAGGACGTGCCAACCAAGCTATTTAAGGGGACTGCCTTTGGGCTCAAAAGACCCAGGACCGCTCCATTGCAAAGCAGCAATGGCAGAAGAAAAGCCCATCCTCGACGGTCGCCCCGTGCCCCTTAAAAAGAGAAAGCACCTAGACCTCTCAGTGAAAGTCCCAGTGTTGGAAGGCATACCAGCCACCTTCCCCGAGCCTGAGAGCCAGCCAAATCCAGAGCCATTCCCAAATCCTCCACCAGGGCTAACAGAACCCCTCACCTTGAGGAAGTTCCCCGCACCCGAGCTAGAGTGCCCAGAGTACCTGGAAGAAGAGCTACGCAAAGCCCCACCTCTAAGTCCTATCTCCTTGAGCAACCCAAAGGCTCCACCGACAACCTCGCCAATAGAAGCAAGGCTAGAACCCTCGGGCATTGCCTCGCCCAGCAGACTGACCGAGGAAGACGACCCAGCCATCGCAACTCAACCACCGGTAGAGGACATCATCGACATCAGCTCAGATGAGTCAGAATAAGGTCCCCGAGCCAGACATGGAATGAAGTCACATGGTCCGAAGTTAGTTGTGTCCAGTGCCCCTCTTACAGTTGGGTAGTGAAGTTTTCCTTCGCTTTGGTTAGCACCCTTGTAAGAGTTACCGTGTAGAATGCGTGCGTTGTAGATGTTGTCTTGCTTGTTTGTGTGTTGTTAGTAGTTTTGTTCTAAAACCGAGTTCTGCGAGTCTCGATGGCAACTGTCGGACGTGTCAGCCTATGTTAGGATGTAAAAGGTTTTCCAGAGCTCCTAAGGGATACCATACGGTACCTCAGGATTTCTGGATACCCTGAGTACCTAGGTAGAGAAATCATCGAGCATGGAGAACAGAAATGGATGGTCTCGCTATACATCAAGGACAACCGCGCCCTTGAAGGATGGCATTCCACAGCTACCAGTCATCGGTTTGTGGATGCGTGTCACATTATAGCTCGTGATGCAATAAGAAAGTTGTGCTCAACCTATCATAGGGCAATCCAAGACACCCCAATGAGATTTTTCCCACCCTTTAACAAGATGACCACAAGCTAGGCCAGAAAAGTGGAAGTCTTGAATGTCATGAAGGAAACCGAGGATCCCGTCATAGCCTATCTTGCTCTTCATCTGCAAGCCATGGATGATGAGTACGACAAGCTGAGCCTCATGCACGATAGGTTGGAAGCTCGCAACCGCATAATAGAAGACCTTCTGTCCCAATACAGAGCCAGACTGCTGCGCCAAAGGCAAGAAACCAACCCTGGTCCAAGCAGCACGACAACACGGAGTTTGTTTGACCTCCGTCACCCATCACCATTGGGAATGCAGTACCCCCTGCTAGGAGGAATATCAAACCCTCCTAGGCAATCAAAACCAAGTCACCAAGCTAGTTTCCAGTATTCTCTACTTGAGCAACAGCAGAATCAAGGAAAAGCCCCAGTAACCATCCACTAAGAGAAAGATAGAGAAAGCTTGGGCACCCTCCTAACACTCTCGCTTCCGGGAGAAGGATCCCGTGTTCAGCAACCATCACCAAACGAAGCCTCCGGCAATCAGAAGTTGAAGTCTGTTATGCGCGAGTAGTCGTGTTAGTGTGTTTGTTTTCCTTCTTGTGTCTTGTTGTTGTGGTTTGTCTCTTGCTGTGTCAGCAGAATCAAATGTTGCCCTGTTTGAGTGCTCATAAAATCGCCATTAGAACTAGCCCTCACCTCTGCTGTCTCTTTCTCCCCTTAAAACCCATCAATTTGAAGAAGTACCTTCTAAAAGAAGCGACCAGAGCAAGCGCTAGTCAAAAGAAAGGAAGGTCAGCAACTGGCAAAGCTCTACCCAAGTGCTAGCAATGAAGCCTAGAGTTAAACAAGCACAGCTAAAGGAAACAGTGCCCAGGAAAAATGGATAAGATCTGAGGAAACATCCCGTACCATAACCCCCTGCAAACAGTATCCATCACAGTCCCCCGCCACTCATATCTCTCCACAACCCTGCCTTTTCCACCGCACCCGCCGCATCCAATGCCCTGGCCCCTATCACCCACTCACCCCCGCAGCCCCGTGCGCACGTCGCCTGTCACCACCTGCCGCCTTTGGCAGTGCACCCACGCGCCCGCTGTCGGCCAGAGCTAGCCCCTACACCACCGTCCCCCACCGGCCGCCACGTGCCCCCACTCCGCCATCAGTAGATGCCCGGCCCCCCTTTCTCCACCTTCTCTTACAAGCCACCGCGTGCACCTGCTTCACCTCCATCGCTTGTGTCACCTCGGTGCACAGCACACCGCACCGCAACCACTGCCATCGCGCGCCGATAAAACCCCCCTCCCTTGAGCTCAGTTCCTCACTCACCCCGCAAACCCGCCACCGCTCCCCTTCCACCAACTAAACTAGCCACAGCTTCCCCCATGTTCTATGATTCTTGGGTAGGATAGTTCCTCCTAAGTTACTACACAATCGCCATTGTCACCCTTCCACTTTGTCTCCTTTTTCTTTGGGAAATCCACCACCCTCTTCCCTCGGAAGAGAGACTCAAAAACCAACCCAAACCACCCACCAATTCTGTGATGCCCCCGGCATCTCGAAAGTCTTAACACGCGATTAGATTAGCGGTAGTCAAGGATTTAGCTTAATGATGTTTAGAGAAGAGCAACAACTAGGATAGTAAATCACAAAGTCAAAAATTTTCTAATGAAATATGCAAAACCCCTGAGTGCACTTGTGACTATAGTTCAAAATATGATGTGTTTTGGACCAAACTCTCTATAACAAACTTGTAGACAATTTTATGTGGATCAACTTTGTTATTGAGTGTGATAACATGCACAAAGGTTTAGGTGGAGTTTTGAGTCGATTAATGAAAAAGACAGAAATCTGCCTA
Organism: Paspalum vaginatum; assembly: GCA_030272315.1. NCBI lineage: Eukaryota > Viridiplantae > Streptophyta > Magnoliopsida > Poales > Poaceae > Paspalum > Paspalum vaginatum. Next base: position 49,502,194 of record CM059016.1, read on the forward strand.
AATTTGATCGGTAAGGAAAATTCAAATTTCAAAGGAACAAAAGTCCCTATCAAGCAAAACATCATATAATAAAGTTGTAGATAATCAAAAACTACACAACATTGGTATAATATTCTTTCTCTGAAAACGAGCATAAAATAGACTTTAGGAATTTCTAAGTTTGCATTAAACCTTGGTCAAACTGGAGTCAGCAGGTTAAATTCAAATTTAATCATATTTAAACTTGGAATCTGATATTACTCCTTTTGACAAAGTTGTAGATCTGGAAGAGTAGAACAACTTTTGTATTTTGGGTTTTATCAAATTCGGCTCCTAGGATGTTGAAAAACAACAATTCCTAAAACATGTCTCAGCAGTCAAACAGCATTTTCTTTTTCCCGAATTTATTTTTCCTTCGTGTCAATGACGAGTGGGTCCCAGCGTTTTGGGAAACAATGTTTCGGCCATAGCTATCCCCAGGACTGGTGGAATGCTATCGGGATTTGCGATTCATTGTGAACCTTGCATTCATGCTGCCTAGGTAAATCTTTTAAGGGGGGTGGGCATGCTTTGAAGCTTTCATGCTCACCACACTTACATCCGGTTTTGGGATCCATCTTCTTCTCGACAATCCCCAGTACTGGTGGAAAGTCAGATTTTGAGAAGAAGGTGCAGCGGCCCACTCAACGTTGTCCACGCAGCGTGAGAATTCGCGTGGATACCACACTAGGTGGTAATGTATGAGCATGCATTTTTCTTGCAGGTACACTAACCACGAAATGCGTAGCTTGGACGACTAGAATTCGGCTAGTTGCATGTAGGGAGAGCACGTGCATATATGCCACTGGAATATCGTTAGTTATAAAAGTAAGGATTGTGAGGACGGATAGGACGATCGTGCATCATTTCATCTCATCTCATGTGCTTTGCTATGTGTGTTTGATTGAAAGTAACGTGATTCATATTATATTTATATACGTAATTGTTTGAAAGTAACAAATTTCACATGAGATTTATATGAGTGTTGCTACCATTTTGAAGTAGATCGAACTGCAAATACAACCCTCAAAGTCAACGTGTTTTCAGCCCTTTGGTTCATATCCTCCATACATTGAGATTCATGTGCTCCAATCTCCATGTTCATTTCTTGTCACGACCTTGTAATATCCATGATCCTACAACTAGTATGATTAAACCACTCTTGTTGTGATGTCTCCTTAGGCAGTCTTGGATGCCTCGACGGGACCTAGAGTCCTATGTGTATGGCCGTCACATGGTTGTGCTACTAGGTTCGCGCTGGCATTAGGACATGCGAAGGCATGACATCGCTTCAATCGTGGAACATTCATAATCGGAGTTTATCATTTGAGTGACTTCGAATCTTGCTACTCTTGATTTGTGGGGATGCTTGATTTCATTTCCACTGTCCTGTATATATCATTTCATTGCCTTGTTGCACCCTGCTTTTCCTGAGATGTGGGAGTAGCCAACCTCCACCCACTGCTTATCCACACCCTTTTCATTGCTTCTGTGGAAGTGATCAATCTCATTTCCACCATCTCATCACATTTTTTTCCATTACCTTGTTTCACCTTGCCTTCTTGACCAATGGGGATGATCCGCCTCAACCCCACGACTTGTTCATATTAATTCGTATCCATGTTTGACCTTGCCTCCGAAGATTGGTGGGAACAGCCAACTTCGTTCTCACTATCTCCGTCGATAGTTTCTATCCATTTGTTGAACCTTAATTCCCAAGGGTGTACTTTACGAACATCCTCCACACTAGCTTTTGTCCTCAGCTAGTGCTCATGTCATATCGTCATTTCCCTAGGAGTGGTTTTCTTCCTCTTAGAAGGGAACTTACTAGCATTTTGTTTCGCTAGTAAGAACACATCAGCTACTGCCATATTCTTGATCACTCATGACCAACGCTAAGAACTCATACAGATTATCACCTTGTTTAGGCGAGTACGGCCTATCTTCTCCCTCTTGTGCCTTTCTTGTCTTAATGAGTAGAATGTGCTACGTTTCACCACATCTTACTCTTTGAAAACATGTTAACTTGGAATTTTATATGTGGACACAGTCCCTGTCAAATAGAATGAGGGTGTCTCTCAAAAACACATCCAATGACAATCCTTTGAATCATAATGTTCTGCTTTGCTCGATTTCCGACTGTGTACACTATGCTTTCATTATTTGGATAAATCAGATACTTACCATGTTTCAAATATTAGTATCAAAATCAGGAAATGACTCCATTCCTTTGCTTCAATCACAGTCACTTGCTCACTGATCACATTCTCTTCATGGTTTGTTCATTCGCTCTCTAATATGGTACGACTCGTCGAATATCGTAGAGAGACCACCCTAGTCTAATAGATAACGCTCTGTGACTGCTTGTGTTAAAGAGGCACTAACCATTCACAAGCTAGTTGACAAAGCCAACAAGTGAAAAATTTGGGATATTACCATGTGCATTCGAAAAGGCACGAACCACGATGCCATACTCCTTACAATACGCGATAGGTGACACACCCGTACCTCACACAAATCTCGGGACGAGATTTCTTTAAGGGGGGTGGGTTGTGATGCCCCCGGCATCTCGAAAGTCTTAACACGCGATTAGATTAGCGGTAGTCAAGGATTTAGCTTAATGATGTTTAGAGAAGAGCAACAACTAGGATAGTAAATCACAAAGTCAAAAATTTTCTAATGAAATATGCAAAACCCCTGAGTGCACTTGTGACTATAGTTCAAAATATGATGTGTTTTGGACCAAACTCTCTATAACAAACTTGTAGAAAATTTTATTTGGATCAACTTTGTTATTGAGTGTGATAACATGCACAAAGGTTTAGGTGGAGTTTTGAGTCGATTAATGAAAAAGACAGAAATCTGCCTAAATTTGATCGGTAAGGAAAATTCAAATTTCAAAGGAACAAAAGTCCCTATCATGCAAAACATCATATAATAAAGTTGTAGATAATCAAAAACTACACAACATTGGTATAATATTCTTTCTCTGAAAACGAGCATAAAATAGACTTTAGGAATTTCTAAGTTTGCATTAAACCTTGGTCAAACTGGAGTCAGCAGGTTAAATTCAAATTTAATCATATTTAAACTTGGAATCTGATATTACTCCTTTTGACAAAGTTGTATATCTGGAAGAGTAGAACAACTTTTGTATTTTGGGTTTTATCAAATTCGGCTCCTAGGATGTTGAAAAACAACAATTCCTAAAACATGTCTCAGCAGTCAAACAGCATTTTCTTTTTCCCGAATTTATTTTTCCTTCGTGTCAATGACGAGTGGGTCCCACTCGACCGACCCACCCGCCACGCGGCGCCACGGCGTCCGGCGCAGCCGGCCACGCGCCGCTGGCCACCGCGGGCACGCGCCGCCCGGCCGCCACGCCATGGCCACGCGCCGCCTGCCCGTGCCCGGCCTGCGCTCTCCCCTGCCGCGTGCCCGCCGAAGGAAGCAGAGAAGCGCTCCACTCACCTCACTCGCTCCCTCCCTGTTTCTCTCCCTCACGCGAGCGCGGCAGAGCGCGTCCGCCATGGGAGCTCGCGGCGAGCTCACGCCACCTCGCCTCTCCGTAGCCCCTCCGCCCCGCCGGTCACGCGTCCCGCGCTCGCCTCCATCTCCTCCACCGGTTCCCCCACCTCAGTGGCCGCTCCCATAGCCCCTGGACCCTCCCCACCGTGCCGCCCGCCATGGCCACCATGGCGAGCTCGAACACACCGTGGAGAGCCCTTTCGGACCATCCCCGCATCTCCCTTCTACTTCCCCCATGCTCCCCATGCTCCGGCGCTGCTCTAGGGCCCGACCATGGCCTTCCCCTTCGCCCGCACCAACAGATCGAGCGCGCCACCGATGGGGACTGCGTGTACGGTTCACCTCCGGTTCACGCGCGTTCCCCGTCGATTCGGGCCACCCCGCACGACGAGATCAGGGGGAAATGGAAGCCCGCGACCGAGGACACCTTCCCGGACCCGCACGGCTCCAAGCGCGCGCCCCCACGCGACGCGCCATACGCGGAAAGCCGGCCGCCGCGCGCCCCCTGCCCTGTCGGGAGGAAGAAGATGGAGGTTTTATAGAAAACCCCCTGTTCTTTCATGTATTTCTGTCTCGATTGTAGAACTGTGCACTGAGTCTTAAACATATTTCATGCAGGACCCTGGAAGCTACGGATATTTCCGATCTAGTCCCCACCAGTGGGCTTTTCCATTTAAATTCATTTCTCTCGGTTTAAACTTTGGAAATTCGTAATAAATCAAATAAAAATCAGAAAAATACAAACTAAGTTGCATTTTTATCCTTGTTAAAAGATCTATCTGCTAGGTATGATGGTTGAGTAGGAAAAGACATTTTTGCCCCTGATTTTGTATATGCATATTAAACCAACATAAATGGAAAATATGGGTAAAATGAGCTTCAAAAACTATGAAATTTGGGCAGAGGCCTTATGAACATGTGTAGGCTCTGTATAAATTTTGGTAGCCCTAGCATTGACTATTTAATTACTATTTTGCCCTTGTCTTATATTTAAGTATATATTTAATTTAAGAAAAGTTACTATGGTGGAAAAATGCTCCAAGTGACTTTAAGGGCTTGATATGAGCTCTAGGTTATGACCATAACTCATTGCTAGAGTAGGAGGTGGTGCATGTAAGGCTTTGGCTCTGATTTAAAAATGGTAGAAGTTTCTGGAATGCAATACAGGTCTTCACTACTGTTGAGATATGCACGCTAGGAATTCTAAGTTAGCTATGTGAAATATGGTTACTCATACGGATGCTTGACATTCAGGCATCTCATTTGCTGCATCATGCATATCATTCATATAGCGACGCTCACTGCAGATACGTGATCGAGAAGCAAGTGCGTGGAGGTACTTCGAGCAACGGTGTCCAGAAGACCAACTAAGACCCAAATACCACCTGGAGGCCCCTGAAGTGGTATTTGGAAGGAGGAGCTGTCCAAGTGATCAAGGGGTTGCCTGGGGCAGAGCCTCACAACCCGGCAAACTAATTTTAGTTTAGTTTGTTCAAGTTATCAACAACGAAAGGTAGGCCCCTTAGGCATATACACCTACCTAGGGAATCTCACCACCCTTTATTTGATTGTGCATTTACGTTCAGGAGTTGTTTGAAACCCCACCTGCATAAATACCTGATATCCTAATTAGAATGGATAGGCCGAAGTCTATGCTTAGCCATGCTTAGACGGTAGAAGTCGAGTGAAGATATTCACTCGCGAGATGATAGGACTCAAAATACTTTACAAAAATTTTATACGAGAGAAATATGATATGATGTGATGAAAAGATGAGACCGGGCGGAGATATGGGCATATTACGATGAAAAATTATGAGGATGGTTTGGTGGACTCCGCCCGAGTCGTTTAAGGCCCGATTCGCTGTTCGCCTGCTGATCGGCATAATATTGCTAGAGTGCTTAACCGGGAAATGGGACCGGTAAAGTCTTTCCTGGGCTCGTCCGAAGCACAGAGACACGTTCCTACCCGCTGGTTGAGAGGAAGGTGGCCCGGGGGAGCTTGGTACTCATGACGGGAAGACCGAGATGTCGGCAGGCTCGTCATGGGGGCACAACCCGGGGGCTAGGCGGGAGTGAATCGAACTTGGGACGAGGCAGGTTAAGATCGAGGCTATATGTGGGAACGCGATGGCTAGTAAGCATATACCCCTGGCATGATAGTTATTCTCGGGAATTAAAAATCGATTCGAATCGCTGATGCTCACCAGGTGTGAGAATGCCAGTATCGCACACGGGCAACGTAGTAATAACTTTAATATCTTGTTCATTTAATCATGCTTTTTATATTACATGTTTGAACTTGTATGTTACGTTTCCGCAAGTTCCTTTATGATGACATAAGTGTTGGGATGATGATGTATATGAGCTATGGATGATAATAATAACTATAATGAACCAAATGAGACTTATACTTTAGAAATAAATGATACTTGAAAGTAAGGACTCACTTCTAGTAAGCTTGTGCGGGTTAGAGTCCAGTCCACAAAAAGCCTTGCATACTCCCAAATGTGTCGGGTTGAAACCGCCCACGGGTAAGTCCTACGAGTACCTCACGTACTCACCCCTACGTTGTTGATGTTTTTATTTCAGGAGCTTCATGATCGAGAATGACAATGGTGGGCTCAATGTCATGGCTCGATGTTTTATTTTCCGCTGCAAGAGTATATCAGTATTACGTTACGGTTTCCGCTGCGAGGTTATTTTGGAATTCTATTTCAGTATGATTGTACCCCATTCTGAGTAAATAATTCTCAAACAAATCAATCTATGTTTGTATGAAATGATGGGTTGTTGTAATTGTTGTGGCTCTTTCGAGGGCTTAACGTGTGTGATGTCGGTATCCCTGGGTGATGGTTGCATCGAGTGCCCTTTTTGGGTATCTCGACGGACGACCGGGTTTAGTTTGGCCTAACCACACTGCAAGCCAGAGGTGGCAGGTGTGTTTAGTTCGGATTAAATCGGCGGTTCCGCCACAAATTCCACCACCAGATGATAAACCTAGCAATCTTCCTCCTCATCCTCATCCATTGCGTACTCCTCTCCAAGATCCTAAAAGTTCACGTCCACTTTGCGAGAAGAGGAATCATTTGTGAAATCCACGTTTCACCCCACCTAGAATATGAACCCAGAGCCCAAAGTCTGCACCCCACTTCGCTACATACTCATCGCTGAAATCTTACTCCTAAGCCTCCTAATCCTCCTCCGGTTGATAACCCTCCCATGGACCGAGCAGAAGCAAGAGGAAGCTTCCTTCTAGCAAAGCTGTGCCAAGAAGCCCAATGCAAGCCAAGAAGCAAGCAAGAAATTCAAAGAAGTGCTTGGGGGTAACAAGAAGTGTAACGGGAAGAAACCTATCCTAGATAGTTGTTTCTTCTCCAGCCTGCTCTCCGTCTGCTGATACAATAACAACAGCTGGAAAATGCAGCAGCTCCCCGCTTCCAGAAGAGTGCCAAGCCTACTCAAGTAGGGGTATCCGCCCTATTTAAGTGGGGTAGTCTCCCTTCTGTTAGCACTGGAGCAGGATAATCTGGAACCTATACGTCGACGAATCCATCCCTTTGACGAGTCGCCCAGATTATGCCACCGTCTAGAGAGCAGAAGGTGCCTCGCTGAATTTCTGTCGCTCTCTAGAGGAGCCCTTGCCTGAAGCCGCCAGGCAATGAAACAACCTTCCAAGTTGATGAAGTGAATGATCTAGCTTGTATGTGGAAGGCTTGTATGAACAACTCCAACAAAGAAGGAAAATGAAGAAAAAGAGAAATCGAGTTGGCATGTAGTTGTTATTAAAATTCCACCTTCCGTTCCGTATGAAGAATCAAGCTTCGGTTATAATTAGAAGAGGTTGACTAGAGTAAAGTAATCCCTGTAACCTTCTAAGCCGAATCTCGAGGACGAGATTCATTTTAAGTGGGGTAGACATGTAACGCCCAAATTTTAACACCCGAAATTTTCTTCTAAACTCCCTCTGATTCAAAATCAAAACCCTAGTTGTTGCGTGTTTCGAATGCATATCCATGAGCTCAACAAAAATCCCTTGCTATCCCAAATATTTCAAAATATATTTCTCCCCAAAAGCTCCCTCAAAATCTTCCTCAAAATTCCTACACCAAATTCAAAAATCAGAAAGAAAAAAAAAGAGAAGAAAAAGAGAAAAACACCCCCTCGGGCCAAAACCAGCCCAACCCCCATCTTTCCCCCTCTCTTCCCCTCAGCCCACCCCGCCTCACCCATCTGGGCCTCCAGGCCGAACGGCCTAGCCGACCGCCACCCTCCCGCCTCACTCCCTGCCAGCGGGCCCGCGCCTCCTCCTCACTACCGCACGGCCCCCGCAGGCCAGCCGCCCCTTCTTCCTCCTCTGGTGCCTGCACGCGCCGCACGCCGCGCCCGGCCCCGCCCGGCGCCGCGCCACGTGTGCCCTTGCCGCGCCCGGCCCCGCCCGGCGCTGTGCCACGAGTGCCCGCGCCGCGCCCCGCCTCTACCTTGCGTCGCACCCAGCCCCTATCCCCGCCGCACAGCGCCCGCGCGTCGCACCACCCCTTGGCCTCCACAGCGCTCCGCCATGCCGCCACCACCGGGCTTGACCCCTGCTCGCTCGCCTATAAAGGGCCTCACAGAAGCTCCCTCACCGCCACCTACATCGCTGGCCAAATTCCCCACTCCTCGGCCTCCAGGGTTCAATTTCCCTCGCCACTAGCTCCACCTCCCTCCTTGTGCCATCGCCGGCCCTCACCGCCTCTACTCCACCCCCCCACCAGAGCTGCCGCACGGACACCTCTCACCGCATGTGCGCACCCCGCGCCCTGCGCTGTGGAGACCCCATCTCCGGCCACCTGCCCGTGCCCCCAAAACCCGCCACCGCTTTAGCCTCCCTACCTTGGTGCTCCCGCTTGAGGTCCCGACGCCGGAACCGCCACCGGTAGGGAGAACCGGCGGTGAGCTCCCCGCGGGCCGACCCGACCCGGCTCCCCCTCCGAACCAAACCGGCGCCGTTTTCCCCCTGGACGCCATCACCCCCTTCCACCACTGACGCGTGGGCCACGCGCCCCACGCCGTCGGTCACCGTTCCGCCCCCCTCGGTTGGACTGGGCTGGCCCACCAGGACGCCACGCCGTGCGCGCCTCGCGCGTGGGCCGCGCCAGACGGCGCAGGCCAAAAGCGTCCTCGGCCCAAGTTCTTTCCTCCCGTGGGCCGAGCAGGCCGAACGCGCCCTCGGCCCAGGTTGCCTTCCTCGTGGGCCAAATCCAAGGAAATTCACCAGAAATAGTCCAAATCTACCCCCTGGAGTTTCCTAAAAGTCTAAATCTACCCCCTAGCCACTGTATACCTCATATCTTCTCTGATTAATCTCCGATTTGGGTGGTTTTTTCGCCTAAATTTATCTAAAATAAAGCTCTATCCATCCACACACTCCATAAAGGATCTTTTTCCTCCAAACATTACCATGCGGCCACCATCCCGCAAATTCTGTTTCCGCTTTGGCCGTCTCGGCCCACTGCATTGGCGTTTCCGTAATGACCGTAACCTTGCACGCCAGCGTGACCATCAACCTACTCCACCCGAACCAGCACCCATGGTAAGCTCCAACCATCCAAATAAACACTAGACCCCCCTACCATTTCCGCCACGCCTAAAATCAATGTTGAGCTCATGTTATACCTCGATTTGAATGTTTTCATTGTTTGAGCACTAGGCCTTACCGGAGAGTCCGTTCGGTCTGCCCCTCGTGGTATACTACGCGATGATCTGCGCCCAATACGTCTAGCAACTGTTATATCAACCGCCTCAACAAAGTGAAAGGCAAGCCCACTGGAATCACCACTTGATGCATAAATTTCCTATGTTTTGCAAATATAACCCTTGGCCTGTTAATCACATAAAAACTTGCATGTTTTGCTTGCTAAGGTAATACAGCAAAGTATACAGCCAGGTAAGCCTATTTTAGATATAGTGTGCATAGGTGGGATCGCTCATTTAATTATCTATCATAATCTTGATATGATGGATGTGGAATATGATGGGTATGGAAAGTGGTTGTGTGTGTGGTTTTGAAATAAAATGGGGAAGAACACCGGCAACCGACTTTGTCGGAATACGGCTACGCTCCCAAACAGCCATAAGGGCAGGATATGAACGGGTAACTTAGCTACCTGCGGTTACCCCTTGTCCCGGGATTCATGCAGAATACCGAGTAGGTGGATTGCTCGCGCTGTCGAGCATTGAAAAGTTAGAATGGTTGTACCTGATCTCTCCATAAGGACCGTTATGATTTACATCTTGACTAACTCTTTTAGTACAACCACTTGCTCTGTATGAGGCATTGGCTAGGTCTGAGCCGGAGTGGATAGCCTAGTAGCTTCTGTGCTAGCGCACAAGGGGCTAGGGATGGGTGGTGTGCCAACGGGAGTACCGCGGGGTACTGGAGTGGCTCGGATGCCCGAACCCCTAAAGTTCTGCTAAGTGATGAAACAAAGGCAACGGCTTGGTTTGGAATTCGGTCAGTTACAACGGTAACGTGCCACTGAGTCCAACTTGTGGAAATTAGTAGAATCTCTGATCAGAGTAAAACCTTTTCGAATAGTCCGTGTACACTGGTATGGATGAGTTATGCCTTGGTTCTTCAGTTAGCAGTTTTAATAAAATAAAATGAATTGATTTGTGATTGAATAAAAAATAGTTTTTCGTTCAGCAGTGGATGCTGGATGTATAGAAAATGTGTTGGATAGAAAGCCATGGGCCGTTTCGGATCGAAAAGTCCAGTGGCAAACTTTTTTTGGAAAACCTCAGTTTTCAGAAAGATTAAATCCTGTCAGCTATCTCAAACCCTGCATACAAATACTTTTCTGCAAAATTATCTTAAGCTCCAGATATATCCTTGCATACAGTGTTAGCCTCCCCAAAGGTCCTTTGGAGGAAAGTGGGCTGATGAGTACGTATGTACTCACCCTTGCTTTGTGGTTGTTTTTCTCAATATTGTGGACATATGTTGGTCCGAGAACGAGTAAGGGTTACGACATACTTCCCAACTGTGGCGTGAAGAGAATGGGCCTACGTTTTATATTCCGCTGTTTAGATTTTCAGGGCTGCGTCCCTCGTTGTCCGACCCGTTTAGGGCGTCATTTTGGTGTAAGAATGTGATTCCAAACCCTGAAATGGTAATAAAATATATTTTAGTCTCATTATGGAAATTGGGGCGCTTCAGCTCAGCGCCGTCCGCTCGCTGCTGTGCGCGTGAAGCGTAAGTGTTCATGCCGAACGGAGGAAGGAAATGGGGAAGGGGAAAGGGGCAGTTCGGCCTGGACAGAGAAAAGGGAAGGACGGGCTGGGCTGCAGCCTAGGTGGGAGGGATGCGAGATGGTGGCGGCTGGGCCGCATTGGGCTGATTCGGCTGGGAAGAGGCAGGCCGAGGCGGTGAGGGAATGGGGAGGCCGGTTGGGCCGAAAAGTGGGAGAAAGGGGTTAGGCTAGGGCGGCCTGGGCCTAAAAGGGAGGAAAGGAAGTTCCCTTTCTATTTTCTGATTTTGGATTTTGATTTTGGATTTTGGAAGGATTTTGTGCGTAGATTTTTGTGGGGCAATATGAAGTAAAATTCGAGGGATGTTAGGAGAAGAATATTTGAAGACTTGATAGGAATTCGAGGGATGTTAGGAGAAGAATATTTTTTTCGTTGAGCTCATATTAATACTTCCAAAACAAACTAAGTTTTGGAAATTGATTTGAATTAGAGAGGGTGTAGAGAAAATTTTCAGATGGTGATTTTCGTGGCATTACAGCTACCAGGGAAAGTAACACTTAAATTGTGGTTAGTCGAGCAACATGTGAATAAGTGTTAAAGAAATCTTCACCTTTCTTATGGAAATAGCCTTGAATCACATGACTTGTGGCTTTTTCTTTGTACACCCATTTGCACCATATAGGTTTACACCCATAAGTATGTTCAATAACTTCCCAAGTTCTATTAGACATAATTGAATTCATCTCACTCGTTACTACTTCTTTCCAGAAATCAACGTCAGGAGAGAAATATGCATCTTCAATGGTTCTCGGCGTATCATCCAAAGGTACAAAATATAGTCATCATCAAATGACTTTGCGGTCCTTTATCTCTTACTCTTTTGAGTTACCGTAACGTCCTCATCTTCAGGATTTTGCACACGGGGGTTCTTCAAAATGTTCTATCAGAATAAAATTCTCATGGGGTATTTGAGATTCATGACTAGAAGTATTAGGTGCATTTTTCATAGGAAATTCGCTCTAAAAAATGTAGCATCTCTGGATTCCATTATAGTACCAAGAAGCATGTCAGATACCCAGAATTTATTATTAAAAATCAATACTCAACGCTTTAAAAAGCATAACCAAGGAAGACTATAGTTGGATGTATAATGGCCCAGGAGTGGGTGCACAACACATGCTTTTGTTGCAAGCTTTCCGTGCTGTCTCTAAGGCCGAAAAATATGGACTACCTTGTCCTTCAGATTGCTGCAATAGAGTTAGACGAATAAAACTTGTGATGGGCATGGATTTGTATAAAAGAGGATAACGACATTCTGAGTAAATCACTAGGAAAACCTGTGCATCACAAATGCCGTAAAATTACAAAGCTATATACCGAGTAATATTTCTGATGATAAAATCATGTGCAGAGGATGACGACATATTTTTGAAAAAAACGCTGCTACTGCTAGTCTCCAAGGTTGAGCCTACCAGTACGTTTGTTCCACTGTCCGAATTTCAAAATCCTCATGTACAGTTCTTTCTACACATCGCGTATCAGGTGTGGTGAGTGATGGGTTGCGGTATCTGAAAAGCCATGGTGTCAGCAGATCCGGCTTGGAGCGGCGACAATATGAGATGTGCAGGACCTTTTCTTTTTTCGCTTTGGCCCACGCAGCTTCAGATGCATGGCTATCTGCTGATTTGCTGAACGAAGCCGGCTGAACGTCATTGGGTGGTGGAGGCCTGGAGGGAGACGTCTCTCGTCCAAAGTCCAAGTCCGACCTCGAACTCGTCCAATGATCCTTTTTCTAAAAAAATAAAAATGCCACGCACACAGCATAATCTGTATAGCTTCGCATCCCGTCCTTTAGCGTGAAACCGGCCGTTCCTTATCCTCTATCTTTATTTTTATTCCAACTATCCATCTTTCTGTCTACGATACAGAATCATAGAAACACAGTACCACACAGTACCAACACAGTATTAGGAGAGAGCGGATGGGAAACGGCTAGCTTCAGCCTTACCGAGGCTACTAGACACATGAGAGCGATCGATGCATGCTTGTCTCCTTGGATTTCATGTTCACACCTTTTCTAATTAAACATATGGTTTCAATAGTCGACTTTCTTACTTCACCCCCATCCCCTCCACAAACATATTCTTAAGCTAGCTCTAGTGAAATTTTCAAATAGATGTGCACAACACAATTCTGGCGCTATAAACAGAGTGAGTACTCTCTTTTCCTTTCTTATTATAGGGTTACCATGGAAACCAAGATTCAAATTTTGTACATTTTTATCAATTATAATATTACAAGTTTTACTGTGGTTGAAAAAAAATAAGAACCGTCCATCAGAAGAAATCTAACGGTTTAAAAATAGCCGGTACCACAGTACCGGTACCCGACAGTACCAAATAGAAGGGACCGGTACCAAAAATAGTGGGTCTGGTTCCATATTTTTTATTTTTTAATTCTACAAAGAGCATAAAAGCCTTTTAAAAAATAAAAAATAGTGGTACCGTTTGGACCGGTGGGTATCTTTTCAACCACCATAAAATCTCTCATTATAATAACCTTAATATTTGTGGTCTATCATATTTTTTTTCACCATTGGATTCATATACGAGAGGATTTAATAGTCAAAATATAACACTGTTGGCATATACTGAGTCAAACCATCCTTTACAGAATTGCTAATGTTTTCTGAAAACAAACTAGTTTGCTAAAAATAAGCCTTCGTACGTGAAAAGAATATTATTCCTGAATTTGATACTGAACATGTGAACAATATACAAATAGATTTGTCTAAAAGTTATGTTCAAATTAATAAAAGTATTATGTACTCATTCCGTTCTAAATTGTAAGGGGTTCTAGCTCTCTTTTATTTGTCCACATTCACACAGATGTTGATGAATCTAGATTCATATTAAACAGACATACATGGCGAAATGAATGAAACTAGTTGAGGCCTATAACCTCTTACAATTTGGGACGGAAAGAGTATATAATAAAGGCTATGCTATTCGAAATGTAGAAGTTCAATGATATCCAAAAGGAATCTACATAATGCCAAACAAACAAAGGAGTAAATTTGTTGTACAATAACTCTTAATGTGGCAAAGTATTTCTGAAACAAATTTTTTTGCTAAAAGTACCCCTTCATATTTGAAAAGGAAAATAAAACCAGAGGAACATTTCTGAATTCTACAGTAAACAACAATTTAAAAATAGATTCTTCTAAAAGTTATGTTTGAATTAATAACAGTATTACATATTCAATAAAGGTTATGTTATTCTAAAATTTAGAAGTTAAACGATATCGGAATGGAATACAGATATTGCCAAACAAAAAAGGAAATGAATTTGCTGTACACATAATTATTAATGTGGCAAAATATTTTTAAAACAAAACCAATTTGCTAAAAGTACCCCTTTGTATTTGAAAAGGAAAACAAAACCATAATAATATTTCTGAGTTCGAAACTGAACAACAATTTTTAAATAGATTCGTCTAAAAGTTATGTTTGAATTAATAAGAGAATTGTGTATTTAATAAGCGTTATATTATGCTGAAATGTACAAGTTAAACCATATCAAAAAGGAATGTAGATACTGCTAGACAAAAAAAGGAAATGAATTTGTTGTACACATAATTCTTAATCTGATAAAATGTTTTTGAAACAAAACAAATTTGCTAAAAATACCCTTCAATGTTTGAAAAGAATAATATTTTTGAATTTTTCACCGAACATGTGAACAATATACAAATAGATTTGTCAAAAAGTTACATTTAAATAAATAAAAGTATAATGTATTTAATAAAGATTATGTTAGGCTAATGTCACCGGCATAATATCTAACCGTCTATATTCCAAATTTTACGCTGTCTATAGAGTGTTTTGCATACCCACTTGCACTTTCTAGCGAAAATAGCCTTGCGCTGAAATGTAGGAGTCAGACGTACTTTTTAACAGTGCCCAATAGTATTCAAAAGAACTGTATATACTTCCAAACAAAAATGGAGGTTAATTTGGTGTTCATATAATTTTCAATGTACGTAGGTTATACTATATCGTTATATAGACCAAGCCGTTCTTTTTTGTTTTTTCTTAAAGTTTCCACTCTCACATTGATGAGTTACTGCTTTCAGCATTTAAAAAAAAAATCATTCTCTCCACCTTAACCTTGCTGTGCACTTCTAGCATTAAACTATGCGAAGAACAACTTGCAGGCTAAGAAACCATGTCACCATCCTATGTCTCACTTGAAAATGACTTCCTGCAGCAGAGTTTTATGTCAACTGCTGAACAACAACATTTGGCTTTATCAGATGGTAACAGCCTCACAAAAATCACACAACCATTACCGAAATCAAACCCACAACACATCTAGATGTCGCCCAAACTTCTCTCCCGCTCCCACAACGGGAAACAAGTAGAAAAAACATAGTAATAATTGCGAGTATCTATTCACATACGATGAATCATAAAGTAGCCAAAGCAAAATTGATCCAAGGAGCAAAATCAAACCCAAAATGGAAGAACGATCTTGATCTAGATGTTCAAACTTTTTGCCCAAAAATCCAAGCTGACATATAAGTACTAAATAAATTGATGTGGGCCAATCGTATTCACACTGAGAAAAAAAAAAGTCCAATTCCGCGTTTTTCTCTTCTCCTTTCCCTGCCGCCGGCCGGGTCTACTCTATCGCCCTGCAGGCCTGCACCTGCAGCTTTACCTTCCTTGGCCCCTGCGCCTCAAAATCCTCCAACTAATCTCACCTGCCGCTCAGCTCGAATCCATCCCCGAAACCTCACAGCACCCGCACCGCCCGCCCGGTTCGTGCGCGATCGGCTGTCTCCCAGCGCTCCAGGATCGGGAACGAGGCTGCTTTGGTGGCTCCAGCGGGCGAATCTAGCGGCAATTCGCTCAGATTTGGTAAGGATTCGGGCTCTTGCGGGGCCAAAGAGGGCTCTTCGGGTGGATTCCCTTGCAGGAACGGTGGAAAGGCTGGATCTTGGCGCTGATACGGTGGGTTTCGTGATGCAGGATTTAGGGTTTTGGAGGAGGCGGAGGCGGTCTGTTTTTTTGCCGCCGGGAGAGATGGCGGCGGCTGTGGCTTGCGCGGAGAGGGCGACCAACGACATGCTGATCGGCCCGGACTGGGCGGTCAACATCGAGCTCTGCGACATCATCAACATGGATCCCGGGTCTGACAAAACTCCTTTCTGTCTACCTTGACTATGATACGATTGTCCTTCGATTCTTCTGGATTGGTCTTTCTGTTAAACAGCGTAAGCAAGTGTCGGCAATTGGCCACAGTATTCATCCTAAGAGATCAAGCAGGGTTCTGATGGCATTTTTTTTTCAACCCATTGATTTGGTTCCAGTGATTTAGTTATTTGTTCATTTCATTATCTGTTGCTAGGTGTCGAGCTTACATTGTTTTAGATCAGTCATTTAAACTCAGTTAATGAGCCGTGATCCAGTACCGCTTGATTGCTTCTATGGTCCTATCACTTTGTTCCCATTACTTGTTGATGTGTATTAATGCTTCTTCCTGTTTCAATTCCTTGTCATTTCTCTTTGCACTTAGTTAGGAATTAGGAATCTTAAGTTTCTGGTTGTTAGCATGGAGGGTGAGATCTTCGATTAATGATGAATAGCGTTGTGGTTGGTTAGTTGAGTCATGGTCTCATGGGTGGTCACCTATTTTGGTGGCATTTGTTGTTGGGGTGCTGGTTTGGTGTGACCTCATGTTTGGCCATGAAACAGAACAGGTGAGGGCTTTTGAAATTACACAAAAAGGAAGTTTTTTTGCTACTTTTATTTACTTAAGCTTCTGTTAGCTTTTCTGGATGTCTTGAATTACCTGGGATTCCAAGTTGGTTAACGCTTCCCTCTGAGGAGTGTTTTTTTTGGCAAGTTATGAACTTTTATATTACTAATATTAGGTACAGTATATGACTAGAATGTGCTGTGCTCTGTACAGTTTGTGTCGGTTCATAGTTGAGTGATGCTTATTTCAAAGTTCATTTGTTGTACTGGATTGTTGAATGCTGAGGTTGCTAAGCTACTAGTAGGAAAGTTTGCATTTTTCTTATATCACCTACAGTTTATTGTAACATGCTGATAGAAGTCTGTTAAAGTGTAGGCAAGCAAAGGATACACTCAAACTCCTAAAGAAACGTCTTGGAAGCAAGAATTCGAAAGTTCAAATTCTGACGCTTTATGTGAGTTCTACACCTCTCCTTTTTCTACTGTTGATTTTGTAAATCAGAATTTTCAATTTTGAGATCCTGTGGATTCTTTTAACAATGCTTGCCCATTACGAGGCTAGCAACATCCAGTTGCTGATATTAAGTTGAATATAAGATTGTCACTTAGAATAGCTTTTAGAATCCAGTTTCCACATTGTCACTTAGCTTTCAGAAACACAGTGTGTTTAGGTTTTACATTAGCAACTCTATCTTTCAGTTTTCGAAAATTATATTCACAACTCACAAGGTGGCGTTTGGATCGTGGGAAATAGTGACTGGGATAGGGAAATGGCTAGCACAGGGTATGATTTCCCACGTTCGGTTGGTGGGTTAGGGAAATTTAGCAGGAAAAGGAATGGGATATGCCACCAGCCGAACGAGGGAAATAAGCTGGGTTTAGTCGGGAAATAGAAGCTTATCTCGCGAGTGCATAGCCCCCACCGCTAGCTCGCCATGCGCATGGGCCGCCGGAGCCGACTCTTGCCGTTCTCACCGTGCGCAAGAGCTGCCGGAGCCACCCTCGCATCGCTTCCTCAGCCTGCAGGACCTGCTGGTTGGAGCTGCTAGTAGCCGAGCACGTCCTTTGCCGGAGCCGCTCGCCACCGAGGCACCGACGCACCCTTCCGTCTGGACTCTGGAGTCTTCGCTTGGGGGGCAGCAGAGGATAAGGTCCTGTTTGGACCGTCACATCGGATGTTTGGACGCTAGTTAGAAGTATTAAATATAGTCTAATTATGAAACTAATTACACAGACGAGTACTAAACGGCGAGACGAATTTATTAAGCCTAATTAATGTATGATTAGCAAATGTGATGCTACAGTAACCATTCACTAATCATGGATTAATTAGGCTTAGTAAATTCGTCTCGGCGTTTAGTCCGCGTCTGTGTAATTAGTTTTATAATTAGACCATATTTAATATTTCTAACTAGCATCAAACATCCGATGTGACTTGAACTAAAGTTTAGCCTCCGGATCTAAACACCCCCTAAGGCTGGTTGGCTGGATGCCTGCTACACGGTGAGTGGAGTGGATGTGGGCCCCATCAAACCCAAACCCAGCTGCACCAAACTATGGATTGGGTTATGCCTAACCTTAACCCACCCCACCGTAACCCAGCACATTTACGTTTCCCAAACCCAGTAGCTATCCGAACGCCACCCAAGGGTTTATGCTGATGCTCGTGTTTCGTTCTTTGAGCTGATATGATGATTCTGTCTGTTTTCTTGCTTCAGGTGTTAGAGACTCTAAGTAAAAATTGTGGGGATGTTGTTCACCAGCAGATCGCTGAACGCGACATATTGAGTGAAATGGTTAAGATAGTAAAGAAAAAGGTGATGATAATACTCATTCGATGGCCTAGTACTGTTTTTCTACATTCTTGTACTTCTATATTTGATTTTTATTTCACCTTTCAGCCAGACTTGAATGTTCGGGAGAAGATCTTGAGTTTAATTGACACATGGCAAGTGGCTTTTGGAGGTCCATCTGGAAGATATCCTCAGTATCATGCCGCTTACCAAGAACTCAGGGTACCATTAGCTTTTGTTCCTGAATTCTTTCTCTGCTCTGTTCTTTTTTTCCTCAAACATGCAGGAGAGCGTGTATCGCTATTTTGAGAAGAGGCCCTGTTTTTATTTATTTTAGAGTTATCTGAATGATTAGGATCGCTTGCTGCCATTGTTTGCAGGCTGCTGGTGTTGATTTTCCGCCTCGTGAGGAAAATTCAGTCCCATTGTTTACGCCTCCTCAAACTCAGCCGTTAAGGCATCCACATCTATATCCACCTCCTGGTCAAAGCTATGAAGATGCAGCAATACAAGCTTCGCTTCAATCTGCCCCTCCTGCACCTGCCCTGAGGTATTCTTTTATTTGCTTACACGTGATTTCTGAGCTGGCCTTTCTGATCTGGTTCCTTTTGTATTGGTGAGTTCTTGTTTACATTCAGTGTCAGAGCAATGAAAGGAGTACTACTATAATAGTTTTATCCAATATCCGTCTTTCATTATCGATATTTCATATTTTTGCTTCTATGTAGTTCATACCTTGTTTTGTTATTTTCTCCTTGCTTTTACTGCCCATGCCTAATAACATCTGAAAAAAAAAATACTATTCTGAATACTTGCTCACATTGTCAAACAAGTCTCTCGGGTTTGTGAGCCCATAGAACAACAATGAACAATCAACGAATTACATAGGAGGGATATGTGAGTTTGGAAGGTCAGGTAGTGCACATGAAGGGTGTTTTTCTATATTTGGGGTTGTTTCTACAGAGAGATGGGGATATTGATACAGGTGTTAGCCATAGAATTAGGTAGGGGGTTGAAATGGTACTTTAAGCATCTGGCATTCTTTGGATTCTTTGGAGACCAAACTCCAAAGGGTGCCGCTGAAGCTTAAAAGTAAAATTCTATAGATCGACAGTTAGACCTCCAATGTTGTGTGGTGTAGAATGTTGGCGATATGTTCAACAATTAAGAGTTATAGAGATGTGTATGTTGCGTTGGATTTTGTGAGCATACAAGAATGGACTGAGTCCAAAGAGACGATATCTGTGATGGGCTAGGTTATTTTCTTTAAAAATATCTTACAATTGCTTTGCATTTTTTAACCAAACCCTACAAGTCAAAGTCATATGTTGTTACCATCAATACAAGAACACATTATTTATTGCCTTTCTAAAATAAATAATTAATTCGTGCGATTCAAATTACTCATGCCAAACAAACCAAATTCTTGAAAGCATTTCACTGTTCATAGTTGTTTTGTTTCACAATTCTTTGTGGCACGATGTTGGTTATATTATTTTTCATGTCCTTCGTTTTTACAGTCTGAGTGAGATTCAAAGTGCTCGTGGGATTGTTGATGTGTTAGATGAGATGTTAAATGCTCTGGACCACCGGCATCCTGAGGTGACTTTCTTAAGCATAGCTTTAGAATGTTTCAGTGTAGCCCATGGATTACTGCTGTAGTTTTATTTGTCATGCAGTACATATTTATTATGATAATAGTGATGTTAGCTATTCTGTACCTTTTTTTTCTGCTTCAGTGAAAGTATTTTATTGGGCATAAACCATTTGATCCATCAAGGATCTTTGTGCTATAGTACGGAAAATTATAGCGACATCTATTATCTTGTCAGTTGATAGTGTTTATTAGTGCATTACATAGTAGTTCCTAGGGGTGATACTTGTGCTGTTGCCATGCAAACATTGATAAAGTTTAAACTGGATGGCTTTTATTTTAAGTTTTTTAACTCATTTCCTGCTTTCAATGTGTTTTGAGTCTATTATATTATCCACTTTTAGTTTATACAGTTTGTTCAAACGAAAATGGCGTGTAATTAACATTCTTGTCTGTGGAGGGCTTAAATTTTTTAATAAGCCATGTTTGGCATCATAACTACTCAGGGTGCGGGACTAATTGATAGAGATTATAGCGGCGTAATATTTTCTAGAAGGTAGCCTTGTTTTCTGCAGATCTACCTTTTCAAATGCTTTTGGTCTTCAATGATAAACAAGCATACCCCTCCTCTCCCAAATTGATTTGTTCTGTCAAAGTAGTCCCGTCTCTTTGGCATCGTAACTAATATCATGCTCCTCACCATGTATTGTGCTTTTACTGTAGGGTGTAAGGGAGGAGGTCATTGTTGACCTCGTTGGCCAGTGCCGATCATATCAGTCTCGTGTCATGGATCTTGTTAACAGTACTGGGTATGTTTTTCTTTCGTTGTTTCTTTTTCCTTGTATTACATATCTTGTAACTGAACATCTTATATTCTCTCTGCAGGGACGAGAGCCTTTTATTTCAGGCTCTAGGACTAAATGATGAGTTACAGCGTGTTGTTCAGCGTCATGATGACATAGCAAAGGGAGTCCCTCCTGGTACAGGAGCACCTGTGCCTGCTTCTGCAAATGTCAACCAAGGGGCTGCCCCACCTAGGCCCACTGGGGTTTCATTTTCTCCACTTCTAAATGTACATGAGGATGATGAACCGGAAGATGAGTTCTCTGTGCTTTCCCGCAGGTTTAGTCCTTCAACATCATTCAAGTTATTTTAGTACATGCTACTACCTCCGTTCTCGAATATTCCGCTAGTTCATTTTTGAACTAAAACGCGACAAATAAAAAAGAATGGAGGGAGTACTATTATTCCAAGTTTGGGGGATTGTTTGTTACTCCTATATCCACTCTTATTGTAAAACATTATGGAAAACAATTTTTCATTTGGTTCGATTTGTGTTACTAAAGCCTATTAGAAACAAAACTGTGGGGGTTTTTTAATTCATCAGAGTAAATGCTTTGTAGGTCTGCACGGGATGGCACAGTAGCACAGAGCAACTTGCCTTCTGCTCCGAGAAATGAAAAGCCATACCCAAGCCCGCTTCTTCCTCCACCGCCAGCATCTAAGAGGCCTGTATACACTGAGGCGAGTAGTGTCGACTATCTTAGTGGGGACTCCTACAAGTCAGAAAAGGTATCAGATGATTTCATCAACCCAACTGCCCCAGCCAATATATCTACATCATCCAATTTGAAGACAGAAGAGTATCCGCCATCAAGTTACGGTAGCAGGTCAGACAGTGTGTCTGACGATTTTGTGAACCCAACTGCACCCAGCTTCTCTGTGCCTTCACGTCCTGTAAGTGACGTGCCAACCCGTTCGGCTGTGAAGCAGCAAGACAGTCTACCTGATGATGACTTCATAAACCCAACTGCTCTTCCTGGTTTTTCATCATCTTCGGCTACTAAAAGTTATGAAGAGTCTAGTGAAGATCTTCCAAAGGCTCCATGGGAAGCACAAACTGCTACAGGTTCCCTGCCACCACCCTCCGCAAGGTATGGCCAGAGACAG